>CAUYUJ010021297.1:42500-117500 GCA_963575745.1 Prorocentrum cordatum
AATTTCAGGTCGACCTGAAAGTTTTCAAACCAGGCTTGCTAAGTTTCGTCCGTCGCGTTTCGCCCAGTGGTCTCCTGCAGGAAGTTCAAAGTAGAGTTCTAAGTTTCAGGTCCAGCCAGATAGACATCCTTTGAAATGTCGTAAATCAATCGAGAAATTCGAAACCGATTCGTTGCGGATGATAAGGATTTCGTGGTGTGATTTTTTTAAATGTTGTCCTTGCGCAGAGCCCGTCCGTGTAAGGGGTTGAGGGCAACGGAGAGCCGTCATCCTCGTCATCATTTCCGTCGGCAATGCGTTTTTACAAGACCTTATGTGGGTAGCCAATGCGCGACAGGCTCGAGACCGATTTCTCGCGGGCGATGGCTAAACTTAGACTTTTGGAACGGGGAGCCAATTTATCGATGAGAGGCACGAATTCTGACCAGAAGACGATCCGGCGTCGCCACCACAAATACGACTGATACGAATTCGCAAAAACTATCGTGAACGCCATGTAAGTGGCGACCACCACTGGCATTTTCGAGAAGGAATGGAGGAAGGGAAGCGATGGATCGAGATTCAAGGGCCTGGGTCTCGGATCTTTTCAGATCCTCTTCGGGCGTCCTCATTGCCACGGCTGGATTGCACACGAAATTCTAGCCAGGGTGCATCCGTGGGCATATCCAGGCGGTGATTTGTTACCCAGCAGGGGTTTGAGAGAGCGAAGCATGTAGAATACTTCAGATTCACGGTTTCATGTTTTAAATGTGCCAATGTCTTGGTTAGTGGTTTTGAGCCCACGGGCGTTTCTGGGTCCCCTGGGAGGATGAGAGTGAACCCACGAAATGTCGATGATGTTGCAATGCACCTTCCCGTCCCAGCCCTCTCCTCAGAAATCGCTAGACGGGCTCCTCTTCGTTGCGGGACGCGCTCCTTGGAAGACGAACGTCCCGTTGGCCTGCCTTTCAGGCGAACGCTCCGTTTTACCAGGATTCCCATGGCCATCCATAATTGTAGCTTTAAGACATGTGCAGCAGTATGATGGTCACTTTAAGGAAGTCTCCGCCGGTAGCCCCGTTTTGACAAGGGCCAGCCATCCATCCGCGTAGCTGCTGGACAATTTTGAATGGTGTGTCATGCGTACGGCGTCTCAAGCAGAAATCATATTTTGAAAAAGGAGCCGCCATCCATTCGTGTAACTGCGGTGCTTGTTGAGAAAACCTCAAGCGAGAACCCAATGTTGAACAAGCACGCCCCTACAGCAGTGCAACCAAAGAACACTTCTCAGGCGAATGCGCGCAGCACTATGGCGAGAGCCTGATTCTGAAGATGCGCCGTCCTCCTTCCGTGTGACTGGGTGGGACCTGAAGGACGAACGTGAGCGACCTATGAAGAGAAAACCATCGCTTTATCTCAGCGCACGGGCCAGCACGGATCACGAGTGTTGACGGGGAGTCTCAGACGAGAAGGCCAGACCGCCCTATTGACACGTCTGGCAGTTGTGTAGGGGGGGTGGAGAGCTGAGCAGGTGGGAGGGATGGGGTGGTGGAGGAGTGAAAGGGGCAAGCGGGGCTTGAGGGGGATAGAGGATGTAAAGGTGTGCGTACCTAGAGGGAAGAGGTCGGAGGCAAAGGCGAACTTGGAGTGAGATGGGGCAAGAGACGGACAGGGGACATTGGGAGAAGACGACGGTGGAGAAGGAGGACGAGGAGAGCGGAGCAGGATGTAGGATGGGAGAGGGAGGAAGACAGGAAGAGAAGGTTCGAGGAAGAGCGAGGGTGGGGAGAGGGTCATGCTCTTTCTGTCCTCCCTCCTCCCTAGAAGGATGAGGAGGGGAGGGGACGTCGCCCAGCAGGTCTTCACCACCAAGCACTACTGGCCTGCAGTGCAGAGCTCAGTCGCGATGGGCCGGCACTGGGACGCGAAGATTCGAGAGGGGCACGAGTTGTACAAGGCTCGGGTCTGCCTGCTTGTTTCCCGCTTCCTCTCCGCGGGGTCGCAGCCGGCTGCGCGCAAAAGGTGGACGTTCGCTGGAGTGGCCTCTGGTGCGGGCCCCACAGGGGGTCTCCCCCCCAAAGAAGCTGGAGGCAGCGTCTGCACTCGAGCCTGCGTGCCTGGGCTTGCCCCCCCCCCCCCCCCTCCGCTCCCGCGCGCCAGCCTGCCCCCCCCCCCCTCGCCCTCGCCAAGGCCGCGCACCAGCGGCCACTCTTGGCCAGGGTCGCCCCTCGGCGCAGCCGCTCCATGGGCTTTTCGGGGATGCCTTGGGATCCCCAGGGGGGTTCTGGAATTGGGGGGGGGTCTCCCCAATTCTCGTCGCCGTCGGCGTCCTCCCTCTCCCATTCCTCATCTCCCTCCTCCCTCAAGATGTCAGGAGTGGGGAAAGCTCTGTATGGAGTG
Organism: Prorocentrum cordatum; assembly: GCA_963575745.1. Classification (NCBI taxonomy): domain Eukaryota; class Dinophyceae; order Prorocentrales; family Prorocentraceae; genus Prorocentrum; species Prorocentrum cordatum. The sequence goes on from CAUYUJ010021297.1 coordinate 44,880, forward strand.
CCACTCTGGTTTTCAGGGGTGCGCTGGACAGCATTCCGCGCGGCAGCGTGTGGGCTGCTGAATCGCTACGTTTTACCACGAAATGCCGAGACCGCACAGTACGTCGCATTATACGCACATGCAATAGGGGAATCGAGAATTGCGGCGTACCCCAGGCCAGCGCCCCGACTGCAGTATGAGGGAGCCAGGCCGCTGGACCAGAACCCCGATCACAAGATCGCCCCACCGGCGGCCCAGGATCCTCTCCAGACGGTTCAAGGGGTCCGTAAGACGGTGTGAGTGGACTTGAGCGCAGCCCAACGAGGTTTTCAAATCACCGCAGAGGCTCCCGAGACGCTCCAAGAGCGGCCCAATAGAACTCACACAGGCCCTCGAGAGGCCAGAATCACGGGTTGCTTTAGGTTGTTAAGTGATTGAGGCATTGTCCTCAGATCAGTGTGCACGGTCTTGGACGGCCCAAGAGGACCCCACGATCGGCACCAGACGGCCATAAATGGTCCCCCCCGCGAAGCTCTTCAGCTGGCCCCAAGTCTTCAGTCGCGGACCACATATTTACTCGCACATGGATTCGAATGTGGTCGAGAGATCGCATTTCGCGAGCGCTCGCGTTGATGATGCAACCCCTCGGCCTCAACGCCGAGACAATAATCCCAACCGACTCGCCCGCGTCTCGTCTCATGTCCCGCGCATCATGGAGCTTCCTTTACATGACGGAGCTCCGCTTCTTCGCCCCTTCCCCCATCCTTTCTTCTCCCACTTCCCACTCCCCCAGTCGTCCTCCTCGTCGCCCCCTTCTCCTCTACCTCTTCTCCTCGTCCTCCTCTTCTCCCCCTCCACCTCCTCGCCCCTCCTTCCCAACCTCTCCTTTTCCGCATCCGCCTCCTCTTCCTTACCCCCCCCAGTTCCCACCTCGTACACGCCCCCCCTCCTCCCTCCCTGTGCCCATGGAGCTCCCACGCACGCCCGCCCGGCGGAGTCCGTGGCCTTCTACGACAACGCCGTCCGCCCATGCCACCCGGTGCATCTGGCGCAGTTCGAGGTGCTCACCAAGCTGTCGCAGAAGGCTGCCTCGGTCCACGTGGAGATGTGCAGGCCGATCGGGCCCCGCTTCGAGTGGTGGATGAAGAGATGCCGTTGCCGATGCCCGGCCTTCTTAGCCACGTCACTTGGCATCGCTCGGACGTGTGCATGTTTTCTCGGCGGGGACCATCGAGAAGCATCCTGGATCATCTTGCGGGAAGTGAGCGCACGACACTGAAACATGCAAGGGGAATGGACGTCCGAGCGATGGCAAGGTCAGGGCCCATCTCGGCCCCGTCTGATCCGATCTGATATAGATCTCGACTGCCTCGATCCGAGTCGATTCCGATATCCGCATGATCGGGCGGGGCCCGATGCTGTGAAAGGTACGTACTCCATAACACGTCTGTTAGTTGTGTTTCGGAGGCTTGTAGCATTATGTGTTACAGTTTCTCTCGTCCCCCTTCCCCGTTTCAGCAAGCATGCATGTGCAGTAGCAGGCAACAGGGAGTGCAGATGCACGTTGAGGCGCTGCTCTGGCTCCTTTCGGTTCGGGAGGCCTCTCGCAGCTGGCAAACAATGAGCGAGTCCTTCCTCTGGAAAAGCGCAAGGCGATAGCTCGGAGGCAGGCGAGAACACGTTGGCAGAGATTCCAGACTTCGATTCGAGTGGCACGGAGACTCCGAGTGCTTCGGCCAGTTGACAGAGACGCATAGCACTGCTGTGCATCCTGGCGCGGCCGCGCCGATGCGACTATGGTTCCGCGCTGCTGCGGCCGGATGCGACGCGCATTCCGATGCTGGTTCTGCCACGGTCGGAAATCAGGGGAACGAAGAATGACATAAACATAAAAACTCGGAGGTCCGCGCGGATTCCTCGGATCGGCGCTGGACCCCTCTGGCGGCGCCTCCGGCGCCGCCCCTGGCGCGCTCCGCGCGCCAGGGAGGGGGGTCCAGCGCGGATCCAAGAAGTCCGCGCGGACCTCCGAGTTGTTATGTTGATGTCATTCTTCGCGCGCTCCGCGCGCCGGGGAGGGGGGTCCAGCGCGGATCCAAGAAATCCGCGCGGACCTCCGAGTTGTTCTGTTGATGTCATTCTTCGTTCCCCTACAGCAAGGACCCCCCGGAATCCTGGCCAGGTCGAGCCCCCGGATGGAGCGGCGCGGGGAGTGGCGGCGAGGGTGTTTTCTTGCTCCCCCGCCGCGCCCCCGGGCCACCGGGGGAGGAGGGTGGAGGGGGGAGGGGAGGAGGACTGTGTCGGACTGTGCTGTTTCTCCCGGGGCCTCTTCCGCACAATGCAGCCAAGCACTGTCCGCTGGGGGAGAAGGGGAATCTGAGGAGGACGAGGCTGCGGGGGAGGGGGCTTGGGGGTGTCGAAGACTGGCGCCTCGAGCGCAGGTGTGGGGGGGGGAAGGAGATCGCGCGCGCAGCGATGGTAATTATGGTATGGGCAGGTGCCGTGTTCAGGACAGCAGTAGATTGTTGTTTAAACGGATGCCAGGAAGCGCAGCAGCTACATCTCGTCATAGTGGCCTTCACAGAGCCTGTGGCGAGGAAAAAGCGCGACAAATATTCACTGATCGGGTTTCACTGTAGAGCGAAAATCGAGATCAGAGGGAGGACCGTTTAAGCAACCCGATGGCGGAGGCCGTGCCAGACCGACTTCGAAACATTTGCACTCCAGCATATGCGCCAATGAATCGGGCAAAATGCGCGGGACGTCCTGGGAAATGATTTGCTCTCCCGAATTCGCTCTACCACTAGATTTGTTTGCTCTGATAATTAGCTCCGCCGTATTGCTTCCTCGGAGTGCGTTCTCGCTATCCGGTGGCGCAGGGCAGAATCGCCACCTCTGGCTCTCCCGTCTCTTGGGGCGGGGGGCTGGCAAGGGCAGTGGGGGGAGGGGGAGAGACAGAGAGAGAGAGAGATAAAAAAAAGAGAAACATAATTATTTACACATCTTTCATATTCCGGAAACCCAGCCCGGGGGGCCCCGGGCCCCAGCACACCAGGGGCACCCAGGGTGCACTAAGTGCCCCCTCGGCTCCTGGAGCGTCCCCGGAGCCTCCCTGGAGCTTCTCACAGCCCCCCCAGAGCTTCCAGATTTATGTTCAGACGGGCCAAGATGTCTGCCTGTGGGCCAAAGTGGCTCCAAGAGAGGGCCCCCAACAGGGCCCTAAGAGGCAAACATCTGCTTATTCCTATAAGAAAACGCACGTAATTTCGCATGTCCATGTGATGGTCTTCGTATGGACAACGACGGCCCAAGAGGCCCCCACGATCGCTTCAAGACGGCCCAAGAGTCACACATGAGTGCCCAAAAACGGCCAAAGAGGGTTTCAGGACGGCCCCATAGGCGCCCAATAACGCCCCAAGTGGGCCCCAACACGGGCCCCAGAGGGGGCGTTCGAACTGTAAGTTCGAGCCTCCGCCCCAAGAGGATCCGCAAGGCCCCGAGGAGGCTCCCAAGAGGCGCCCAAGAGACCAACGCATGCCCCCAGGAGGCCCTCAAGAGTCCCCAAGATCCCCAAACGACACCCAAGCGAGCCCAAGAGAGTTCAAAAGCCCCCAAGAGGCTCCCAAACAGCCCCCAAGAGACCCCTACAAGTTTCACAATTGCCTCCAAGAGGCTCCCTGCACGTTCCGAGACCCCAGCAGCCCCCCAAGAGGCCGTTAATCTCCAACCCAGGCGCGGGATGGGCCGAATGCCATCATCCGTGTCGCCAGGAGGAGGAGGAGGAGGAGGAGGAGGAGGAGGAGGAGGAGGAGGAGGAGAGGAGGCATAGGAGGAAGAGGAGGAGGAGGAGGAGGAGGAGGCGGAGAAGGAGGAGGGGGAGGAAGATCAAGAGGACGAAGAGGGGGAAGAGGAGGGGGAAGAGGAGGAGGAACATTGTTCTTGTAAGATTATCTTGTTCTGGCTCGGGGAGGGATTCTGAGGACGAGGAGAGAGGGGGAGCGCAGGATGAAGAGGGTTCGAGAGGAGGAATGCGGTGAATTAGGTGAAGGAGCGCAAGGGGAGACACACCGACGAGCGGGGAAGACAGGGAGGAGGAGGAGAAGGAGGAGGAAGAGGTGGAGGAGGAGGAGGAGGAGCTGAAGGAACAGGGATGTCTTTCAGGGATTCGCCGACGAGGAAAAGGATGAGTATAAGATAGTGGGAAGAGGGAGAACGGGAGGAGGAGGGGAAGGGGACTGCAGTGGGCTGGGGATGATAACGGCGATGACGCTGATGATGATGATGATGATGATGATGATGATGATGATGATGATGATGATGATGATGCTTATGATGATGATGATGATGATGATGATGATGATGATGATGATGGTGATGGTGATGGAGATGGTGATGGTGATGATGATGGTCATGATGATCGTGATGATGATGCTGATGATTATGATGATGATGACGATGACTATGCCAACGACGACGCCGACGACGACCAACAAGATGTTGATGATGCGGATGATGATGATGATGATGATGATGATGATGATGATGATGATGATGATGATGATGTGATGATGATGATGATGATGATGATGATGATGATGATGATGATGATGATGATGATGATGATGATGATGATGATGATGAGTAGTACGATGACGATGATGGCGATGGTGATCACGATGCTGATGATAATGGTGATAATGATGATTGTTGTGATGGTGATGGTGAAGGTGACCATGGCCATCTATATGGGGTCGGGCGGGGAGGATACAGTCGGACCGAGGTATAAGATCCAGGTCGGTTCGGGGAGGGTACCCTGATGTTTTTCGTGTTTGTCCTGGGGAGGGTACCTTCGGATGTTCTGTGTGTTTTGGCCGGCGGAGGGTCCCATGTTCTTGAAGGATGTTCTTCTGGCTTGGGTCGGACCGTACGGGAGGAGGAGCGGAGGCGAGGGGGAAGAGCGGGGACAGGATGGGGCAGGGGGGAGCAAAAGACGACCAGCGCAAGAGCAAGCTTCAGCATCGCTTCGGGAACAATGGCGTCGGACATTCTCTTGTTTGGATAGGCTCACGCCCTTGGGTCAGCGCAGTAAGGGAGCCACCTGTGGAAAGACCCGTGTGTCGCCGTCGGCCGTCAAAGAGTTGGGGAGGCTCGAAGGCCTGACCGGGCGCACTGCCCAAGCGTGGGGAGAGTCGGGCGCGGCGAGGACGAGGATTCAGTGGAAGCCCATGCCAAGAAGCACCCTGCTCGCCTCCAGGGTGCCCTGGGTCTCTTAGGTTCCGATGGTTTTGCTATGGAAACCGTGACGGTCCCGCACCAAACATCGATGGACGTCCTGGGGTCTCAGGTTTGGGTTTATTGTGGAAGGTTTTTTCTGGACTGGCCTCCTCTGCAAATCCGTTCCAGAGAGTTCCAGAACGCTCTGAGGAGGCCGCGGCCTCCGAGACATTCTCGAGAGCCGCCGGGTCTCAGAGATTCTCGATCTATCCTCACTGGATGATATCCTCGTCCTGCGCCTCCGGCGCCGCCCCTGGCGCGCTCCGCGCGCCAGGGGGCAGGATTTAGCGCAGATCCATGAAATCCGCGCGGACCTCCGAGAACGTAAGTTTATGCCGTTCTCTGTTCCTCTATCAGCGGCTGACCACTGACAGGAGCGGAAGGGCAGGCACAGAGCGGGGGCGGCTCGTCAAGAGTACGGGGGGGCACCAGCACAGGACACACATTGACGCAACGCTCTGCACTGCGAAGAAAACATCAGATCGTTCTGTAGCTCACGAGACTCACGAATTGTGCCATGGGCCCGTCGGCGTTATTTTGATGCCATGGACCTTGGAGCAGCCTAGCGTGGTGAACTACGGGCAGGGGTAGTCCTCGAAGAAGCCTGCGATTGCGGGGTTACTAGGGTGAAGGACATCGACATCTCCTAGCTTATGCTTGGAGCCTGTAGCAACAGGGGTTGTCCAGACGTGGGGGCAGAGGGGGAGGAGGGGGGAGAGGGGGAGAGGATGCGAATGAGGAGGACAAAGAGGAACACGGAGTAGGAGTCTAGTCTAAGTTAGATGAGTCAACAGACCCAATCCACTCCCACCTTCCATTCGATAACATAAGAGATCACTTGTAGCACATCTTGAGTTTTGGATTGGAGGGCGTTCCCAATTAGCGAACGGAAGGCGCTCTCGCGCGGTTCCGCTTCCGAGGACTTGGCGAAGAGAAAACTACGCGGGCCGTGCTTGAGCGGGATCGGTATTTCCCGATGAGCGCAGCGAAGACTAAGCATGCGCCGCAGCGCAACAGCATTGCCACATTCACGCACAAACGCGTCGCTTGGGCCAGGTCAGCATTTCGCCCGCCTTCACGTGGCTTCGGTGCCGTTGCCGCTTCCAGGCGCTTCGGTATATGCGCAACACTCGCCGCGCCCGCGCAGGAACGCCGAAACCAAGCGACAATTGTGCACGGAATTCGTGGGCGAGGGCGACACGTCGTGCGCTCGAGCGGGCCCTAACAGACGGACGAATAAACAAATATGCGCCGCGCCGACGCGGGAGCGCCAGCTGCAGGCTGTTCTGCGTGGCGCCGCGGCCCGAGTGACTTGTTCGTCCGCTCGCGCGTCGATGGATCGGCGTGCGAAGAAGGTGCGCCGCAAAACATAGATGACCTTTGCCCCGATGTTTCGCACAGGGCTGGACCTAAACAGTGTTTTCGGTGATTTCGTGGGCCGTTTTCGTTTCGCGGTAAAGGCGGATTCGGGACAAAAGCGAGGGAAAACGAAACCAAAACGAACACGAAAATCACAGTTTAGGTTCAGCCCTGGTTTCGCAGGTGATTTCCCGCCGCAATCCCCGAGTTCTCCCCCAAAGCTTGGTCGATGAGCAAGAAAGAGGAGTCGCGGGGGTACACCTCCTGGGGGCCATCCGCACGCACCCCGATCGATCGACATGTCGAGGATGGACGCCCCCCCACAGAAGGTCCCCGAGACCCTGCCAGTCGAAGTTCCAACCAAGTCGGGGACCGCGGTCGCCATACTCTCTGCTCCCCCCCGTCCCCTCCCCCCCCCGCCTGGCCGAGACCTCGGGCGGGCGACAGCGGGGAGACAAAGAATGGGGGGGCGAAAGGAGGCACGCCTTGCCGGCATCTCTTGAAGCCGTGAGGTGGCAGCTTGGGGGCCCCCTTCTGGGTCCCCATCGGGGCCGCATTCCCGCAAGTCTCGATCGCCTTCCGTCTACGGCTGGCGCGAGGGTTCAGAGCAGCCCCATGTTTGGAAGGGCACGGATGTTCTCTGTGCTTGGACCCTCTACCATGGCATGCTTTCCGTTTCTGGGGCAGCTCCATGAGGCGGTGTCGGCCTTCGGCGAGGGGGTTCCTGTTCTCGACGCATGTTGTTGCGGCCATGTTCTGACAGGATTGCCCCCTCTGGACCTCGAACCTCCAGAACAGGTAAAAACAATTCAAACCATGACACACTGGAGGGGGATTCTGATCACCCCCCCCGCCCCCGAAAGCAGTGTTTCATGTTAGCATGGGCGATCTGTTTTTTCTTGCGTTCGATTGTTCTTGTCCACTCAAGGCCCCTTCATCGCCGCACCGTCGATACCACTGGGGGGGGGTCGTGGGGGCATCTGACGCCGCAGGTTTCGACCTTATTGTCCATGTACGGGCCCCTCCCTCCCCCCCCCGTTCCCTTCCAGCCCCATCCCCTTTGGGGTTTCCATTCCCACCTTCGTCGCTCCTCGTCATCGCGGCTGGGCCCTCGCCGCAGCACGGGGAAGAGAGAGTTGGATTGCGCGTCACCAGCTGCAGCTCTGGAGATCAGACCTTGTCGCGCATGACATGCCTTCGAAGTAGGGGCGGTCTTCCTGTCGATGCCGTTCCCCGCACTTCGAATAATTGGAGGCCCAGCCTGTAGCGTGTGGTAGAAGCCCCTCCACCCGCTTCCCGCCTTGCGCCCTTCCTCTTGGCAGATACGATGCCGCCGACGACGACGACAAAGACGATGATGATGATGATGATGATGATGATGATGATGATGATGATGATGATGATGATGATGATAAGGATGATAAGGGTGATGATGATGCTGATGTTGAGTATGATGATGCTGATGCTGATGCTGATGCTGATGATGATGCTTATGATTGTGATGATGATGCTGCTGCTGCTGATGATGATGATGATGATGATGTGGGTGAGGGTAGAGGTGATGATGATGATGATGACGACGCTGATGATGAAGATGCTGAGGATGTTGACGTGCATGATGATGCTGAGGATGATGAGGATGATGATGATGATGATACTCATCATCATAATAGTGATGCTGATGCTGTCGAGGATTCTGAGGATGGCGACGATGACGACGACGATGACGACGACGATGACGATGCTGATGATGATGATGACGACGATGATGCTGATGCTGATGATGTTCCTTTCGTTTGTGGTGATGATGGTGATATAATGCTGCTGATGGTGATGACGATACTGATGCTGCTGATGATGATGGCGATGATACGATTGAGGCTGCTGCTGCTGATGATGCTGATGATGATGCTTACAATGATGATGATGATGATGATGATGGTGATGATGATGATGATGATGATGACGATGATGATGATGATGATGATGATGATGATGATGATGATGATGATGATGATGATGATGATGATAAGGATGATGATTATGCTGCTGATGATGAACAGAGTGAGGGGGCTGAACCGAACGGTTATTCACTGTCCCTGGGTGCGTGGCTGAGGTGGAATTCCGCGATGCGGATTATTGTTGTTGCTGTTGTTGTTGTTGCTGTTGTTGTTAGTGTTGTTAGTGTTGTTGTTAGTGTTGTTAGTGTTGTTGTTGTTGTTGATGGTGTTGTTGTTGTTGTGGTTGTTGTTGAACATTATTTATTCTAAAGAATAATTATTGTTGGGCCCCCTGGTGCGCGCCCCCCCTGCGCCGCCTAGGCCGCAGCTACATTTTCATCATTTTCGTGAGGAAGCCTCAGAAAAGAGGGTGTGTACAGGATCCGGTTGTTTTGTTGTAATCCGCTTTCCCTTGCAAAAAACAATAGAAAATGACATTTCTTGTTCTAATATAATCAAATTTCAAGAATCCCTTGCAAAAAATAAGGTAAAGTGGACATTCGCGCGCGCAAGACGAAATCCTTCCAAAACCTTAGTGTTCGCAGCGATTTTAACATAAAAACATCAAAAAACCAATGGTTTTTCAACAAAAAATTGTCAAAATCTCATCCCGCGCGCTCTTGCGGATTCGTAGGAAACCCAACACTTTTTAAACATTTCTGTCAAACGGGCTTTTGCGAGCAACTTTTTCGAACTTCTGCAACAACGGTTGCGCACCTGCCAGGGCCATCATCCCTGTCAAATAATACCATGCGGGACACATTCGTTTTTTCTTCGCGCGCGCACGCCGTCGTCGTCGGCCGCGGGGCCCTGAATAGTAGCCACGGTCGTCCGCATGCCACGAAGTGAAGTGTCCGAACGTCATAGGGCGGGAAGCTGGGTGTGGGTGGTGGCGAAGAGTCGTTTGGAAATTTGGTAGAGCTTGAACCGGCCCCCCCACAAAGTGGGGGTATTGCCCGCCTCCTATGAAAACCCTGGCACTGGTGAGAACGGGGTGTCCCCACGTGCTAGTAATTGTTGATTGCAGCCGCAGGACACGAACATAAAACCGATAAACCGATAAACCGATAAACTATTTCGGTTGATCGGTTTATCGGCAGATCGACCGATAAACCGATATGATTATATCGGTTTATCGGTCGATCTGCCGATAAACCGATCAACCACTAAACCGACTCATCGCATGCGTGCCCGAATCTCAGCACAGTTTATCAGTTTATCGGTTTATCAGTTTATCGGTTTATCGGTTTATCGGTTTATCAGTTTATCGGTTTATCCGAAATAGTTTATCGGTTTATCAGTTTATCGGTATATCGGATGTTTCGGTTTATCGGTTTATTGGTTGATCGGTTTATCGGCCCGGCGTTGTCGTGGTTGTCCAATGGGTAATCCTTCGAAATTCTCTCTCCTCTTCCTCCTAGTCCTCCCCTTCCTCTTCCTCCTAGTCCTCCTCCGCCTCCGCCTCCTCCTCCTCCTCCTCCTCCCTCTCCTCCTCCTCCTCCCTCCTCCGTTCCGATCCTCCCTCCCTCCTCCCTCTCCCCCCTCCCTCCCTCACTGGCCCCGACGCCCAGTGCCCAGGCCCATCCAGAAAGAAAAACTGGAAAGGGGGGAGGGCGGGAAGGAGAGATGGAGGCAGGGGGGGTTGGATTCGATTCGGGAAGGGGCATTTGAGAAAAGAGGGGATGGAGGGGTGGAGGGAATAGGGATGGGGACGGGGGTTTGGAGTTGGGAAGGAGGGGTGGAGGGAGGAGTGGCGGGGGGAGGGCGGGGTTTGTGGGAAGCAAAATCTGGCGGGGCATTTCGGGCTAGGACGTTTTCGGTTTCTACAGCGCTTTGGCGGGGGTGCCTCCAGTTCCCCCTTCCTCTCCTTCTCTGGGCTTTGGGGGGGTCGCATTTCCCCTCTCCTCCTCCCCCATCCTCCTTCTCCTTCCCCCCTCGGTCTTAGCCGTATCAGGTTATCACTGTAGCGCGAGCTGCGGCGAAAGCTGCTGGCGTCGCGTGTCCTAATGCGGATCCGCGGCGATAGCTGCAGATCTGCGGCCACCCACACTATTGCGGGTCCGCGGCGATAGCTGCAGATCGGTATGGCCGCTTCTTGCGCCATCTGCAAGCAGAGTGCGTCAACGCGCACATGCAAGTGCACGGCCTGGACTTCGCTACTTTTCCATGCCCAGAGTGCAGGACCACGGAACGCCAGCTCCAGTCGATGGAGGCCGCCAGGTTGCAGCGGCAGCAGGTCGTCAGCAGCAGTGGGTCGTCAGCGGCAGCAGGTCACAGGCGCACAGCCGTCTTCCGGATCCCCCTCACCCAGGGGGGGGAGCGCAGGATCACCAGGGAGAACCGCCGCTCCAGGTCGCCGCCTCCCCGCGTCGTGGCCGATTCGCCCATCATGCAGCCCGAGTCGCCCGGTGGGGCCATCGTCCCGGCCGCGTCGCCCACTGGCACGGCCGTCGTCCCGGCCGCGTCGCCCATTGGCAGGGGGCTGTCGCAGTCCATATCCCCATCACAGTCTCAGCCGTCGCGGCCGCAAGGCCCTGCCATCACGGATGCCGATTTCGGTTTCACGTTCACTGACAACACGGCGGCTGGCGGTGACGGGGCCCCGGTGCCAGACCCGTCCTTGGCTGCTATTCGCGCCCTCGACGCCGTGCCGAATGCCGCCGCTTTCCGAACCGCCCTGCATCCGACGGGCTTATTCAACGGCTTGCAGGACGAGCGGGGGACCCGAGAGACAGCCAAGCAGTGGCTGGGCGAGATGCTGGCGGACCCTAGGGACCACAAGGAGGTGGGAATGGATCCCAGCTTCTCAATTCGGCTCCTGCTCCCGCGCCCCTTCCGCACAGCAGTCGTCGCGGTGGCGTCGCGCGAGGGTTGGCAGCTCGAAGCGCTCACGCAAGGTATCATGAGCAACGCGGGCTGGTTGGAGCACCACGCCACGGTGCTCGAGGAAACTGCGGATGAGACGCGCTCCCGCAAGCCGACGATTGCGATCTTCGGCGCGGCTATGCCATCCACTCGCAAGACCTCCCTCGCCCGCTTCGTCTCGGTCAGCCTGCTGGACGACACTGACGAGGGGCGGCAGCTGCAGGCTTGCACCTGCGGTGACGCCACGCTGAGAGGATTGTTGAATTGTATTTCGACGCATGAGCGCAGCGGGCTGGTCAACGACGAAATCACGACGGCTTACGACACCACCTTCAGCCAGGGGTCGCGCGGGTGTCACTACGCGGGAAAGCCGACGATGCTCAAGTTCGTCAACGGCGAGCGCAGCATCACTATGACTGGGCATGGGACCGTTAATTTGGGCACCTACGGGTTCTTGCACCAGGTGCGGGGGCAGATTCCAGCGGTCGAGGAGGTGCTCCAGCGTGATTCCATTGGCTTCCGCAAGAGGTTCAATACCATTTGGTTTGGCGAGGCGGCTGGCCACCCGACGCAGAACACCGAGCAGTCCACGATTTTGTTGACAGCGTTCATGTCTTGGATGTGTCAGAATGCCCTGCCCCAGCAGGAAGTGCACTGCTTCGATAATTTCTCGCTGTCCATGTATCGGGCCTTCATGAGCGGCATCTCCAATTTCATAGACGAGAATCCAGGCCTCGACCAGCTCATACGGGAGAAAATGCAATTCGCCGACACAGACATCCTGCGGTTGACCAACGTCGAGTTCCGGATGTGCCAGTTCTTAGAGCACACGTCGCCGCTGCGCCTGGTCGAGGAGGGGGCCCCCCCGCGCGACAAGTGGAGCTTGCACGAGCTGTGCCATGCCATCCACGCTTGGCATCGCCAGGTGAGTCTGTACATCGCGCACACAAAGTGGGGCGCCGTGCACGGGCCCAGGCCCGCTCCCGCGGGGGCCGGGGCGCCTCGGCCCCGCGCGGCCCAGCTGCCCATTGACATGCTGGCGGGCAACTTGATTCTTGCGGATCCGCGGTGCCGTGGCGTCGTGACTTCTGGCGATGCCCTCACGTGGGTGCGCGCTCGGCTCATGGCTCGTGGCGAGAGGGATGTGGCTGGCCGGGTGCACGGGGCCATCCAAGCAGCAGCAGCGGCCGGGGTGGTCGAGATCATCGCGGGTGCCCCTGCCGCCGAGGACGGCGCAGACGCCGCCCCGCGGGCTAGGCGGGGCCGGCGCGTCCTCAGGTTCAGGAAGAACCCTTGGGCGACCGTTCTGGCGAACGAAGTCGCTTCCGCCTTCGCGGTAAGCTTGCAGCTCAATGCCGATTCTTTCGAAGATTGAGCTGGTCTCGCTTTTGCGCGGCGAGAGTTGCTCGTCGAGAGCGGCGCGGCGAGAGCTGCGCGGTGAGAGCTGCGCGATTGGGTGGCGATCTGGGCGGCGCGAGCTGTCCCCGCCCGCGGCGAAACGACGTTCTAGTGGCGATATGCGCGGCGGGAGCTGCGGTTGTGGCGCGGCGGGAGCTGCGGTTCTTGGGTGTCGAAAGCTGCCCGCGGCATTTTCGCAGCGGGGCAGTGGGAGTGGACTCACTGGTGGCTGCGCAGCCCCGCGCGCGGCCGGGGGCGCAGAAACGCGGCATCATCATCGTCATCATCACCATCATTGCCATCGCCATCACCATCACCATCATCACGATTATCATCTCGGTCATCATCGTGGTCATTGCCACGGTCATCATCATCATCATCGTCGTTCTCCTCCTCCTCCCCCTCCTCATCATCATCCCCCTCCTCCTTCCCCGCCGCGGCGGCGGCCGTGCCCAGTGAACCGCATAGACTTCGGTGGAGTTCCCTATGGGGGCACGAAACATGTTTGGCCAGGGCCGCCATGCGGCAGGACGATGATGACGATGATGATGACGGCTATGGTGATGATGTTGTTGATGGTTTCGATGATTGTGGCGATGCTGACGACGATGGTGATGAGGAGGAGCAGGACGACGATGACGCGGTGGATGCGTTTTCAAAACGAGGATCCAACACCAAAGGAGGGGTCGGAACGCAGAAAAGGAGGAGGAGGAGGAGCAGGATGACGACGAGGAGGAACGTAGGAGGGAGGGATCGATTCGAGTCGGGAAGCGGGCTCTTCGGGAAAGGGGAGGAGGGTTGAGTCTACGGGAAGCGAAATCTGGCGGGGCATTCTGTGCGAGAGTTGGGCTCGGCGGTGAGAGGATGTTTTCGGTTTCGGTGGGGATCCCTGGGTCCGAGGAAATCCTCTTGAGCCCTGGTCTTCGGCCGTTTTCAGAGCCTCTTGGGCGGTCCCGAAGCCGTCCAGTGAAGTCATGGGGCTCTATCGGGCCGTCTTGGGTCCATGCTTGGCCATATTGGTGGCTTGGGACGCTGACTTAGACCGTCTCGGAGGTCATCTCGGGCATCTTCGACGCCGATGGCCTGGGGCATATGCTCGGATTCTGTGGCCGTCGGCCGTCAGATCTGCATGCGGAGTGAAAAAGGGGGAAGGGGTGGATACGTGAGGGAGGGAGGGCAAGGGGGTCGGATTCGAGTCTGGAAGCGAGCATTTGGGGAACAGAGAGGAGGGCCGAATGTATGGGAAGCGAAATCTGGCGGGGCGTTTTCTGCAAGAGGGAGCTTGTTGGGCAGCCCCGAGTCGATCCAGTGAAGTCCTGGGGCCGGTCTTGGTGGGTCCGAGGACCCGTTTTGGACGGATTCGAAGTCGAGGGGTGCGCCACGACGGCGACGATGACGACGGCGGCGAAGACGGCGACGAGAGCGGCGGCGGCGGCGGCGGCGGCGGCGGTCGTCGTCGTCGTCGTCGTCGTCGTCGTCGTCGTCGTCGTCGTCGTCGTCGTCGTCGTCGTCGTCCGTCGTCCGTCGCCGTCGCCGTCGCCGTCGCCGTCGCCGTCGTCGTCGTCGTTGCCGTCGTCGTCGACGTCGTCCTCCTCCTCATCCTCGTCCTCGTCCCCGTTTTGGCTGGCCCGCCTGCGGTTCGGCCCGGCTCGGCTGGCAGAGGTGAGGAGGAGGAGGAGGAGGAGGAGGAGGAGGAGGAGGAGGAGGAGGAGGAGGAGCTTGTTAGAAGTCGATTGGCTTATGGGTACCAACGCCCAAGGGGGGACCGGGTATCAAGCGCCGGTGGCTGGCGAGCCCCACCATGGGATTAGAGGGGAAGAACCCCAGCATCGTCCATGAGGCTTCGTCGAGGCAGAACCGGCATCCTGGGTGACCGATTCGATTGCCACGCAAATGAATGTTCGATGGCCCGGCACATCAGACCCACTACGAAGGCGTTCCTTGCCCCCCCAGTCCCGAGAAGGGACAGCGCATCATTGAGGGGACGAATGGGATGAGGACGCTGGGGTGTCCTCCGACTCCTGGCTACCCCCTCATATCCTTGCCTCACCGTGGCAATCCGTCCAATTAGAGCGCCTCACGGCGGCTTACCGCAATCGCGCGCCCTTGACTCTGAAAGGAGGAGAGGGTGGAGGAGGACACGGAGGAGGAGGAGGAGGAGGACAACGACGACCACGACAAGTGATTATTAGCGCTCTCGCCTGGGACATCTTCACCACACCGGCGCATCCCGCTTAAAGCATCCGCAGCATTCTGGGATCCGATCTTCTTTGAGTTGAAGTAATCTGGCCACCATCGCCTGAGCCATCCTCGCACTTGCTTCCCGCCGAAATTTGCCCCGCCAGATTTTGCCTCCCGCGCGGCTGCCGCCATCGCCATCATTATCATCAGCATGACCTTCCTCATCCTCATCCTGAGACATCCTCGCAACGCTGACCTCTGATATTCTTCCCTGCCCCAAATTGTGCTGGCCAGTTCCGCCTGCGCAAAAACTCGCAGCGTTGACCTGGGATGCGCCCTGCCTTCACGTAGTCTGACCCCCGATCTTCCCCGAGATGCGGTGTTCAGGCCACTTGTGCCTGAGACGCCCTCGCACCTCTGACTTCGGAGGTGCCCTGCCCCATGGCGGTCCGGCCACTGTCGCCGTCGCCGTCGCCGTCGTCGTCGTGGCGGGGAACTGACAATCAACCGATAAACCGATAAACCGATAAACCGATATGTGGCACAAGGATCGCCTCCACAGGTTCCCCCCAGCGGTCTCAGACCAGCCAATCAACCGATAAACCGATCAACCGATAAACCGATAAACCGATAAACCGACGAAGAGAGGAGGGCGCGCCAGCAATCGCCTCTATGTTCGCATACGAAGATTATCGGTTGATCGGTTTATCGGCAGATCGACCGATAAACCGATATGATTATATCGGTTTATCGGTTGATCGGTTTGCAAACCGTTCAACCGATTAGTTTTTATCGGTTTATCGGTTTATCGGTCGGATGGATTTCCGGAAGCCGTTGCCGCTGCACTCTAATTGTTGTTGTTGTTGTTGAACATTATGTATTCTAAAGAATAATTATTGTTGGGCCCCCTGGTGCGCGCCCCCCCTGCGCCGCCTAGGCCGCAGCTACATTTTCATCATTTTCGTGAGGAAGCCTCAGAAAAGAGGGTGTGTACAGGATCCGGTTGTTTTGTTGTAATCCGCTTTCCCTTGCAAAAAACAATAGAAAATGACATTTCTTGTTCTAATATAATCAAATTTCAAGAATCCCTTGCAAAAAATAAGGTAAAGTGGACATTCGCGCGCGCAAGACGAAATCCTTCCAAAACCTTAGTGTTCGCAGCGATTTTAACATAAAAACATCAAAAAACCAATGGTTTTTCAACAAAAAACTGTCAAAATCTCATCCCGCGCGCTCTTGCGGATTCGTAGGAAACCCAACACTTTTTAAACATTTCTGTCAAACGGGCTTTTGCGAGCAACTTTTTCGAACTTCTGCGACAACGGTTGCGCACCTGCCAGGGCCATCATCCCTGTCAAATAATACCATGCGGGACACATTCGTTTTTTCTTCGCGCGCGCACGCCGAAATCTCCAAAAACCATTGGGCTTCTTAAGAATTTAAGCACCGCGCATCATAAAATCACACGATCGGGACAAGCACAACCATCAGGACAACCATCGGGACAATCATCGGGACAACGATCGGGACAACCACAACCATCAGGACAACCATCGGGACAACCATCGAGACAACCATCGGGACAACCATATCCTCTCTCTCTTGTGTATTCCCACATCCCTCAGGAATTTGCCCTAAAGATGTGATCAACTATCTTGTGAGTACGTATCATGTGTATCATGTGTATCATGTACCATATGCATCATATGCAACAGATGTTCTGTGGAAGGCTTAACAACTTCTGTGGGTTAACAAGGCTTAACAACTTCTGTGGGTGTACGAACGTAGGCTTAACAACTTCTGTGGGTGTGTACTCCACGCCAGTGTAGTAGCCACGGTCGTCCGCAGGCCACGAAGTGAAGTGTCCGAACGTCATAGGGCGGGAAGCTGGGTGTGGGTGGTGGCGAAGAGTCGTGTGGATATTTGGTAGAGCTTGCACTGCCCCCCCACAAAGTGGGGGTATTGGCTGGCGTCGCATGAAAACCCTGGCACTGGTGAGAACACTGAGCGTTCGGGTAAAGTGATTGTTGTTGTTGTTGTTGTTGTTGTTGTTGTTGTTGTTGTTGTTGTTGTTGTTGTTGTTGTTGTTGATTGTTGATTGTTGATTGTTGTTGTCGTCGTCCCGTCCGCGACCCGCCCCGCGACCCACCCGCGACCCACCCCGCGACCCACCCGCGACCCACCCGCGACCCACCCGCGACCCACCCGCGACCCACCCCGCGACCCATCCGCGACCCACCCGCGCGACACCGGCGACCCACCCGCGACCCACCGCGCGACCCACCCGCGACCCACCCGCGACCCACCCGCGACCCACCCGCGACCCACCCGCGACCCACCGCGACCCACCCGCGACCCACCCGCGACCCATCCGCGACCCACCCGCGACCTACCCGCGACCCACCCCGCGACCCGCCCAAAATGTTTGGCGCCTGCGGCGGGTTTCTTTTGCATTCGCTCCAGGTGGAGAACCTGCGACCCACCCGCGACCCAAACCGCGCCCGCGCCCCACCCGCGACCCACCCGCGACCCACCCGCGACCCACCCCGCGACCCGCCCAAAATTTTGGGCGCCTGCGGCGGGTTTCTTTTGCATTCGTTCCAGGTGGAGAACCTGCGACCCACCTGCGACCCACACCGCGTTCAGTGTACAAATCCAGATTTTCGGCGCCTGCGGCGGGCTGTTTTTGAATTCCTTCCAGGCGGAGGTGGAGAGCCCGCGACCCACCCGCGACCCAAACTAAGTTCACTGAAGAAGCCAAAATTCGGCGCCTGCGGTGGGTTTCTTTTGCAGTCGTTCCAGGTGGAGAACTTGCGACCCAAACCGCGTTCAGTGTACAAATCAAAATTTTGGGCGCCTGCAGCGGGCTTCTTTTGCATCCGTTCCAGGTGGAAAACCTGCGACCCACCCGCGACCCAAACCGCGTTCAGTGTACAAATCCAAATTTTCGGCGCCTGCGGCGGGCTGTTTTGCATACGTTCCTGGTGGCCCACCAGCGATCTCCCCCGCGTTGAACTTGTCAGAACACGCAAATCGGCGCCTGCGGCGGGCTTGCTCGCATTGGTTCGGGAAAACGCCCTCGTGCCATTCCCCCGATCCGGCCCACGTTGACTCTACAACAGCACATCGGCGCCTGCGGCGGGGCTGTGTCTGAACACGTTCATTGACAATCCAGTTGCCTGCTACAAATCGGCATCCGTGCCCAAAGCCTGGGTTCAGGGGAAGCTGCCTCAAGGCGCCCACAATTAAGGGGCCTCGGGGCGCTCAAGGACCCTCCTCAGGGGGGCGTCCACGAACCCTACCACACAGCACGCCAGTGCTGCACAAGCGCGGCGGCGGATTTTGCATGCCGTCTGAGCCCACCAAGACCTCTTCAAGCTCCGCTCATCCACACCAACCCATCCAGCAACTTTACCCTGGCGATTTGCTTGGATCAGAGAAGTCGGGGAGCATTCAGTGGAGCAAAGGATTGGCTTGCCGTTGTCTTAAGAAAGAAGGGCGAGGCAGAGGAGTAATCAGGGGACGAGGAGGACGCGGAAGGAGAGAGGATGTAAGGAGAATGTGAAGAAATAACAGGAGGAGGAGGAAAAGGAGGAAGAGGATGAGGAGGAGGTGGAGGAGGAGGAGGCGGACGACGACGGCGATGATGATGACGAGGACGCGGACGAGGAAGAGGAGGAGGAGGAGCAGGAGCAGGAGGAGGAGGAGGAGGAGGAGGGCGCCATCGACAGGGAAGGTGAGGGCCACGAGGTCCGCCGGCTCGACGCCCGCGTCGCCCGCGCCCGCCCCCTCACTCTTATCCGCAATTGCGGGGTGCTACGTAACGCTGATGATGATGCTGCTAATGATGATGATGATGATGATGATGATGTTGATGATGATGATGCTGCTGCTGCTGATGATGATGATGATGATGCTGGTGATGGTGATGGTGATGGTGGTGATGGTGATTGTGATGATGATGCTGCTGCTGATAATGGTAATGACGATGATGATGCTGATGATGATGATGCTGCTAATGATGATGATGATGCTGCTGATGATGATGATGGTGATGGTGATGGTGATGGTGATGGTGATGGTGGTGATGGTGATGGTGATGGTGATGGTGGTGATGGTGATCGTGATGATGATGCTGCTGCTGACGATGATGATGATGATGATGATGATGATGATGATGATGATGATGATGATGATGATGATGATGATGATGATGATGATGACCATCGTCATCATGCTGCTGCTGATGGACGAGGCGGAGGAGGAGGAGGAGGACGACGACGACAACGACAACGAGGACCTGGACTAGACTCCCAGGGCCCCCTGGACTCGACTCCCAGGCCCCCCCTGGACCAGACCCTCCACCTGACGGAACCCCTCCGCCGCCCCGCGGCCGTGCCCGGGCCCGCCCTCGCCCGCGCCCTTGGCGACCAGGGCCACCCGCGACGCCCGCGAGAAGGCCGACGTTGCGGCCAGCGAGGCCCGGGCGAGGCCGGGGGACGCCAGCCTATTCTCAATTCGAGGGTCGAGGATCTCAGAGAATCCAGGCCTCCTAGACGGGGTCGGAGCAGAGGGGGTCGGAGGACCGCACCGCATCGCCGATGCATCGCCGATGCGGCTCGATGTGCAGCCTGGCTTGCTTCACGTCGACGTCGCCGATGCATCGCCGATACATCGGCGATGCGTTGGCGATGCTCTGAGATCCTTCGGCCCCATCTACCCGGACCCCATCTAGGAGGCCTAGGCGACCCAGAATCTGTCGACGTCGAATGATCTGACGTTTCGGGAACGGCCGATCGTTCTGCGGTGTCAGCAGCCAACGCCGAAGTCGGTACGACACGAGCCTGTCGTACCGATCCCGCTGCCCTTCCCTCGTCGCCACGGCCACATTCGCCTCGAAGTCCTGGTCAGAACGCAGCTCGGGAGAGGTGCATGGAGGAGGTAGCGGTATCGGTATCTCTCGCTTGCCTGTATCCATTACGGAAATCGAGGATGGGCCTCGAGGGTGGAGGATGGTCGATCATCTTTTTGGGGCCTAAAGGAGGGTCCTCGTAGCCACAGACCGAGGGCTTGGGCGTGGTGGAGGGACGTCAACTTCCCAGACCTCCAACGTGTTGATCTAGGTGCCAACGTTTGACAGATGCGTGCCCAGACCTCGAACATCCGGAAGGAACCAAGATCAAAAATTACGTTTTTCGCATTTGCAGGTGTCGGGTTGCCCATGTTGGGCATCGGACAGTGACGTACATGTAATTAATTAGCCACCCCTGAGAAAACAGATCCATGAGAAACATATCCCATGTCTCGAACAAGTCGATCGGCTGGATGTCAGGGGCTGTCCGCTTGCACCGCTTCCTGGGCCATGACTGGCCTGGGCCTGGGGCGTTCGTCGTCGCCGTCCTCTTCCCTCTCCTTCGGTCACGTTGCCTCCTGTTTCTCCGCCCCTCGAGGTCCGAAGACAGCCCTCTGGTGATCTGGGCCTCCTTCGGGCCTCCGTGCGGCCCCTGGAGGCCTCGGGGGACCGACCCCCTGCCGTGGAGGCCTGCGGCAGGCCCGTGTCGCGTCGACGCGGCGGCGACCCCCGCGCGGGCGCTACAGGTTCCAATGCCGGCGGCGGCCCCGAGCTGGCCCTGCCTCAGGGCCGAACTCCACGCTGGAGCAGTGGGTCCTGCGGAGATGGATCGGCGGCGGGAGGTGCAATCGCTGCTCAATTGTGTGCCATTGCGTGCAGCACTACGCCGTTAGTGGGGTTCGTGACGTTTTTCTGGAGAGCGTGAAGATGATAGGAGCTTCGTCCGTTACAGCCGATTGAGCGGGGAGGCAGAGGTGAACCCCTGTTCCGACCCAACCTGAGCAGCCCCCCCCCCTCCCCTTCCCCCCAGAATCCTACCGAGCTGAGTCAGGAGCAGTCGGATTATGATAAAGATCCAGGCTTTTAGCATGCGGGGCTTTATCTTTTCATATAATCAGATTCACCTGAAGCGGGCAGTTTTGAATTCCCGAAGTAAGCACACGGATTCAGAAATCCCACCAGGGGAAATCCGGCCCCTGCCAACGCAAGACGATCGCAGTTCATGTAATCACGAATCTTTCGGGACGCCGATGCAGTAGTCAACTATTGCGGAGGGGCGCGATCTATTACACAGGCGACAAGGGCTGCAGAATAACAACATTCACACAAGTGCATCCACGCGCAACTCCAGCATCCAGCGCGCAACCTATTGTTTCCAGGCGCCAATTCTTTCTCGTAGTATCGCACCTTTCCTTGCGGACCAGACCCACTACTCCGGCTTAAATGAACGATCCATGCTGCGCCAGAGTCCAGCGCATAAAGCGTCACGACACGAACTTGTCGTACAGCTGCGCCAGCTCACGCCCCGCAGATCAGTCCCTGGCCCAGGATCGGCGCATGCGCGCGTGCATCCGTCGGGAGGGCCCCGTGCAATGCTCTGGAGACATCGACTCGATGTTTGCGGGCGTTTTCCCAGCAGGGCCGTGAGGGCGCTTGCTCTACGATGATCGGCACGTAAGGCACTTTTGGACGTTACTGTCGGTTCCTGTTTTCTGTTCCTCGGAGGACGTTCCAGCAGCTTCGTCTCGCCGAGAGCGTTCTTGGGTTGCTTGCGTCGTCCCGAACGGCCGCCAGAGACCCCCACGTACGGCTCGAAAGCCAGACAGACTCAAGGGTGACCCTTCGCCAGAATTACCTTTGGGGGAGGCAGCTTTCGGCAAAGGGGGGAGGCTCACCCAAGGGCACGCAGATCGCTACCGTAGCATCGCATGCAAAGATCGGCAAGCCTGCGCCGAGCACCAAGGTCATTCTGGTCTAGGCTCGTTCTTGCATGAAGCCGATGTACCATCACAGAGCTCCAGTGAGCGGAGTGAATGGTCGTTCTTCCCCCTGCTCATCCCTCCTCTCCCTTCCCCGTCTTCCTCCTGGCATGCTCCTTTAGCTCGGAGCTTGGGAGACGTCGAGTCCAAGGCATCCGATCTGTCACGATAGTCATCCGCCTTCTCCCCGTCCTCTTTCTCATGCCACCTGAAATATAAAGCCACTCTGGGCTCAGCAGTTTCTCGGGTGGTCGGGCCGTTTCTTAGATTCAGGTCGTACCCTTGAAAAAAACTCTGGGCACGGTAGGGGCTCTGGTTTTCGGGCCGCTCCGTGGATTTAGGTCGGAGGACTTATTCTTGGCTAAACTCGCCGTGGCCCAAACTGCTCCGTTGTGTCCTATCCATCGCTTCTTGCGGTAGCACGCTGACTGTCGCTCATACTCCAGTTCGTAACGAACTAGACCACCACTTCGGCTGATAAGGAGGTTGGGGCGAGGCTGAGGAACTTGCACTTGGATTTGAACGTCGGTTCCCATGTCGACTTGCTCCGCTTGCCGACTTGCAGGTTGGAGTCGCCTCGTTCTTTTCCTCCGACCTTGCCCTCGACAGAAACGGGTCCTGCGGGCAACGGGTCCTAGACGCGGGGGCTTTCCCCAGGACCAGCCGTTTCAGTTGCTGGCCCGAAGGCCCGTGGAGGGCCCCAGGTGCCCCAGACCAGCGAACGTCAATTCTGGACCCATTTTATCCAGGACCCGTGCCCTTCATGCCAAGCGACTCCAACCTGGAACAGCGGCCTTCTGACCGACGCGCACGTCTGGACTTGCATCGAAATGGAAGGCGGAGTCAACGTCGAAGCGCAAGGTCCCCAACCTCGCCACAACCCTCCTCATCACCCAAAGGGTGGCCCTATGAGCACGAGCACCTAGACATCTGATGATATGATTGTTTCAGTGTGCGGCCCTTGAGGTTCCAGGGGCTAGGTCTCCGTCCCAGATCCACTTCTGATAGCTCTGGGGACCGGGAAACCAGCCCCAGAGGCCGAAGCCAAGGAACAAAACCTTTCGGACAGGGGAAAAACCATGCCGTCGGAGCTCTGGGAAGACGCCCCTGATGCAGCCGAGCGCACCCGCCGACCACCCCACCCAGGGGGTGTGGGGGTCGGACGGGGCTGGGACGAGGACAGATCCGTTCCAGAGCGTTCTGGAGCGCTCTCGGAGCGTTCCGGAGCGCTCTGAGGAGTCCGCGGCGCCCGAGACATCCTCCAGAGTCCAGAGCGGCCGGATCTCAGAGATTCTCGATTTGTGGGACCCAAAACCCAGATTACAGGGCGACAGAAGGGCGTGGGAAGGCCTGGAGAAGAACTTTGGAAGGACCTCGGGAGAGCTTCCGAAGGACCTTCTGGAGAGCTTCCGGGCACGCGTATTGGGAAACGCTTAAGAAAAAGGCTTGCCGGAACACGTTGCAGGTTCAAACCGGCCGCGCCGGGGATTCCGGCCGGAAGCCGGAACGAGCTCCGGGGCTGCCATGCGGCTCCAGCTTCTTGATCTGAAGCCCTCTTGGCACTCCGCCCAGACCCCCAACGTCATGATTTTGTTCATTACGTCGACCCCCAGAGGTATCGACCCATTCCCTGGGACCAGTTTTTCATCCCGAATCGTTTTTTGACGGTCCCGAGGCCCGGCAAGGGCCCCCCAGAGTCCGAAACTATGGACAAATTTCCCGTCGTGATTTTTGTCATGACTCGCGGGGGTCTGGGCGAGGAGCCCTCCGGGAATTGCTCCTCGCCCGACTCTGTCCTCGTCCTGGCTTCCCCTCGGGGGTGGGCCTGCGGCGGGGCGGTGCCGCGTGGGCGGGGGCCGCCGGCGCCCGCCCCGCTCCGCCCGCCGGAGGGGCGCGACGCGCCGCGGCGTGGCGCAGTTGTGGCTGACCGAGGCGGGGGCCCGGCCCGCGCCCCGCGCGCTCGGCTGCGCCCTGAGGCTCCAGGCTCCAGGCCCCCCCCAGAATGTCAGAGGAGGGAGAGGTAGCCAGTACTGCTAGCCTTCCCTCGCTTTCCCCTTCTTGGGGGCTTCCCGGGAGGCCCTCGTCGCCACCGCTGGGTTCGCTTCGAAATCTTGGTCGGAACGCACCCCAGGAGAGGTCCAGGGAGTAGCGGTATCGGCACCTTTTGCTTCCCCCAAAAGTTGGGAGCGAAGGAAGGACGCGTACATCGGGGGCGGCCAAGAAGGGGGTGATGAGTGTTAGGGGGGAGGGGATATCATGGCGGGGGCCATGATGCCTCCCCAGATCTCATGGCGCCTCGTCCCATTTCAATACGCCCCCCACCCCCCTTGAACGCTCTCCTCTTGGACGCCCCCGAGTACAGTGCTGACGCGGCCGCAAGAGACCCTCGCAAGAAGTCAGCCAGGCAGACCCTCGCGCGAGGTGTGATTTTTTTTCTGTGTGTGTGTGGGGGGGGAGCCATCTGCAGAGCACCCCAGCACAGCAGCTGCTGCAACGTCCGCGGGGAGCGCGAACGATCGTATCACGCGGCCGGTCTCGCGGATTGGGGGGCCGTGTTAATTCATGTACATGGTTGGGCTCGTACGTCCTTTGTGGGCCCCCCAGGTTGGGTCCAAGTAGATGGGTCGGAGGATCTCAGAGGAGGAGAGGGTACCGATGCCGGTACCCTTGCCTCGGTGTTTCCCCTTTGTGAGCCTCCTGGGAAGCCCTCGTCGCCACCGCTGGATTCGCCTCGAAATCCTGGTCAGGGCGCACCCTGGGAGAGGTCCAGGGAGTAGCGGTATCGGTACCTCTTGGTTTCCCCAGATGGGTCGGAGGATCGCTCCGCATGGCCAGTGAGTCGACGATGCGGCTCGATGTGGATCTCGATTCGTTCCACGCCGGCGGCGCCGATGCATCGGCGATGCGGCGCGATCTTCCGACCCCATCTACCCGGACCCCGTTTGAGAGACCTCAGGCCAGAGGCAGGGACTTACCCATCGGTCGTTGAACCAATATTTTGGGGCTTCTAGGTTCCAATCTACTTGAGGCGCCTTCGTGCTTCATGCTTCTACCCACCTCTTCCGACCGACGGGTGCTTCGGGGGCGTCCGAGACGGAGGTTTTGGAGGTTTTCTCGCCGCGGGATGCCTTCCAGCGGCAACGACTCGTCGAGAGTTTTCTGGGGATACCCGAATCGGTCCGAACGGCCGCCAGAGGCCCGAGTGACGACCTGAGAACCAACCGAGAGGGAAGAACCACCAGGTGTCGAGGGGGGTGAGCACTGTGTGTATGTCTTTCGCCAGCGCAGTCTCTCCACCTAGCCGCCGACGTAAAACAAGTGTGTGTGTGCGTGTGTATGTGGATATCACGGGCAGGAGCCGCTGAAATCGTGTCAGTGTGGACTGGATGTCACGTGTGCATGTGGATGTGACTGCCTCTGCCGCGCTACGACGTGGAACCTGGGAGATTCCACGGCCGGAGCCATGGAGTCTCCCAGGTTCCATGGCCCCTTCTTCGTCGCTCGGCACGTCCTCTGTCCCCCGCTCGCCCGCGCACATGCCTCGGGCCATTGTGCGCCTCCCCCCCTCCTGGGCCCCCTCCCCCTCTCTTCGGCCACGCGCAGAGGGGGGTAGGGGGAGGGGGGTAGGCTCCTCAGAAGCGCCCCCGCTTCTTGGAAGGCGCGGGCCTTGCCTGTAGACGTAAGGCCCGCGCCTTCTGAGGGGCAGCCTCCTCTTAAGCAGCCTTCCCCCTTCCCCCTATCCCCCTTGTGCGCACCGCCAGTCTTCGGTGCACCGGTGACTTGCAGACCTGCAGCCGAGACGCTGAAGGAAAGAACGGCTCGGGATCGGAAGGGGCTCGCTGTTCGTGAGATTCTGACGCTCCTGGGGCACCGTGGCGTTTTTTGGGGGGGTGGCAGGTGGGCTTCGCTCCCTGTGCAGCGCTTCACACGATCCAGCTTGACTGTGCGCACAGACATCCGACGACTTGCGTTTTCAATCCAGGCGTTTTTCCCGATTTCGGCACGGATGGCACGTGGAAGGCCTTTTTTTTGCGCGGGCAGAAAAGAGGGGGGTGATGACTAGGGGTGTGTGGGGACATCATGGCGGGGGCCATGATATTTCCCCAGATTTCATGGCGTTTCTTCTTATTTCATTACGTCCCTGGTCCCCCCGCTGGGCCGCGCACATGCCGCCGGTCATGATTTGCACCCCCCCCCTCTTGGACTCCCCCCTCTTGGCCGCTCCCGATTTTCTCGCATTCTAGAAATTAGACGCGGCTCGGCACACGGGCCCGACATTGCATGGGCGACAAGTTTGTGATACAGTCGGGTTCCATTAGTAGGTCGGCCCTGCGAAATCAAGGGTGCTCTTGTGTCCTGTGCATCGCGCGTCGTGTCCTCTGCGGCCGAAGGGCAGGGTACCCTTGCGTCCTGTGGTTTCCGCGGGTGTCCTTGGCTTGGCCCGCGGCGGTCTGAGCGCGTCGCGCCGGCGGGAGGTCGCGGCACCTGTCTAGGGTACCCTGGCGTCCTTTCGGATTGCGACGTCTGCGGGTACCCTTTCGTTTGCTACGTCCGCGGCCGCGCCCTGGTTCTCTCGTCCTCCGCCATGGCGACAGGTCGCTCTGCCGCGGGAGGGTGCTCTCCGCGTCCTCTCGATTGCGACGTCCGTGGCCGCGCCCAGGTCCTCTGGTCCTGTCCCCTGGCGACAGGTCGCTCTCCTGCGGGAGGGTGGTCTGCGCGTCCTCTCGTTTGCGACGTCCGCGGCCGCGTCCTGGTTCTCTCGTCCTCTGCCATGGCGACAGGTCGCGCGATCGCCCCCGAAGGTGGGTAGGCGCGGGCGACACGCCACGCAAGATTTCTCACGCGGCGAGCGGCGCGGCCTGTCGGATACCCTTGGCGTCCTGTCTGGCGTGCGCCGCCCGTCGCGGGGTTGCGGGTCGGCCGCGGGTAACCGCGGTCGCGGCCTCGGCAGGGTGCCCTTGTGTCCTGTGGTTTGGGACGCCATGTTGCCGTCGGAAGAGTCATGTGTCCTGTCGCGCGTCCTGTGCGCAATAACCCGCCTGTACAGTCGGGGCGCTGAAGAAGGAACCCTTTTCGTTGGGGAGGGGCTCGGTGTTCCTTCATTGTTCCACACCTTGCCCAATGTTGTCCTGAAGTGTTTGGTGGGAAGTCGAAGCTTAACCTATGAAGCAAAAGGGCCGCGTTCCTTTTTTAGGGTTCCTCAGGTCAACGCCCCGACTGTACTTTGTTTGAGTGCTCTGTTTGGGCGCGGCACGCGGGCACGGCCTGGCCTGGCACGAGCAGCAACTTGCTCGCATGCCGTTGTTGAGGAACGGCACACGACGTGGCAAAGGGGGCCCATGCTGTTGTTCGCTCGGGGATGGACAGACCTCCTACCCTGACACGTCGATTGAGGAATTGGCCGTTTTCGGTTTGCGAGAGGGCGTCGCGGCCGTCATTTTCGCGGGTCCAGATCCGTCGGTTTCGGTCCCAGGCCGCTTTCACTAATGAGAGGTTTACAACGGGAGGTTCGTCCACCGCCGACTCGCATTCTCTTGCCCCGGCGCGTCGCACGGGCACGGCGCGACACGGCACCAGTGGCAGTTTTTCCGTTGTCTTCACAGGGCGCGTTCCACTATTCGCAAAGTGCCTATTCGCAAGCGTCCGAAAAGCACATGTCTGCTTTGGTGCAATTTGTCGTAGATCCCCGTCGGGGGATCCAGGCCACTGGCGAATAGCTACTTTGCGAGTCGTGGAACGCGCTCGTCTACTTCTGTCGACGAGGCACGGCGCACGGGCATGGGATGTCACAGCGCGGGTGGTCCGTTATCATGCATCAGGGGCCTAGAAGCGGGTTCTCTCGTCACGCATAGGGGGCCACATGCGAACCCTACCCCTACCCCGCACGATTTCTGAGGGTGAACCCCTACCCCTCCCCCTCAGAAATCGTGGGGGGTAGGGGTATAGGGTCCGCATGTGGCCCCCTAAAGCAGCCCAGACCCCTTACGGCATCGTGCTGTCCGGCGGGGAGGTCGGCTCGGGAAGAGGAGCTGGCCACGGGTGGAGGCCCGAGGATCCAGGACCCGCTCTCTCCAGGAGGGCCCCATTGCCTTCACGGCAGAAGACAAGGAGGCGGAGGAGGAGGAGGAGCAGGCGCCCAGGAGGCTCCTCCCTCTCTTTCCCCCTCCTCCGTCGGTCCTGGGGTCCTCGCGCTTCTCCGTCGCCCTTTCGGTGTTGGGCCTTCGGGGATCGCGCGTTCCTTTCAGAGGCTTTTTGAGGCCCCTCCACTGGATCTCAGAGGTAGGGGGTCTTGCGTCGCGACGCGCGCTCGGGCGCGCGCGCGGCGCGGGCTGCGGCGGAACAGGACCGCCTTGCCCGCAGTGCGCGAGGAGGAGGAGGATGTCGACGACAAGGGGAGGAGGACCAGTTTGGCGGGGAGACGGCGGGAGGTTCCGGATAAAAGCGGGAGCACGAGTGTCAGAGTGGCAAGTCGAATTTGGGCGGGCCGCAGGCCGTCGCCGAGAAGCGGGACCGGAACGGAGCCGCGACGGAGCCTGTCAAGGACAGCGCGTCTCCATTGATCGTCCAGCCGCAGTCGGGCTGCATTCTCTCCTCCTCCGTGGCAGGAGAGCGACGATCGAAGAGTAGCGACCGCATGAACATCAGCTTTCGAAGCTCCGCACTGAGCTTCATATGTTTGTGTTTGTGCCGTTGTTCTATATTTCTGCCAGGGCGAGATTCTTCCCCCCTCCGTGGCAGAAGGACGACGACTGCCCGGAGGGACCCCGCCCCTCTGTGGCAAACAGAACCGTGCTTGCGCTCGGCCTCGTGCTCCTGCTCCTCCTCTTCATCCTCCTTCTCGAACTTCTCCTGCTGCTGCTGCTGCTTCTCCTCCTCCTCCTCCTTCCTCTCCTCATTCTCCTCATCATAAGCATTTCATCATCAGCAGCATCATCAGCATCAGCAGCAGCATCATCATCACCATCATCATCGTCATAAGCATCATACGCATCATGAGCATCATCACCACCATCACAATCATCACCATCATCATCAGCATCAGCATCATCATCATTATCATCGTCAGCATCGTGAGCAGCATGATGATGACCATCATCATCAGCAGCAGCATCATCATAATCATCATCAACACCACCATCATCATCATCATCATCATCATCATCATCAACAACACCATCACCATCACCACTACCATCATCATCTTCACCACCAGCCTCAACACATTTTGTGATAACGTTCAACTGTTGCGCTGTAGCTCCGCAGGGGCGATTCAAGAAGGCTTCAGGATTGATGGACCGTTTCTGAGATGGCAAATGTGTGAACTTCTCGGGCTGGAAGAGGCGCGGTGCCGCCGTGCAAAGGCAGTCACGGGGGCTTCCGTGGAGCTCCCCATAGGTCAACGGAGCGTATGAAGGGGTGTGCCGACAGGGGTTTAGTGAGGCTAGCTGAATGAGAGCGCCCACGATGATCCACGTCGCTTGGCGGTGATTTGGGCTATTGATGCCTCCTTGGCAGAGCCAGTCCACCACGAAATTCCCCCCCTATCCTCCCGAGCAAGCTGCAGCGAGGCCTTCCGTCTGACCAGGCGGCTTCTGGTTCATGAACGTGCCAAGCGATTTGGCGCACAGGCCGCCCTATATTTCCGCATCTTCAGAAACAGACTTGCATTTGTGCATCAATGTTTGTCATTGGCCCTGCTGTCTTACTTGTTGTCCTCTGCACACGTACGCCTTCCATAAGGAAATGCCTCTAATTCGTCGGACTTATGTTCTGGTAGGGCGCCAGCTTGGTGCACATATGGTGGTGGTGAGGTGGCGCAGCCTGGTTGCACATCGCTTGGACCTGTTCCCCTTTACATATCCTTAGGTGTCCGATCATGGACCCATTGGACGCAACCATCAGGCTTTCGCGCCGAAAACTGTTAGAAGCCACCGGCCGCCAAAGTCCGCCGAATAGACTGGAGAAGACCGTCAGCAAATGGCTAGAAGACCACTGGGGAAGGTCAGACGACCGCCGAGGGCCGTCGGAAGACCGCGGCCGCCCTCGGCCGATGGGCAGCAAGCGTTCCACGGTCGCATACGTGTAGCAATCCCCTCCTCATGCTTTCTCCCCGTGCCCGGCTGGCGGGCGCCTGTCGGCTTCTCTTGTTCGGTGGGTGGGCCGGTGTCTCGCGCGGTGCCCGCTTGTGGGCGCCTCGTGGGCGCCTCCTGCGCCAGGTGAGGGGTGCCAAGGTTTCGCGAAGTGCGCCAGCAGGTTCCACGGTCGAGTACGTGTAGCATCCTCGTGCATGCCCCCCCGTGCAGGAGCGGCGCCAGGCGGCCCCGACCACGGAGACCACGGACACCACCCCCGAGGACCTCAGCAGCCTCGTGCTGGCAGAGAGGAGCAACGGCCGGCTTCAGGGGCCGCCCGGGCTGCCCCAGACCTCTCGCCTCGGGTGGAGGGGGGGGGTACCCCAGGCACACCTTCGAGTTAGGCCCTCTTCCTCTTCGTCCTCCTCCCCTATCCTCCTCCCCTCCTCTTCGTCCCTACCCTCTTGCTCCCAGTCCCGCTCCTCCGCCGCCTGCCATTGTTTCAGCTCGTCAGGTTCCCATATTTCCCGTCCTCCTCCTCCTCCTCCTCCTCCTCCTCCTCCTCCTCCTCCTCCTCCTCCCTTCCTCCTCGGCGTCGTTCTCATCAGCTTCCTCTTCCTCTTTGTCTCTTCCGTCGCCTTTCCCTCTTCCTCCTCGTCCACGCCCTGTGCTTCTGGACGCCCCCCACCGTGCCCAGGCTCGTCGTGGGGCTGGCGATCAGCGCCGCCGTGAAGTGGCTCGTGGAGCGGCTGCGCTGACCGGCTGCCGCTGCTTCCAGAGCTCAGCCTGCCCCCAGCGCTTTATCGGGGCGGCCTGGACGTTTCGCAGCGACGGCCCAGCGTTTCACACTCTTTTTTGGTGGAGCGGCCTCGCAGGCACAACTGGCTCCAGGTGCCGACGACACACGTGCATCGATCCTGTCCAGGCCAGTGCTGTGCCCAGCATCGAGGCGTGTGCCTTTCTGCCCGTGCCATATGGGTGCAGGTGTATAGCCAGACGGGTGCCAGGCGGGAGGGAGGGGTCGGGGCGGAGGGAGTCAGGGGCATTGTTAGGGGGGATGGGCTCAGGGGTGCACCCACCCCCCAGTCTCGCCACGTATCGCCGACAAGGGCCCGATAGCCCACTCCACCCTGAACGTGGGACCCGTTATCGGGGCCTACCACCGGTCTATCGGCGATGCATCGCCGTTTCTAGTTCGCTGTTCCGCCCCACCCTGGACCAGTCCCCCCTAGCGTTCCCCCTCAGGGAGCGGTGATGTTGAGCCCGTGCACGTGCGCGCAATCGCGCTCGTCGGGCGGCCATCCCAGCAGGGCGGCCTCGCGTTTTGCGCAGCCTCTTCACGACCTTGTGTGCTCTACGCGCTGAGGCGTTGGAGAAACGCCCTGTCACGGTGTAGAAGGAGAGATGTCACGAGCGGCGAACATATTCGTATCCGCGCCCTCGCGGTCTGGATTCCGGGGCGCGATCCCGCGGATACGCGGTCGCACGGATCCGTTCCGCGCGGGGCATCCTCGAAAGAACGCTCCGAGTCGCGGCCAATGGGCCCGGTATCCTTCAAATGCCCGTCGCATTGTTTCCATGAGTTGAAGGGTCTCCCGTACAGGGCGACGCGCAGGCATTCATGGACGACTGCAGTGCTTTCCGTGACAGCGGAGAGGCGCGATACCATACTGGTTTGCGTTTCGTACGGCCTTCTTGGTATTCTTTGGGGAGCTCTTTAGAGGGCTCTCGGGGCCCTCCCCGTCGATCAGAATGGAGGGGGGGATTCAATCGTGTCCATCCCCCGTCGGAGACAGACAACAAGCTTCTGGATACCCCCTTGTGGCGCTCCCTGGATGCTCTTGGAGAAGGTCCTTGGAGCCGTCTACGGGCTCGTGTGGGCTCCTCTTGGGACCCTCTTGGGCGATCCTGGGGACATCTCGAAGCTTGACGAGCCCATACGAGAAGCTCAAACACATTGAACACACAATAGGTGATCGAAGGATGTTTGCCTCTCGGGAGTATGTTTGGGAGGCCCCCCTGCCACTTCAAGCCGTCGTGTGGTAGCCGATGGGCTTCATGTAGGCATGTGGCAGGAGGGCCTATGCAATCTTGGATTCTACTTATCTTAGAGATACGATTTGGCTATCTGAGGCCACCTTCGAGCCAGACTGGGCCGTACTGGACGATCTGACCGCTCGCGGGCTCCCCCCCCCCATCCAGACCCAAGGGAGGGGGTGACTGGGAGGGGTAACCCCGCGTTCTGGATGCAAATGGACGGGCTTATTCGAGCTGGAAGCCTATGCCAGCTACGCCTAGAAGGTTTGTAGGATTACTTGTGTGTTTGAGCAATGTGCGTGAAATCCAGGCAAGATCCGATGCCAGCCGAAAGCATGTAATTCTTTACGCTTCGCGTATCCCCACCAGCCCATCTCACAGCAGCAACTCTTGCGAAGCATGCCGACAGTCGTGTTTTTCAGGCGTGTGTCCGCTTGGCCCCGCATATCTCCCCTGTTCCTCCTTCCTCCCGCCTCCTTGTACATCCTCCTTGTGGGGGGAGCGGGAGAAGGACGAGGCGGAGGAGGAGGGAGAGAAAGCGCTCCTCGTGATTTGAGTCGTTTGGGGTTTCTCGTCCTGGTGTGAGTCGTTCGGGCCCTTCTTCCTGGTGTGAGTCGTTCGGGCTCTTCGTGGTGTGAGTCGTTCGGGCTCTTCGTCCTGGTGTGAGTCGTTCGGGCTTCTCGTGGTGTGAGTTGTTCGGGCCCCTCATCCTGGTGTGAGTCGTTCGGGCCCCTCCTCCTGGTGTGACTCGTTTGGGCTCCTCGTGGAGTGAGTCGTTCGAGGCCCGCGTCGTGGTGTGAGTCGTTCGGGCTCCTCGTGGTGTGAGTCGTTCGGGCGCCTCGTCCTGGTGTGAGTCGTTCGGGCCCCTCCTTATGGTGTGAGTCGTTTCGGCTCTTCGTGGTGCGAGTCGTTCGGGCCCCTCGTCGTGGTGTGAGTCGTTTGGGCTCCTCGTGGGGCCTCTTGGGGGCCTCTTGGGGCCTCTTGGGGGCCTCTTGGGGGCCTCTTGGGGGCCTCTAGGGGGCCTCTTGGGGACCTCGTGGGGCCTCTGGGGGCCTCTTGGGGGCCTCTTGGGGGCCTCTTGGGGGCCTCTTGGGGCCTCTTGGGGGCCTCTTGGGGGCCTCTTGGAGGCCTCTTGGGAGGCTCCTGGGGGCCTCTTGGGGCCATCTTGGGGCCTCTTGCGACATCCTCTGAAGCGCAAAGGAGCGCTGCCCCCTGAGAAGGACAAAATGAGCCGAAAACCTGCATAAAATCAAGGATTTCGCTATGAAGGAAGATGAGCGCGGCCCCCTCAGGAGACCAACATGGGGCCAACACCGTAGTAAAATCAATGATTTTCGCTTCAAAGAAGAGGAGAGGGACCTATCTGCGCCCCCCCGTCGGGGCCAGAATCCTCGTGAGGGTTGTCGTTTTTTAGCCCTCCCAGGAGTCGGAAAAGACCCCTCCAACGACCCGCGGAACCCCCTCTCCAGGCCCAGGGGGAGGGGGTAGGGGGAGGGGTAAACCCCTCCCCGAAGGGGAAGAAGGGGGGTTGAGAACAGAGAGGGCTCCTTAAACCACTCACGCCCAAAGGGCTGGTGGGATTTCAGGGGCAGCGGAACAGGCGATTGCACTGAAGCAGCGTCCGTCAATTCCAAACACAAGGGGCGAGGAAACTTCCGGCGCGGTACCACGTGGCGCGACGCCATTCGCCCCATCCCCCCCTTTGATCATGCAATTCGATTACGGGGTTTCACACATCAGCATGGTGCCACACATTCAATTCCTTTACACTGCCTGCCGAAGTGCGGCTCGCATAGTATATCCCTGAACCGACAAAAAAAATCCGTTGCCGTGGGCACCACGCACGTCATTGAAGCGCACAACGATTCGGATTCAAGGGGGGGAGGCAAGGCGCCACAGCACGGCACCGCACCACACCCTTCCGGGCCACCAGGTCGGATTTCTGGGCATCGTGTGCGGCCGCCGCATACGTTTCGTTGACGGCCTCACTCCGTGCACCATGATGCACATGTTGTATAATGTGCAGCCTTCCCTCGTTGCGTTGCATACAAGCAGTGTTCAGTCGTTGCGATTGGCCGCGCTAATCAGTTCCTGAGGGGTCTCATTCCTGATGGAACACGTCTATCTTCGTTCCCTCCCTCTCTCTCTCGTTCTCTCTCTCTCTCTCTCTATCTATATATTTCCCTCTCTCTTTCGCTCTTTCTCTGGGTCGCTCTCTCTCTCTCTCTCTCGTTTGCACTATCCCTCGTTCCCTCTCTCGCTATGAGTATATTTATGTTTATGCATTTTAGAAATGTATGTGTATCGTCATGCATAGCTGTGTGGCCAATATTTCGATTTAGGTAGATGCATGATTGTATATAAACATACTGATGTACATATATGCATGCATACACACAGACATACATATATACATACATACATACATACATACATACATACATACATACATGCATACATCCATGCATACATACATGCATGCATACATACATGTATACAGACATGCATACATTCATACATACATGCATGCATGCATGCATGCATACACACACAGACATACAGCCCATTCCGCCACCGTGCCTGCTGAGTCCTGTTGGATATTCGTTGGGATCTCGTCGGGGCCTCCAGGGCGCCTCCTGGAGACAGTTTTGAGGCCTGCGGGGGAGCTGTTTGGGGGCCTCGGGGCCTCTTGTGGCCTCGTGGGGGCCTCTAGGGGGCCTTTGGGGTGTCTTGTGGGCCTCTTGGGGCCTCCTGGGCGCCTCTCGGGACGGAAGGCTCAGCTGTTCGTGTCGTGTCCATCTTGGGCTCCTCTTGGGGCCGTCTTTGGGCCCTCTTCTTCGGCCGTCTTGGGCGCCTTGGTCTGTGTGGGGGCCCGTTTGGGCTGTCTTTGGGCCCTCTTGGGGGCCTCCTGGGCCGTCTCGGGGTGATCTTGGGGGTTCCTTGGGACGTCACATTGCGTAGACAGGGAAAGATAATGATGCTGGCATTGGCCTTCTGAGGAAAGCTTCCGTGGCTCTCTTGGGTCGTTGCGAAGGTTTCTTAGGCCGTCTTCGGCCATTTTGGGCGTCTTGGATTGACCGTGCGGCGATTCGGGGCACCTTTGGGCCCTCTGGGCGGCCTGTTGGGGCCTTCTTGGCCCGTCTTGGGGCACTCTCGGCCCCGAACAAATGAGCCCGACGAAAGACCCAACCATATGCAGTTGCGAGTGCCGCATTGTGGATACCGCTTTCGGTGGAGCTCCTTATGGTGCCACGAACCGTGTGAGGGGCGTGCCGAATTGGGCGCGGTGGTGCCATGCGAATCCTCCCACTGGAGCCTTCGGTGGAGCATCCTCTGGGGCCACGGGACGTGTGACGGGGTGTGTTGAATTTGGTGCGGTGGTGCCATGCGAACTTTCCCGCTGGAGCCTTCGGCGGAACTCCCTATGGGGCCACGAACAGTGTGAGGGGTGTGTCGACTTGGGTGCGGTGGTGCCATGCGAACCTTCCCACTGGAGCCTTCGGTGGAGCTCCCCGTCGGGCCACGAACCGTGTGCGGGGTGTGCCGAACTGGGTGCGGTGGTGCCATGCGAACCCTCCCACTGGAGCCTTCGGTGGAGCTTCCTATGGGGCTACGAATCGTGTGAAGGGTGTGCCGAAATGGGCGGGGAGACGCATGCGGACGCGTCCACTGGGGCCTTCGGAAGAGCTCCCGATGGGACCACGAAACGCGTGACGGGTTTGCCGAAAGGGGCGGGGGGACGCATGCGGACGCGGCCATTGGGGCCTTCGAAAGGGCTCCCTATGGGGCCACGAACCATGTGAGGGGTGCGCCGAAATGACTCGGTGGGGCTTCCTATGGGGGCCACGAACCGTGTGAGGGGTGTGCCGAAATGAGGGTGGAACTGCATGCGCACCCTGCCACTGAGGCATCCGGTGGAGCTCAAGCGTTTGAGGGGTGCGCCGAGATGAGGTTGGAACTTAATGCGAACCCTGCCAATGCGGCCTTCGATGGAGCTCCGTATGGGGCCACGAACCGTGTGATAGGGGCACCGACATGTGGGCGGAATTGCATGCGACCCTTGCCGCTGGGGCCTTCGGTGGAGCTCCGTATGGGGCCACGGACCGCGTGAGGGGTGCGCCGAGATGAAGGTGGAACTGCATGCGAACCCTGCCGCTGTGGCCTTCGATGGAGCTCCCTGTGGGGATACGCGCCGTGTGAGCGGTGCGCCGAAATGAGGGAACTGCATGCGAATCCTGCCACTCAAGCCATTCGGTGAAGCTCCGTATGAGGCCACGAACCGTGTGAGGGGTGCGCCGAAATGTGAGTGGAACTGCATGCGAACCCTGCCACGGGGGCCTTCGGTGGAGCTTCTTATGGGGCCACGACCCGTGTGAGGGGTGCGCCTAAATGACAGTGGAATTGCATGCGAACCTTGCCACGGGGGCCTTCGATGGAGCCCGCTATGGGGCCACGAACCGTGTGTGAGGGGTGCGCCGAAATGCAGGCGGAACTGCATGCGAACCTTGCCGTTGGGGCCTTCGGTGGAGCTCCCTATGGGGCCACGAGCCGTGTGAGCGGTGCGCCGAGATGAGGGTGGAACTGCATGCGAACCCTGCCACTGAGGCATTCGGTGGAGCTCCCTATGGGGCCACGAAGCGTTTGAGAGGTGCGCCGAGATGAGGGTGGAACTGCATGCGGACCCTGCCACGGGGGCCTTCGGTGGAACTCCCTATGACAGTGTGAGGGGTGCGCCGAAATGACAGTGGAACTGCATGCGAACCCTGTCGCTGAGGCCTTCGGTGGAGCTCCCTCTGGGGCCATGAACCGTGTGAGGGCGTGCAGGAATGGGCGGTGCACGATGACGATGATGGTGATGATGACGGCCGTAATGGTGATGACGATGGTGATTATGATGACGGTGACGAGTTTGATGATGATGATGCTGATGCTGATGTTGATGCTGCTGCTGACGATACTTTATGAATATGATGATGTGATGTTGATGATGATGATGATGATGATGATGATGATGTTGATGGTGCAGGTGATGATGATGCTGCTGCTGCTGATGGTGGTGATGGTGATGCTGATGATATGATGATGATGCTCCTGATGCTGCTGGCGATGATGATGATGATGATTATGCGGATGTTATGATGCTGTGATAATGATGCTGATGAGACGATTACGATGATGCTAATCATGATGCTAATGATGATGATGATGCTGATGATGGTGATGCTGATGATGGTGATGATGATGGTGGTGGTGGTGATGATAATGATGATTATGATTATGATGATGATGACGATTGTGATGATGATGATGATGATGATGATGATGCTGCTGCTGATGATGGTGATGGTGATGGTGATGGTGATGGTGATGGTGATGGTGATGGTGATGATGATGATGATGATGATGATGATGATGATGATGATGATGATGATGATGATGATGATGCCGGTGACGATGACGATGACGATGGCGATGATGATTGGAGGAGGGAGGAGGGGGAGGAGGAAGGGTAGGATAGGTGGACGCGGGGCGCTGTCCATTCAAAACGAGGACCCAACACAGGACGGATGGGAAAATCATGCGGGAACGCTCGGTTGGGCCCAGAAGCACTCGAGAAACCCCAGGAGATGTAAGAATTGAGGTGCATACGGATCTTAGGCCTCATAGGGCGAATTGGGCTCGAACGGCTCATAGCGCCATCATAATGCAGTTTGCGGGATTTTGTGGGCAGTTTCGCAGCCTTCTTGGGCCGTCTCGGAGCCTCTTTGAAAGCTTGTTGCGCCGCTCGTGCTGTGGGAGGGCGCGAGATCGCGCGCTCAAGGTTTTTGAACGTTTTTTGAAGACTTTGGCATGTGATTGGAAAAATCTACCACACAACCTCGCGAACATTAGCGAATGTGGCCTCTGAAGACCTTCATGGGGATCCTAGTGGGGCTTTTTTGGCCCGTCTGGCGGCCTTCTGGGCCGTCTTTGGGCTTTCTGGGGCCTTCCTGTGCCCTCTTGGTGGCCTCCTGTGGCCTTCTTGGAGCTCTCTTGGGAGCCTTTGGGGACCCTATGGGGCCCGTCTTTTGCCGTCTTGGAGGTTTTTGGGCCGTCTTGGTGTCCTTTTGGAACATGTATGAGCCGTCATGGGGCGATCTGGGGGGTCCCTTGATCGACTCCGTGGAGACCAAAGAAGCGCACATGTTGACAATGCACGATTTCCTCAGGGAGTGCGACGATGTTTGCGTTTTGGGGGTCCCCTTGAGGCCGTCTTGAGACGTATCGGGGGTCTTTTGAGCCGTCTGAAAGCCACTCTGGACCCTCTTTGAGCGCGCATGGGCAGTTCTGGAGCGGCCTTGGACCGTTTCGGGGCTCCGCGGGACCGTCCAGGAAGCGATCCTGGGCCCGCTCGGGCGGCGTAGGATGGCCTGGAGAGCTCCCGAAACTGACAATTTGAATGTCACGTTGGTGGGAGCGCCCAGGGCCGAATTTACGTACGGGGGGGGTTCTACGGGGGCGGGGTCTTTACAATAATGTTCGAGAAGGAATTTATTTGGTTCTCTCTCTCTCTCTCTTTCTCGCGCTCTCTATACGGCGATGTATCGACAGTGGGGATAGCGTCGTCGAGCGGAATCTAAGCGTATTGTATGGTCCCGCATGGTGTGTAGTTTCCAGGCCGGAGTCTAGAATTGCACGGCAGCTTATTTCGCATACATCTTTCGACATCATGTACAGTTGTCGATGCCTTTTGGCAACATGTTCTGTTTTGAATATTGGTTGAACGCTGGCGAGGCTATCTCTTCAACGACATTGTTAAGAACGTGTCTCACGCTGACCCTCGTCAGATACCAGCCGTGGTTCTACAGATGCACAAAGGGTTAGCAGAAACAGGGGCATGACGTAATGGAGGAGAAGAAGGAGGAGGACGAGGGGGAGCCAGAAGGGGGCGAGGAGGAGGAGGAGGAGGAGGAGGAGGAGGAGGAGGGTAGCAGAGAGGGGAGGGGGGGGGGAGGGCGGGAGAGGGCGTCGAGCGAAAGAGATGGAACAACGGTAGCCACAGTGGGAGAGCGAGTGGAAGGACACCTCTTCCTTCCCGCTCGTATTCGTCTTTCTCCCTCGTTTCTAATCCCTTCTCCCATGGTTCTCTCTTCTCCCTCCCCTTTCTTCATCAGCTTGACTCCTTGTTCTTCCATCATGTTTTCATCTGTTGTCCTTTCATGAGTCCCGCCTGCTTGCTTCTGACGCATCCCCTCATGACCTGTATGTTTAGCATAATTGTCCTTGGTCTCACTGTCACTACCTTCCCCTCCCTCTTTCCACATTCTTCCTCTATCCTCCTCGTCCCTCTCACCCCGTTCCCTCTCCCCGCCGTGTTCTCTGTCCCCGTTCGTTATCACTCCTGCTTTGTGTTATGCTGTAGTCTGCTGTGTGTTGTCTTTCGGGTCGCAGCAGGGATGTGTGCCAGCCCTTGCGTCCGACACTGCATCGGAGTGTTTCCTCCTGAGGGCAAGTTGATGCTTTCGTACACCATATCCGGGCTAGTCATGATCGCCCTCGGTCCCGCAGTTCATGTGCCATCGTGGCTTGCATTTCACTAAAAGGCTGGATTCCTGGCGGACAACGTGAGTGGCGATCATGCCCATGTCAAGTTGAAGGCTTCCGACCAGCCCTTGCTTAGTAGTGGGTGCAGGTTTCCCGTCCATATGCTTCATATATATATGTATATATAGATGTGTGTTACTCTTCACAGGGGGCGCTGTAAGGGGCCTGACTCGCCTTTCCAAGACCATCCACTTCTCAGACGAAGCATTTTCTGCCCGCGTGCCGTGCCATGCCGTGCTTGCGCCGTGCCTGAGTCGAAGAATGTGAAAGAGGTGCCGTGACGTGCGCGCGGACAGGGCTGTGCGCGTGCCGCGCCGAGCTCTTGAATCCTGGGACGGGAAGGTGGTGCCGTGCCGTGCTGCACCCGCGTGCGGTGCTCTGCGAAAGCTGCGCCGTGCCCGAGTCCTTCTGAATGCGGCAGAGGCGCCGTGCCCGCGCGCCGTGCCGCGCCGGTGTATCTCAGGCTGCTCAGTCGGTGCCGGGCCGTTCCCGCGTGCCGCGTGCTGCGCGGGCCGTGCCGTGCCGGAAGCTTGGGGGCCAGTGTCGTTTCACCGACCCCCATCCCCATCCCCATCCCCATCCCTTTCGAGACCCAGTTGGGGATACACCCCTCGAAACCCGAAGGGATCGGCCTACATCCCCATCCAGAGGGGGGTAATCTGGCCAGTGGGGCCCAGGCCACGCCGCTGGGGATGGGGATTGGTTAAACAATACCCATGGAGTGCGGGAGCGTGGCGTGGCGTGCCGTGCCGTGCCCGAAGCCTGGGCTGCGGGAGCGTTTCGGGTATAGCCAAGACCCCAGGTAAGGGGACCCGGTTAGTGGTAGGGCCCCGGAGCCTCGGAAGTGGCCAGAATCTTTAAACCGCGCTTGCCGTAGTTGGTGTTTCTTTGGGTGACGGCAGTTCCGGTTAGTGGAACGGGGCGGGGGGGGGCGTCCCCCAGTACACATCACTAAGCCAGTTCTCACAAAACCCAGTTCTGCAAACGCCCGAGTGGTGTCGTGCTGTGCCCTCGCGCCGTGCCGCTCGCACGCCGTGCCGTGGAGGAATCTCTCGGTCTGCGGAAGGCGTGCCGTGCGCGCGGCGTGCCCGCGCCTGGCAGAAGCCCTCGAGTGTCGGAGTGAAGGAGGAGGGGCGGTGCCGTGCCCACGTGCCGTGGTGTGCGCGAGCCGTGCTGCGCCTGAGCCGCACCGGCCCGAAGCAGACGCCGTGCCGTGCCCGCACCTCACACAGCCGAGCCCCAGAAGTGGAAGAGGGTGCTGTCGCGCGCGAGCGCCGCTCGGTGCTCGAGGCGTAGGCTGCGAGCAGGGTGCCGTGCCACGCCGTGCCCCCCATCCGTGCCTGAACCCCAGGCTGCGATACGAGAGGTGCCGTGCCCGTGCCGCGCGCGTCCCGTGCCGTGCCCACGCGTTGTGCAGTGCGCGAGCCGTGCTGTTCCCGCGTGCCGTGTCTTGCCCATGCCGTGCCCTGTTTTCAGACGCCACCTGTCTTCTCGTTCAGCGTTGGTGCGCCGGGCCTCCCTGCAGGTAGTTTCTCGATCCTGTTTCTGCGCTGCTCCTGCTGATTTGGGGACGCAGCTAATTACGCGCCCATGCCTCCTCCCCTCCTCCTCCTCCTCCTCCTCCTCCTCGTCCTCCTCCCGTCCTCCTCCTCCTCCTCCTCCTCCTCCTCCTCCTCCTCCTCCTCCTCCTCCTCCTCCTCCTCCCTCCTCCTCCTCCCCCTCCTCCTCCTCCTCCTCCTCCTCCTCCTCCTCCTCCTCCTCCTCCTCCTCCTCCTCCTCCTCCTCCTCCTCCTCCTACCTCCTCATCCTCATCCTCCTACCTCCTCCCTCTCTCATCCTCTCATCCCGTGGCGTGGCGTCCTCATTTTATATCCACAGCGCCGCGCTGCACCTCGCCTCCCCGCCCACCACCCCGTGCGCACACAGCTGCGCGCGCCGTGCCCCCAATAGGGAGCTCCACCTGCGGCCCCAGCGAGGGCGTTCACACAGTCCCCGCCCAGAGTTCGGCACGCCCTTCACCCAGACCCCATCGAGCAATGAAACAATCATGACGGGAAGTTTTTCACTGTTTTCAGCATCTGGGGGCCCGTGGCGGGCCACGGGACCGCAGAGAAACGACTCACGATGAAACACCGGTCCCGGGGAATAGGTCGAAACCTCTGGGGGTCGACGTCATGAAAAAGTCATGACGTCGGGGGTCTGGGCACTCGGATCGTGGCCCCATGCAGGGCTCCACCTGCGGCCCCGGTAGGGGCGTTCCGCGCCGCCCTGCCGATTTCTATGCACACCCCTCGCGCGGATCGTGCCAGAGGGGGGGCTCCACCTGCGGCCCCAGTGGGGGGCGCTCGCACGCGCTGCCCTGCCGAGTCCGGCACACCCCTCGCTCTGGTTTTGGCGCCAGCAGGGGGTCCGAGCTCCGTCCGTCCCGCGGCGCTCGGGGCGTGACGGGAGGGCGGCGCCCTGCAGCTGCAGACTATCGAGCCCTGCGCCGGGCCGGTCTGCCCCTGGCTCCTGCCCTCCTGTCTCGGGGGTCGGGGCACATGGGGTCGGAGCAGATGGCGCCGCATCGCCGATGCACCGGGGATGCGGCTCGATGTGGAGCCCGATCTTTTCCTCGCTAGAGACGCCGCTGCATCGCCGAAGTCGCCGATGCATCGAGGGTGCGGCGCCGTCGTCCTCGCCCTCGTACTCGTCCTCGCACTCGCCCTCGTCCTCATCTGGGAGGCGTGTATTCTGCCGCTCCTGCTCGCGCTTCTCGCTCCAGCCGCCGCTCGCGCGCCCGCCCATCCTGCTCCTCCTCGTCCCCCCCCCCTCGCGCCTCTGTGCACCCATCGCTTGCCGCAAGCAGGTGACGTTGGAACTTGTTGCGCGATGCAGTCAGCCCGCGCAGTGAGGATGAGCGACTTTCCAGGGCTAACCTTGCCTCCTTCCCCCGCGGCCCATCCTTGGCCGCTTTCGTTGGCCGCGCCCCGCTCGAAAGGTGTCGACATGGCCTTCCAAGGCCCTTGCATCCTTGCCGCGCGTCAATATTAAACGGGTTGACTGTGTCCCGCCCCGAGCCACCCCTCCGGGTCAGTTTTCCTGGTCGCCGCGGTGATCGCGGCGGCCACAAATCTCAAGG
This sequence comes from Prorocentrum cordatum, assembly GCA_963575745.1. Taxonomy (NCBI): domain Eukaryota; class Dinophyceae; order Prorocentrales; family Prorocentraceae; genus Prorocentrum; species Prorocentrum cordatum. The sequence continues at coordinate 87,578 of CAUYUJ010021297.1, forward strand.
CCTTCAAGATGGCGTCGGAGCAGATACATAGGGTCGGAGGATCGTGCCTCATCGCCGATGCATCCCCGATGCGGCTCGATGTTGAGCCCGATTTTCTGCACGCCGACATCGGCGATGCATCGGCGAATGAATCGGCGATGCGTCGGCGATGCGGCGCGACCTTACGACTCATTCACTCGGACCCTGTCTAGGAAGCCTCTAGCACCTCCGAGTCGGTTTTGGAGGTCAGGCTTTTGCCAAAGAGTGGCATGCCCCTTTCTAGTATCCCCCCTGCTCTGCGATGTAGACGTCAAGAGAGAGAGAGATGTCAATGTATTTCTGCCATGAGCGGTCATGTGTTTTGGAGGGGTTCGTTATCACGCAACTAGGATCCCCCAGATTCCGATCTGTCTCAGACGCCCTCCTATTTCAAGGATCGAGCGGTTTACGGTTCTCATTATTTTCCAAGGGGTGGGTGGAAGTCGTCGAGTCTATGTTGAACACCTTCCTACGTCCAAGGAAGCGCAAACATGGATAGGCGCATGGAGTGGCGCCTGGTCTGGCGTCCGTGCAGCATCGACACGCTCCATCGCCAAAGTCAGGCGGCCTTGGCGCCATGCTTCGGGGGGCACCTTCCCCGATCCGTGGATCTGGCGCCCACTCGCCAGAGCCACGGATTCGTAATCCATGTTCTCGTGTACCCGATGATGCATGCCTCTCCTCAGCTCTTCCGAACGATAGGCAATGCGCAGGGGCAGGGCGACGTAATGCAGGGCTCGCCTGTTGCCATTGCGAGGTGTCCCGGGCTGTCGCCGAGCTGTCTGGATCGATCGGCTTGCGCTCTGGGAGGAACGTGCACGATAGATGCGGAGTGGTGGTGGAGGTGAACCGCAGAAAGAGGAGGAGGAGGAAGAGGAGGAGGAGGAGTCCTCACATCACCGCAACGTGGCAAACTCGTGACTACCAAGAAGTTGGATACGCAGGACGGCCTGGGCGAGAATTACATACACACGTGGACAGATGTATTTCTGGCGCTCAGCCCTTAAATGGCCGTGTATGCCGGGCTTCCGCATGCTGACTGTCCCACATGTGAATCAATCCATGTGTGTTTCCAGTTTATTGGTGGTGTGCTCGCTCGTTCGAGCCGAGGATCCTCACATTGGCTCGAGCAGAATACAGAAGTCTAACGATTACGTCGTGAGGCTCAGTCGTGATGCAGTTAATTATATTGCTTTGTTTCCACTGCGCGGGATGTCCGTATGAGCGGGGGTGATGTTGCGTCGCAGATGTCAGCGTGCACGTGTGGCCGAATCGAACACTGCGACTTGTTTGGTAATGTTTGTGCACGTCAGTCAACGCGTGTCTTGGGGTCATCGTTGCCACATCTATGCCAGAAGCTGGTTCCAACCAGTACTGAGAGGCCTTACGGCCAGTGCCGCCGACCCTGAAGGGGTACGACGACGACGACGACGACGCTGACGCTCTGGAGCCCTTCTTGGGCTCTCTTGGGGACCTACTGGGCTCTGTTGTCTGTTGGGGGGCCTCTGGGGGGACTTCTACTTGGAGCCGCCTCGGAGCAGACCTGAGGCCTCGTGGAGGCATGCAGGAAAACACGCAGCACCCCGCAGCAGCAGATCAGAGTGACGAGGTTGACCCGGGGGGGGTCCGGGAAGGGGGGGGGGATGGTGGCACCCTTGTCTGCGGGGGGGGGGAGGGAGGGATCCTGAGTCCCCCCTGTCCACAAGGGGACCGTCCTCCTTGTCCGCACGTGGGACCCCTTCGGGGGGGAGGTCACGACCTCTGGGACCCCATCCCTGGGCCACTCCCCCTGGGACACCCTTTGTTACCCCCCCCCGTTACCCCCCTCCCCCCGCCAGGGACTTAATCAAAGGGGAGTGACTTTCCTTTCGGACCACTTACGACGCTGCTTGATCTCCGAGTGGGTGGATCGCTTAAGGAGGAGGGCCCAGGGAAAGGGGGGAGCGGTGACGGCGACGACGGCTCAGCCGGAACAACTTCTCACACAGCCCGACAGGGTCGGCGGATGTTCGTCAGCAGTTCCTTGCCAGGCTAGCCACGCACGTGTATTCTCTGCGTGTTCCATCCTTCACATCATTACGCATGGGGTGGCAGTGTTCTTTCCAGGCCCTTTTCGTCATCAAGACGCTCGCGTACAGAATACCTCCATTTTGCAACGCTATGCAGGCCCGCCCGCATTCAATGGTACGCGCCGCATGTGCAGCATAGCGCATATCGTAGGGGATTGACATGTTTGTTGCCACGGCTCGTGTTGATCTGCATGCTCCAGAAAGTTCAGATTTAGTGTGCAGATACGGCATGAGATGTGTTTCTGCTACCCTTGATACATACATCGAAGATGCCTACGGTGAACATCCGCCACCCCACCCTTTTGAAGTGCCTCGGTGGCCAAATGTTGGGCCACAGTCTTCCAAGCTATTGGGAAAACTGTTCCCCGAGCCGTTGTGGACACCCTTCTTGGAGCACTGACGTGAGAAAGAGAGGATGAGAAGGAGAAGGAGGAGCAGGAGAAGGAGTATGACGTAGGAGGAGGATGAGGATGCACAGGAGGCCTCTTGGGGCGCCTCCTCGGGGCACTCGGAGGGCTTCTGGTGGCATTTGGGGGTCGTCTGAGGGCCTTTTGGGAGCCTCCTGGAAATGACCGATTGGTCTTCGGAGGCCGTCTTAGGGCCGTCGTGCGTCCCTTTTGGGACGCTTTCGGGCCGTCGTGGAGGTCTTCGGAGCCGTCACGGGACTGTCCTGGGGACCTCTTGGGCCGTCTTGAGGCCTTCTTGGCCGAGCATCTTGGGCCGTCTTTGATATTTTGGATGCCTCGGGGGCCGTCTCAGGCCGTCGGAAGCGCAAAGGCGTTGTCGGAAGCCCGAAATGGGAGGAACAGTTCAGTCATTGTGGGACTAATCGGAGCATGCGTTATGCATGTCTTTCCAAGGGCCTCCTGGAGGTTCTCTTGAAGCAACTTGGAGCGTATCAGGGGCCGTCTTGAGGTAACATTAGGCCGTCTTATTTGGCTCTCTTCGGCCCACCTTGAACGTCTTGGAGGTGTCTTGGGACCGTCTTAGCCGTCCTGGCCACCTTGGATGCATATTTGCCATGTTGTGAGGCTGTTTCGGGCGAACCGCTCGTGTTGGGCCCATTTGTAGCTCCATGAATATTGAACTGGTCTACTGATTCCCCACTTGTTGCCTCTGCATTTCGTCCAGCTATGCGCCTGGCTTCCTCTGCTATCCGCCTTGCGCATGGCTTCTCGTCCAGCTAATTCTGAGCATGCGGTCCTTTGCGTTCCGTGCTATCTGCATGGCTTGGCTTCGTCGAGACTATCCGCATGGGTTTCTCTGCTATTCGCACGGCTCCGTCTGCTAGAGAAGAGTGGATGTGAGTGTGTTTGAGCAGTTTTGGAGTAGAGTAGAGCAGGATAATACCATGGTAGGAATCGAGTAGACCAGTCAGTAGGGTAGGGTAGTGTAGAGGCGAGCAGGGTAGAGTACATCAGATCAGGGTATAGTAGAGCAGGGTAAATGGTAGAGCAGAGTTGGGTGCAGCAGAACAGAACAACAGCACGGGCCCGACAGACACACACACACACAAACACACACACACACACAAACACACACACACACACAGACACACACACATACGCGCGCACGCGCACGCGCACGCGCACGCGCACGCGCACGCGCACGCGCACGCGCACGCGCACGCGCACGCGCACGCGCACGCACACGCACACGCACACGCACACGCACACGCACACGCACACGCACACGCACACGCACATGCACACGCACACGCACACACACACATTGCCGCAAGCGCGATGACGGATATGGTTCTTCCCTGTGGACCAGGCCTCTCCCCACTCCGATTTCGAGCTTTAGGGGATAGCGTCGCGGAGAACCGCAAAGAGGAGGGCGTGAGGTGACGCTGGCGGGCGGAGTTTCACATGCCAGTCGCGGGTCGCATCAACAACGTGGCTCCAGTTGGGCTTGCGGCGCCGGCGTCAGCACCCGAGTCAGTGTTTCTACATCTTCCTTCCCACCATCTCCTTGGAAAGAGAGTGAGATGTGTTATATACTGAGGGAGAGACAGAGAGAGAAAGGAATAGAGAAAACACCTAAAAAACGACAGAGAGAGAGAGAGAGACAGAGACAAGAAGAGAAAGATAGAGGCAGAGACAGAGACAACTACCGATGAAAAGGGAGAGAGAGAGAGAGAGAGAGAGAGAGAGAGCTGGCGAGAGCAGAAAGAGAGCGCGAGAAAGAGAGAGAGAGAGAGAGAGCGAGAGAGAAACAAGAGGAGAGGGAATAGCGAGGAGACCGGAGAGGAAGGGCAGGGGAGGAGGAGGAGAAGGAGGAGGAGGAGGAGGTCAAGGATCAGGAGGAGGAGGAGGAGGAGGAGGAGGAAGGGACAGGCATGACGATTGCCCTCCCAGATCCCCCCTGCAGAGGCGCACCTCCCCTGCGTGCAGGACGCCGCGGCGTTCACGGGCGAGCCGTCGGTGGGGGCCGGGTAGATCTGGGTACAGTCGGATCAGTGCCTCCTCCCTTCCCCACCCCCCTCCTCTTCGATCCTCCTCCCTTCCCTCTCCCCCCTCTTGCTCCTCCTCCTCCTCCTCCTCCTCCTCCACCTCCTGCTCCTCCTCCTCCCCCGCTCCCTCCTCCTCCTCCTGCTCCTCCTTCTACGCCTCCTCCTCCTCCTCCTCCTCCTCCTCCTCCTCCCATCCCCTCCTCCCCCGCTCCCTCCTTCCCGCCCCTTACCGCCACCCTGCCCTCCCCGGGTAAGACTGAGGTCGGTTCGGAGAGGGTGTCCTAATGTTCTTCGTGTTTGGTTGGATGTTTTTGTGCATCCTAGGGAGGACATCGTCGAGAGTTCTTCAGTTTGTGCCGGCGGAGGGTCTCATGCTCTTGAAGGATGTTATTGTGTATTAGGTCTTGTTGTAGTTGTAGCCCTGGAACCCACCGTTCCAAAGCAACGTGCAGTCAATCGAAGAATAACAACTTGTATAGACGTAATTTTTCGCAGCTCCGCGCGAATGTCTTGGATTGGCGCTGGGTTCCCCTGGCGGCGCCTCTGGCGCCGCCCTTGACGTGCTACGCGCACCAGGGAGGGTCGCCTAGCGGCTTAGCGCCGATCCAAGGAAACCGCGCTGAGCTCCGACAGCTTATGGCTATGTACCGTTGTTTCTTGCGACGCAGCGTGCGGTCAATCGAGAAGTGGCGAAGCGTTCTTGCTTGCCTGTAGGCCCATCAAAGAATGTTCTAGACACCTTTTGCGGTTTGCACGACATGTTCTCGGAGCATGTTTGGCCGAGACTGTCCTGCTTATCAGCACATCGGAGGCATGTTCTAAGAACATCTTTGATGTTCTTAGAGCTTCCTGCTGCTCTAAGAACATGTCGTGGTGAGCCTACAGGAATGCGCCGGGACGGTCGGTCTCTGGGGAGTGACCCAAAGGGGGGGTGAAAAAAAAGAGCCCTAAAGGGGCCCTTTAGGGCACCTTTTGGAGCCAGAAGGTGCCCAAGAAGGGGCCCTAAATGGCCCCTGTCGGGCCTTTCTCTTCGCCCCCCATTTGGGTCACCCACCATTGCGAGGAGGAGATGGAGGAGGAGGAGGAGGAGGAGGAGGAGGAGGACGAGGAGGAGGACGAGGTGGAGGTGGAGGTGGAGATGGAGATGGAGGTGGAGGAGGAGAGAGGAGGAGGAGGAGGGAGAGGAGGAGGAGGAGGAGGAGGAGGAGGACGAGGAGGAGGAGGAGGGAGGAGGAGGAGGAGGAGGAGAGGAGGAGGAGGAGGAGGAGGAGGAGGGGGAGGGGTATTACCACACTCGGGATGGGGCTCCGGTCTTCGGGCCGTGGCCTGGACCTGGGACACGCCTGGCTTGCTCGTGGCCGAGGCTCGCCGTTTCCGGAGAAGGCTCTCGCTCCTCGTGCGGCGCCCCTCGTGATAGCACGATGGCCGTACGGTCGGAGGAGAAGGGCGGCGGAGAGGAGGACGAGAGGAGGAGGAGGAGGTTGAGGAGGAGGAGGAGGAGGAGCAGGAGGAGGAGAGGAGGAGGAGGAGGAGGAGGAGCAGGAGGAGCAGGAGGAGAGGAGGAGGGGAGGAGGCGAGGAGGAGGGAGGAGGAGGAGGAGGAAGAGGAGGAGGGAGGAGGAGGAGGGGGGGGAGGAGCGAGGAGGCATAGGAGGAGGAGGAGGAGGAGGAGGAGGAGGAGGAGGAGGAGGAGGAGGAGAGGCGGAGGAGGAGCAGGAGGAGGAGGAGGAGTAGGAGGAGGAGGTGGAGTTGCATACCTTGCATACCTGGTTTTCCCTCGGCAGCCTGTCCGCTTTTCCGACGCCCGGTGAGAGGCGCGGGCCCCCTAGGGATCGGTGGCCCCCATCGCTGGACCCCTCGCTGCGGTCGCCCTGGCTCGCGCGCGGTGGGCATACGGTCGGGAACTTTTGGGTGGTGTGTCGCTCCGCTGGTTTTGGCCGAGTCCGTGCTGGGAGCGGCCCTGCCCAGGGAATGACGTCCGCGCGGCGGCCCGCGGCCGGGGGGCGGGCGCCCGGTGTCGCGTCCTTCGCTCGGTGCGCACCCCTCCCCTCGGGAGCGAAAGAAAGACGCACACGTGCATGAATCCACGTTGGTTTCGAGAGTGCGCATTGCGCGAACGTTCGTATCGCGCGGCTGTCCTCGCGGATTAGGCGGCTGTGTTCATGTGCGTGGTTGGGCGCGTACGTCCTATTTGGGCTCCGAATCCCCCCCTTCCCTTCCCCCCTTCCGACATGGCGGACAGCGCGACCAGTGGGGCTCAGATGAGGACAAGGTGCCCATACCGCTGCCTTTCCCTCGTTGTCGCCTGCTTGGGCATCATTGGAGGCCATCGTCGCCACGCTGGATTCGCCTCGAAATCCTGGTCCGAACGCGACCTGGGAGAGTTCTGGGGAGAAGCAGTATCGGTACATGTTGGTTCCTCCTGATTTTACAGCAGTTGTTGCAGGCGTGGCTGCACCATCCCGCAAGCAGCGGCTCATGGGAAAGATTGGAGGCGGAGGAGGAGGAGGAGGAGGAGGAGGAGGAGGAGGAGGAGGAGGAGGGGCTTTTGAAGTTCACCGAGGTATGCGAGGGCTCCGGCCCACCCGCGCCGCTCTTTCGGGGCCCGTCCGCCGGCCAGCTGGCAGACTGGCGCATCCAGGAGGGTTTCTCCGAAGGGCTTAGACGACCCATCCTCCTCCTCCTCCTCCTCCTCCTCCTCCTCCTCCTCCTCCTCCTCCTCCTCCTCGGGTCGCCTACGGCCCCGGGGGAAGTCGTGCAGCGCGTCCTGTGCCCTCCCTCATCCTCCCTTGGACGGAGAGGCCGTGTACGGCGACGAGCCGTACCGCCTCGTGAGGGAGGCGCGTCGCCCGCCCGCCTCGCGGCCACCGCCGCCGCTCCCCCTCGCCGCCGCCGCCTCCAGCGAGCAGTCGAATGGGATGATCACGTTGACGGCGGCAGCCACGACCACGGCGACCACGGCGACGTGACGACGGCGGTGGCCACGACCACGGCGACGGCGGCTGCGGCGACTGCGGCGACCACGGCGACGGCGGCGGCGACGGCGGCGGCCACGACCACGGCGGTTACGGCGATTACGGCGACGGCGGCGACCATGGTGACGTGACGGCGGCGGCGACGACGGCGGCGACGACGGCGGCGACCAGGGCGACCACGGCGACGGCGGCAACCAGGGCGACCACGGCGACGGCGGCGGCCACGACCACGGCGACGGCGGTGACCACGGCGGCGGCGACGGCGGCGAGCAGGAGTGACGTCGACGGGGCAGGCAGGACGTTTGAGGTCCGCCCTCCTTGTGGACAGTTAATTCCCTTTGAGCGGGCATGGTTCGTCATGCAGCGGCACCTGATGCGATAACCCAAACCATGGCAGTGTAGAGCAGCATCTGGTTATGCGAAGGGAACCCTCGTTGTTTTCTTACGTTCTGGCGCAAAAAGCGCTGGACCTGTCCTAGAGCAATGAATGAATTGGGTTTTGATGGAAACGGGCCCTAGGCCCTGGGGTTTTCCCGAGGACCAGTTCTCCACCTTGTGTGTTTTTCGAAGAAGGTTTTGTTGCTCGCGGCCCCGTGGCCAGTGAAGGGCCCCAGGGACCTGAAAGCGGCGAACATGACCTGTCGCCTCCAGGCCGCGCTTCATTCATGCTGAAGGCAGGTGGCCCTGCTTCCAGCGCCTCTGCAGGTTCCATTGCGATTTCATCGATCCGATTCGATACCGCCTCTCGCCGCCCCGATCCCATTCAATGCCGACTTTCCGACGGTCCGATGCGGCCCGATGTTTGCATGGTGTTGTTGTGTATCTTGGCGTCTTGGCGGAGCCGATCCGATTCTATTTCGATTCACTGCGCAGCCCAAGCCCACGCACATTCCGATTTGATCCGATTCCCCGATTCGGTGCAGATTGATTGATCCTGCTCTGTCTTGCGCGGAGAGGAGCGAGGAGAGACGGCCCTCGACCGAGGCGCCTGCTGCCGAATCCGCCTGGCTTTGGAGCTAGGCAGCAGGCGCGCGGGGTGAGACACCGGCCTGCCAACGGGGCCTCACGAGATCTTCTTGCCCCCCGATCGGCCCCTTGGGGTACCTCACGGAGCGAGGGAAGTGCCCCTAGGGTCTCGCGACGCGGGCCCCAGGGACCCACGCGCTCCCAGCCAGAACAGCTGGCCGCCCTGATTTCTCAGGACGACTGGGGGACGGAATGTGGCGGACATCCCTTCACCCCCTGCCCTCCCCCTCCTTCCTCTCCTCCCCCACCCTTTTTTTTTTTTTTTTCTTCCTCGCGGAAAGAGGATCAGGGAGCAATCGGAGGAAGTGTAGGAGGAGGAGGAGGAGGAGGAAGAGGAGGAGGAGGAGGAGGAAGAGGAGGAATAGGAGGGGGGAATAATGGGAAGAATGGGGACGATGGAGAAAGGAGGAGGTGGAGAAGGAGAAGGGAGAGGAGGAGGGGGCAGGGGGGAATAGGAGGAGGGGGCAGGAGGAGGAACGGAAGATTTCTTGAGGAGCGGGGATGGAGGACGGAGGGTGGGAGGAGGGATGGAAGAGGGAGGAAGAGAAGGAGGACGAGGGGGAGGAGGAGGAGCAGGAGGCGGGGAGGAGGGAGGAGGAGGAGGAGGAGGAGAAGGAGGCGGATGAGCAGGAGGAGTAGGAGGAGGAGGAGGAGGAGCAGGAGGAGGGGAAGATGGAGGTGGACCAGTTTAAATTCAAGATTAATCAACGATGTTGCAATAAGTATTCCCTCCAAGTTCCCTCTTCAAACTATTGATTTTAATTGTGTGGAGAGTCCAGTTGGAATACCACAGTCTTTCAAAGTTGCAACCATGCCAAAGCACCAGTCATGGTATTCCAACTCCGCGAGTCAACATTACTGTCGCGACCTGACGATCCTAAACCACGTCAGACTAGCATTCCTGGGATGCCAACACCGCGAATCAAAGTGATTGTCGCGACCTGACAACCCTGAGTCGTGCTAAAGCAACATCTCTGGGACGCCAGCCATACTCATCCTTGAAACGGCTGTAAACTGTCAAGACGGATGTGCGCGGCGCTAATGCGAAACCCATTCGCCTTCCATCCGTAACTCTCTTGCCGATTTTCAAGACACATGTGCATGGCCTTGATGCGAGAGCCACGTTTGGGGAAAAACACCCGTTCTCCAACCATGTTTGCAAATGTTTAAGTCGAACGTGCGCGGCGCACAGGCGAGAGAGACATGTTGAAAACGGCCCGCCCCCCACCCATGAAGCCCCTTACAACTTATCACAACGACTCTGCGCGACGCTAGGGCCAAGGCAACATTTTGAAACCGGCCGGCCCTCCATCCGAGAAGCTGCTCCAAGCTTCGAGCTTCAGGACTCCAGATGGCGAGGAAGTCTCGGGCGAAACGCCCGGCCCGCCCGGCCGGCCCGCATCGGGGCGCGGCAGGGAGGAGCTGCGTGTGTCTCGGAGGAGGAGGGGCGGAGAGCCGCGAGGGCCTCGTCTTGGAGGCACGCGGCCGTGCCCCGGATGCCCCGGCCGCCGCCGCGCCAGGCGGCAGACGGCGCCCTGCAAGCCCTGACTGGCCCGCCCCTTCGGGGGGGGGGGGGGCAGGGCAGCGGGTCCAGAGGAGAAGGGGGCGGGAGGGCTGAGGAGCGGGGTCCCCCTCCGCCCCCCCTCCCCCTCCTCCTCCCCCCCCCCCGCCTGCTCCGCGTCCTCCTCCCCCTCCTGCCCCCTGCCCCTCTTCGTCGCGCCCTGTGCCTCCCCGGGAGGAGGCGGAGAACGAAGAGGGGGAGGGGATGGTGAGAGGGGGGGGCAGGGGGAGGAGGATGGGGTTTGAAGGGGGTTCAGGAGGAGGAAGGGCGAGGTCGAGGAGGGAGCGGGAAGGAGGGAGTAGGACGAGGAGGGAGAGGTAATTAAAGGTGGGGAGGGGCAGGAGGGTGAGAGGGAAGGGAGAGGATATGAAAAGAGAACTGGGAATGTAAAGAGGGGTGAGATGACGAACAGGGAGGGAGGGGGACGAGGGAGGAGGGAAGGGATGGGCGATGGGTGAAGGAGGGAGGCCTGTGCGCCATGGCGGCCTTGCTTGGCGCAGCATGTGTGATATCTCCATCTTCTGGCCCTGGTTCCAGGGCGCTGCTGCTGTCTCCAGGAGGAGGACAGAAAGATAGAAATGATGGAGGAATAGGTCGGCAGCGGACGATGGCATTGTCGCGAAGACGTGGCCAGTACGCCTCTCTCGCGGGCGCTGGGCCCTCAAGGGGAAGTCTCCGACTGCACTCTGCCGCCAAGAGGAGACAACATGCTACGAGTAGCCTCACCGCCTCACCCCCAGGGGGAGAGAGGCAGGGAAGGAAGGGGGAGAAGGACGGAATTGGGAGGGGAGAGGGGGAGCGGTGGCAGGGGGGAGGGGGCTCGGAGGCAGGCAGAACGACACAGGCACCACAATCAGCCCTCCTGGCGACTGGGCTCCCGGCACGAGGACTCCAGACGAGGAGTTTCCCTGCTCCTTGACCGTGGCGGTGTTGGTGTCGTCTTGTCCTGCTCCGAGGATGGGGGCGAGGAGAAGGATCAGGAGGAGCAGATGCGTCAGTGTGTAGAGAAGCGCGATTCCCGTTATTCCCGCTGCGGTGTTTCAAGGCAGGCTGAGGTTGCGCCACGCAATGTCCGCGAAGTCGCTTGCGGAGCCTGCGGCTGTTCGTTAGACTCCTAGCACGCATGAGGTACAGCTGCGCACTGGGCATCATACCTCCGCTGAATGGGCACTTGATCGACCGCTGTAACTGTTCTGACAAGAGTGTTCACGGTTCGTTCGATTCGGTTATATCGCAGTCGGTTGGTTGCGTTGGGTCGATTCGGTTCGGGCGATTATTGTGTTGTTGTCGCCCCGTTGTGCTTTTCTAGGTCGCTTCTAGGTTGCGTTCGGCCTGTCGATTTCGGCCGGTTTCCGTTTCGCTTTTTGTTCGGTCGGTTTTCGGTGTTCGGTTTTGTTGTTGCCGTGCACGGCCTTGGTTGAGTTGCCCGCTGTTGACGAGGTGTTGCGGAATTTGGATAATGCAATGTTCTGGATCTACCGTGGCCCAGCGTTAGTTGTTCCATTCAGATGTGAAGGTGGGTGGTGTTGCCCAGGGACGCTGGGTATGTCTTGCTTGGTGTTTATGTGAGCTCTCATGGTCACGTCGTCTAACAAGTGATCAGCCAAAGGTGGTCGAAGCGTAGTTTTGACACGCCAGAAATCGCCTCACTCTGCGCTGTTCGGCACGCATGCCAAAGGCTGGACATCACGAGGCACCGCGCCACTTCCAAAGCCTGATGCTACAATCTGCGAGTCCGTCGACGCACTGGTTTCGGCTGAGCCTGTAGTGGTTCTTCTGAGGCTCGTGTCAAGTTTTGGAGGAGGCGAGCTAGCGAAGCTGCAGTTAATGCGGATGCGGACGCGTGTCATGGTTGGCACTTCGTCCAGCAGGTCACGTGGAGCTGCGCAGGGAGCCTGCACCGCTGAGAGCTTCAGGGATCGCAAGGAGCGACCTTTATTGCGGAGAAGGCGTTTCGTATTATGTATTTTCCGCGATTTGCGAAGTAAGAACGTTTGGCCAGTGGTTGTAAGGTCTGTCGGTTCGGATGTCTTATCATGTTCGATCGACGGTCACCGGAGTGTCTTATGTTCGTCCGTGCTAAGCACTCGCAACATTACGTAGCAACCACCGCGAGCGATTGACTTGTGCAGTACGATCGTGGTATGCCTAGTAAGCACGTTGAGTAATCCACTGCTCGTCGGACATTGCCTTTGTCTAGCCAACCCGCCCAGAAATCTCCAGCGAAAGTAGTTTACTTGTTGTGTATCTTGAGCACGGCATTTTGACTTCTCAGTGTATGCGCGACCCCATGTTGGGCTCGTCGTGTTATGATGATCCCAGTGGCCCACGATTGTCACCAAATGGCAAGATGTCGCCCCCAGTGGTTTTCATCGATCACAGCTGGCTCGGCTGCTACATCCTTTCTGAACCATCTCAGGATCAAACGCCACAGTTGATTCGAACATTGTTCTGCACAAATAGTCCATTTTAGCGTGACTAGGAGGCCCAGTTGTTTCTTCCTGACTAGTAATTATTTGGACCCTTGTGGGCTCCTGTGTAACCGCATGATCCCTGTCGACCCAGGGAGCAAATACCGCATATAGCAAGCAAGAGTAGGCATCGCGAGCTGTCTGGTGTATTGCCCCCTGCTTCTCATCCTGCTGTACCGTTCCCCTCCCAATCCATTTCTTCGCTCTCTGCGTCCGGAGAACGATGTGTGGATCTTAGGGTTGAGGTACGATTATCATCCGTCAGACAAGAGTAACACTTGTGGTTTCTCTGCTTAGTGTTGAGACGGCATGTCGCCACTCTTGGAAGTGAAACCAGCAACTTCCTCCCGTTTCCCCTTGCAAGGTGTTCTTCCTGCCCATCCGTCGCCTCTTTGCTCGGGTTGCAGAGGTTCGGAGCATTATCACGAGCAGTACAGCAAGATGTCGCAGCGCATCGTCGGATTCGGGAGCCCGCCAGGGGATGCCACCTGTCTCTGTCGATCGTATTCCTCTTCCTCCGTGTTTTCCCCCCAGACTCCCCTCCCCCCTACGGTAATTAGGTTCATGCGACGTTGGCGCGCCGGCGACGCGGGCGAAGGCGTCCAATGTTGAATTCTAGCATGCGGAAGTCAAAGGGACACAGCAACGCGTCTGGACCCGACGGAATTCAACTTTGAACGGTGGGGGCCGCGATCGCTTCAAGGTTGATTGGTCGACGCGGTGGCAAAAGCGTTTGCTCGCGCGCCGACGCTGCAAGAACCTATACCCTCTCCCCATTCACCTCTCGGCGGCGAGCGAGGGGGGGACGTAAGAAGGAGACGGGCTTCTCAGAATGCGGCGGGACTTCTAAGAAGCCCTCGCGGCTTCTGTGAAGATTTTGTATCTTCGGGGGAGGCTTAGCAAACTTTTCTGATGGCCAGAGGACTTCCGCGCATTCTCAGAAGGACTTCTCCTTCTCGCTTCCCCCCCTCGCTCGCCGCTTAACCTCTTCCTTCTTCCCGTCCCTCCCCACTCCAGTTCCCCCCGCCTCCCCTTCACCCGCTCCTCTCTCCTCCGCCCCCCCTGCAGCACGGAGCCGGCCCAGAGAGGCAGCGTCGCAGAAGCGAGGCCAAAGGTCTCACAGGAGCGAGCGCAGGCGGCCAGCGGCGTAACACACGTGGTGGGCGGGCCTCTTGCCCCGTTGGGAACTCGCGTTGGGTCTCCATGTTTGTTTGCCTGCGCTCTTCCAGGTTCATTGCTCACCATGGAGGCGTGATTGTGAGGAATCGTGTTGCAGGGCAGTCGAGAGCTGCGGTGTTTCTTGTCCACCGGCGTGCTGTTGTGGCCATCGTCGCGCCTCCAGAGGCAGCGGAGACATTTTTGGGCTCTACGCGTGCAGATGCAATCAGGGGCGCTTGCTGGCGGCCATTCTTGATGATCAGTATCGTCTGACCGATCCCTGTCCCCAGTCCCACCCCCATCCCGATCTCCACCATCCCACCACCCCAGTTGGGGACAGGCCCCTCGAAGCCCGACGGCAACCGCCTACATCCCCATCTCGGGGGTAAATCGGCCAGTGGGGCCCAGGTCACGCCAATGGGGATAGGGATAGGGACATGTTAAACGATGCTCAGATGAGTTGCTGCCCAGCTCCAGGCTGGATCGTGAGTGTAACACTGCTGCTTTGAGGCGGGCTGGACACTGCCAGCACGCGTGAGTACATGCACTGGTCGTTGCTGCTCCCTTCGCTAGCGGCGCCTCGTTATGGTAGGACGCGCGCAGGACCAGAGCGCGCTCGCGTGCACCGAGCAGCTGCTCATCCTGCGCAGGGCTCATTCCGATTCGATCGATCCGATCCGATACAGGTTGATTCCGACATTCCGAGGACCCAGTGCGGCCCGATTTTCGCGTGGTGCTGCTGTGCACCCTGCGCTGACGATCCGATTCAATGCCGGCGTCGTGCCGATGCAGCCCGGTTCGGTGCTGACGGACCCTGCCTTCGCGGGCGTCCTCTTTTGTCACTTCATGCCCTCTGACGTACACCATCGGCCTTCACAGCAGGAGGAGGCCATTTGGGCCCAGGAGTTTGCTAGGCGTGAGGGTGCACTAACGCCCAGAGCTGGATCCTTAGACCAGCAGCAAACAGCGGCTCTCTCACACGTAGTTGCGAAAAAGCTATCGGTGCCTCGGTGCCCTCTCTCTTGTAAGGGGGGCGGTGAGAGCCTCACATGTGGGCAGTGGAGGAACTACCTGCCCGACGCTGACACGGTGCCCCGCCCCAGTTCACGGGCAGGGTGCGGCCGATGCTGGGGGTGAGTGGCAGTGGGGTCAATCGCAGTCGAAGTGACCGCTGGTCCTGGCCAGCAATACCGGCAACATCACGCGATCTGCATGCCGGACATGCCGCGAGCAAGAGCTGCGCGCAGGGCGTGAGTCACCCCGAAGACTCTCGGCGGTCCACGTGCTCCCCCCCGGGTGGGGATACGCGAGCTGTCGTCGGATGGGAAGTGGGAGATCAGTAATGAAGCAGGGGGGAGGACCGGTCGAAGCGAAGCTCTGGTCAGCCAGGCAGTTGCCAGCAATGGCCAGTTTGGAGAGCTCCTCGGAGGCCTTTGGGAGCCATCCTCGAGCTCTCCTGGGGGAGCGTGAGAAGGGGCGGGCCTTCTCCGAAGGCTCGGAGGGGAGGGCCTCGGGCCTTCTGAGACATCCTCCGAGCTTTTCCTCGATTGTGCGAAAACTTCTCGGAAGGCCAGAGGGCGTCTGAGAAGCCCCGCCGCCGTCTGAGAAGGCCTGCTCCTTCGCACTTCTCCCGGCCCCGCCGCCGAGGCTTGGAAGCCGTGGGCCTGCCCGGGGGAAGCCGTGGGTGCTGCGGGGGGGGTGTGTTCGGAGCCGAGCTCTCGTCACCCTTGATCGGACATTCTGCCGCCGGGACGTAATCTATACTCGTACCGCGGTGCCCGATGGCGGAACAGTTTTGTCATACCGTTCTTCGTCCGCTAATGTATGTACCACTCTGTTCTTCGCACTTTGACTCTCCCACTCTGGCATGCTTTTCGGTTGGAAATATCTCCATGGGGCATTGGACATTCGGCGACAGGGCTCGTGTACTTGACCCGAGTTCTGGTGATCATGTGGGCCTCCATTTGCCCTCCACTTCCAGTGGGGAGGGGGTCGGGGAACACGGAAGCAAAAAACACACATGTGAAGCCCGCACCCTCCCCTCACCCTACCCGAAAATTCGAGTCCTGCGGGTTGGGATGGGGTGGTCTGCTCGTCGGCGAGGCGCCGGCGATGCGCTGCGTGGCGAGGGCGAGAACCAGAGAAACCGTCGACGACCACAGAAAAATCAGCCGAGCCCGTCTCGCTGGGCACTCCCGGGAAGCCTCTCGGAGGCCGCCGCGTGGCCCCACGCCGCGCCCGCGAGGGAGGCTCGAGGAGCCTGCCTGGGATAGGCATAGGCATAGGCATAGGGGGGGGGGATAGGCATAGGGGGGCAACGATGGGGGGGGGGGATAGGCATAGGCATAGAGGGCGATAGGCATAGGGGGGATAGGCATAGGCATAGAGGGGGGGGGATAGGAATAGGGGGGGGGATAGGCATAGGGGGGGTCAACAGGGGGATAGGCATAGGGGGGGATAGGCATATAACATATAGGCACAGGGGGCAACGATGGGGGGGGATAGGCATAGGGGGGGGGATGCATCGTCGCCCAATCGCCCATTGGTCGCCGCGAGGGGGCCGATGGCCCCAAGCTGCACAGGAAGGTGCGGATTCGCCATCGGGGGCCCATCGCCGATCTATATCGGCGATGCATCCCCGATGCCAGGTCCCCCCTTCTCGTTGCCCCTCAAGGTGGCGGAAGACCAGCGGAGGCAGCATGAGGGCGGCTCTGCGTGCAGCCAACCCGCATATTAAGGATGAGCAGCGTTCCAAGCTTACCCTTGCATCCTTCCCCTTCTCATTGAGGACAAAAGAGCCCCTAATCCGAATGACACGATGAAGACGTAGCCTCACTGAGGTCCCCATCTGCGCATTAGGGATTCTAATTCTGGGCGGATCGGTTCGATACACCTGCAGAAAAGACCCGCTATCCCGAATGTTCCTGGCCCTCCGAACTTAGGTCCCCTCTCGAAGGGTTAGGGGTCCTTTTTTGGTCAATCACCTTCGGCCCATCCTTGGCCGCTTTCGCTGGCCGCGCCCCGCTCGCAAAGTGTCGACGTGGCCTTCCAAGGCCCTCGCATCCTTGTCGTGCGTCCTGTATGTACGGATTGACTGTGGTGTGCGCCGGGTGTTCGGTAGAGTTTGATCGGCGCAAAGCGGGGCGTCATGCTTGTGACAATTTTCGGAGTGTTGCGCAACATAAGAGGCCGTAACACATGCATCCTCTCAGAATTGGCAACCTTCTTGGGTTCAGGGTTGCCCGAACGGCACATCTGGGCCGCCTCCATCTCGCCAGCATCGGCGGGGCACCAGATCGGAATCGGAACCTTCGGGATCGCGGATCGGACTCGGCCCCTGCAATCCGCAGGGGAAATCGTGTTTCGACCTTCGACCCTCGATCCCCGACCCTCGATCCTCGATCTTCGCCCTCGATCCTCGACCCCCTGATCCCTGATCCTCGATCCTCGATCCTCGATCCTCGATCCCCGATCCCCGACCCTCGATCGAATTCAAAGGAACGGATCGAGTATGACCGTGAGCAGTCCTGGCAGGTGTTGCCCGACGGTTCGGTGAACCTCACGAAGGACATGCGCCCCGGCGACGTGATCTCCAGCGGGATCGACTACATGGTCGGTGGAGTCGGCGCGAAGGGGACCTCCCCCTCTCCCCCAACACCTCTCCTCTACTCTTCTAGGCCTCCCAGAAGGGGTCCGAGTAGATGGGGTCGGAGGATCGCGCCGCATCGCCGATGCATCGACGATGCGGCTCAATGTGGAGCCCGTTTTTCTCCACGCCGACGTCGCCGCCGATGCCTCGCCGATGTCGACGATGCGTCGCCGATGCATCGGCGATGCGGCGAGATCCTCCGACCCCATCTACACGGACCGCATCTAGGAGGCCTCTATCTACTCTTATCTCTTGCTCCTGCTCCTCCTCTTTCTCCTCCTCCTCCTCCTCCTCCTTCTCCTCCCTCTGACACTATTTGTGGAGTTGTGGCTTCGCTGGCGCGCAAGGCTGTGAGAGGAAGTGCAAGAACATGGAGCGAGGACGGCACTGCGCGATCGCTCACCAACGCTGAGGACCTGGTGCACTGGAAGACTGCTCGTGCCGAGGTGAAGCGAGGTGTGCGTCGCCTCAAGCGGCTGCAGCAGACGGCGGCGGGCAGGAACAACAGCGTCCACTTCTTCGCGGTGCTTCTAGGCGCGGTCCATGCACAGCTGCAACACACAGATGTCGATGACGATTGCAGTTCAGGCCACGCCAATTCGTGGGCCAAGAGAGTCCTTGAAGATGATTGCACGAACGTGCGCTGCTCTGAGGAAGCTCAGTATTTGCTGGAAGCTTCGGGATCTCACAGTGTGGCGTGTTTGAAACACCCAGACTTGAGAGGAGAGGTTTGCACAATCGACGTAACCATCCCCAGAACCGTTGAATTCAAAAGAGCACTGCGCACGCACGTTCGACAGGCACACAGCATCGTAAATGCCACCTCATCTTATAACCCGACAAATGAGTCTACTGTGTGCCAAAGGGTATTCGCTTCGGAGGTCACGGCTCGCTGACACCTCGCCAGATCCAGTCAGCGTAGCTATTGGGTCGCTGTTCTCGCTAGTGCCTTTGTCCATGCCCGGGAACCCACATCGCTTGAAAGTCCATGCTGTGGAGTTTGTAATGGGATTTTGGCTCGGGATCCGCTCACATCTCGCTCGAAACCTGTCATGTCTGCCTGAAACTCGTGCTATCGCCACTGGGCAATAACCTACGCTAAGGGGGACGGTTTCGACATGCCGCAGTAGATGGCGGACGCGGACATCAGAAAAGTGGACCGGGGCCTCCAGAAGGGCATCAAGCGAGCCGCGGGCGCAGCCTCATCCGACGGCGATCCGAAGAAGACGCAGAAGGCCGAGGACGTCGTCGCGGATGCAGAGGTCGCGGCAGGACGGGGAGCCTCCAAGGCCCAGACGTTGCAGCAGCCCGTGGCCATTCTCAGCAAATCGTGCTCAGCATGGCGCGCGAACTTCGGACAGTCATCAGCGTCGTCTCCGTGACGGCTCTCGTACCAGTGTCTCTCGCGTGCATCGAGGCGGTATTCCAGGCAGACGAGGATTGCCACCAGGCGGCCATGAGACTCAGGGAGGAACGCAATGAGGACGACAGAGCCTTCACCTGCCCTTGTGGAAGAACTTCGTGTGGGCGCTGCTGGCGAGCACCGTGCAAGGCAGCAAGGCGCGCGAGATCCGCTTTCGCGATTGGAAGAACCGCATCCTGCAGCACGAGCTGAAGGACATGGCAACGGACATTCAGTACTTTCGTGTCCGCGCCCCGCAGGGCAAGGAGCAAATGAAGCAATCCAAGTTCATCGAGGGGAAGGTGCGGCTCCGTTGAGCCCCCTGGACAGCGCGGCTGGCGACGGAGCTCGACGATGTGTTGCGAATGGAGCTCGTGCGTCTGGGCGGAGAGATCACGATTGTGGCAGCGCCCGGCGGTGCATTGGAGAAGGACGACAGGGCGCCTTTGAATAAACTCGAGGGTGTCTCGGGGAAGTAGACGTGAGGAGGATGCGAAGCCTGGCGAGCAGCGGCCGTCCTGACTCAGTTAATCGCTCGGGGCCTCGTCAGTATGCAAGCGGCCCACGCCTGTGTTACCTTTCCCCTCCTCTCGGGGCGTTTTGGAGGATTCCCAGGGCCGCGCTCTCTCGCGAAAATTCCGCCACGCCCTCAAGTGCGTGGGAACGGGGGTTGGGGATATACTTTCGCCTAACTGAGCTGGGTAGGGGGTAGGAGGTAGGGGTCTACTGGAGTTGCGCATTGTCGTAGATGATGCCTTGGGGTCCCTTCGTGTCAGGGCGTATGCTCCTGGTGGCTCCCACCCGCTCTAGTCAGTCGAGTGGGCCGGCACCCCTGCGCCATGTATAGCCCTCTCGGGTTGCAGGGGGGGCGTGTGATTGTGATTTCACCACCACTGCCAGCTTTAAATCCATGCTGCAGTCACGCAGGTATGCCGCCCAGCTAGTCAACAGTCTGATAGCTCTGCTCGTTTCCGCCCAGGATCGTCTAAGTCTAAGTCTATTCCTCCCTCTTGCCGACGTGATGGGCCCCATCCGAGGGCCGCGCGATCCACAACAGAAAATCGCCCATGCCAATATTCAGTCTGGCGGGAACGTCTGCCTTCAATCCGCCACGAAGGAAATCTCAGCCGTTTTTCTATGGTTTCCTTACCGTCAGTCATCCGTCCTCCTGCTTCTCCTCCTCCTCCTCCTCCTCCTTCTCCTCCTCCTCCTCCTCCCTCCCCCTCCTCTCCCCCAACCCTCCTTGAAACCTTCTCCCCGCGCGGAGGCCAGACAACAAATGCAGCCAGGGGTCGTCGGTGAGTGGCCCCTCTCTGAGATATCCGGGGCGTCGCATTTTATTTCCCACTGGGCGGTTCTCGTCCAGCTTCGGTCACCCCGGGGGCCCTCGCGGACCGATCCTGCCCAAGAAGTGCCAACGCAAACTTGGGTCTCCGATTGTCTGATTTTTGTCCAACAGCGCCTCTTTGATGTCGGCCCTCGCGGCCGCTTTCGGGCCCCTGGGTTTTCACCACCTCCTGGGGAAGCTGCCGCGAACACCTCTTGGGCCGTGGATAGAACAACATCACATCGGCGGATGCCTGGAAAGAGGATGGCGAGGGCTCCGGCCGTGATTTGGTCACCGCGGTGCCCCGTTGTTCTTCGCGGCGTCGGGTGTCGCAGGCGCCCCAGTCGGCGATTTGGAAGTGTTAGCGACCGCTATCGCTGCTGACGTCTCAGGCCCCCCCTGTCTTCCGACGGACTGGGCAGGCCGGCTGCCTTCATGATGGGCCCTGTCGGACGCTGGGTTCCCCGATGGGGGTACGGAACACAGCTCCCCCAATAGTGGCTGGTCGGTACCCTTTCAGATCCCATTTCGATTCGGTCCGTCTGGTTCGATACAGATTACGCCAGATATGGATCGATTCTGGTTTTCCGACGACTCGATGCGGCTCGCATGGACGTGTTGTGTTGGCGCGGCGGACTCGACTCTATTTCGACTCCGCGCCGATGCGGCCCGATCCCACCCTCATCCCCATTCGATCGGAGTTCTGGCTTCAATGCTGACCGGTCCAGTCCGTCCTCCTCCTCCTCGTCCTCCTCCTCCTTGTGCCCATTTTTCTGTGTTCCTCCTCGTTGTTAGCCACAGGGTTTGCCTGGGCCTCGCGCCTGGCATTCGACCAAGCCGTGGTCTAGCAGAGGCGCCCTTCCCCCGCCCACCAGAGAGAGGGAAGTGCTGCCCAGGGTGCGTGCGCGGAGTGGTGCAGTGGCGAGCTGTGCCGTGGGGGCGCTTTTGGCATCCGTCTCCCACGCCTGCCCCTTGGAGGCGATGACGATGACGATGACCACGACCATGACGATGACGAGCGTCATCGTCATCGTCGTCGTTGTCGAGGAGTGGCGATTGTGTGGCTCACGACCGTGCGATTGTCTGGGAAGCGCAGCCGCGACTCAGCTTCTGTGTCCGATTCGCTCGGCTGCGAGTGCCTTGGCGCAAACGTGGTTGCAGAGCGACAGACGCGACGGAACGTGGGTGCTTGGGAGGATCGATACTGGGTTCTGCCAAGGACTTCTGCGCGCTCCTCTGCAGCAGTCACTGTCAGCGGGAGTA
This sequence comes from Prorocentrum cordatum, assembly GCA_963575745.1. NCBI lineage: Eukaryota > Dinophyceae > Prorocentrales > Prorocentraceae > Prorocentrum > Prorocentrum cordatum. The sequence goes on from CAUYUJ010021297.1 coordinate 108,951, forward strand.
CCAGCGCAAACCATGTCTCGTTTGTTGAAGGGGGCAACTGATGTCTCGCCTGAGCAGACTGGCCATTGGCGGGGGTGAGAGATTCAGCCTGACGAGGGAGGGTGCGAGTGAGAGTCAAGTTCCCAACAGGAACGCCACATGCCGTCTCGCTCTCTTCTATCCGCCCTCCCACCACACAGACAGCACCCACGATTCAGCGTGCTTAGCAGCGGTGGTCGCCATCTGATGGACAGCCGTCGGGAGCCAACGTAAAAGCGACGTGCGCAACGCTCGCGAGGTGCGATATACATGCCAGGTCCGCCACACGCACCAGACGCGTCAGGCGCCACAGGCGCGCCAGGCGCAACTGGCGCGCCTGATGCGTCGCGTTTGCTCGTATGTCACGTGCGCCAAGTGTGCCTGCCGCATGCTTCAGGCACGCCAGGTGCGCCGCGTGCGCAACCCGTGCATAGTGCGAGAGTGGCCCCACTGCAGATGCCACTGCACATTGGGAAGAAATGTGTCGACACCCCACCAAGCGTCAACGATCAACTCTGCGGAGCAGCGGGTTGGCGTGGTGACGTGTGAACCCGCGGTCACTCTGCATTGCTTTCGACTGAAATGGCGGGCCGCCGCGCAGCGGAACATGACCCGTAAGAGCACCCTATCTGTTGTTGGCGGTCACTCGGTGTACTCGTCTTCGTGTCCAGGGCAGATGGCGACGAGGAGGACGAGGAGGATCGGGGTGGCGAGGTTCGTTATCGTGCCCAAGGCAAGTGCCGACGAGGAGAACGAGGAGGAGGAGGACGAGGAAGACGGAGAGGAGGAGGAGGAGGACGAGGAGGAGGACGAGGAGCAGGAGGAGGACGATGGGGACGACGAGGAGGAGGCAGACGTCGACGACGCCGAGGGGCAGGGCGCCGGCCGCGCACGCTGGTGGCCGCTGGGAGGGCCGGCGGCGGGCCGCGGGCGGGCACGCTAAGCAGTGAGCATCCTGGCGTGCAGGCGCGGAGCGAGGGACCGGCCACGCGCAGAGGGGGGCGGGGGGAGGGGGGATCGGGGGCGGCCAAGAGGAGGGCGGTGACTAGAGGGGGGGGGGATCTCATGGCGTGGGCCATGTTTCCTCAGGTTTCTCTCCGGTCCCCCCCTGGGCCGCGCACGTGCCGCCAGCCATGATTTGCGCCCCCCCCCCCCCCCTCTTTGACGCCCCCCTCTTGGCCGCCCCGCGGGCAAGGCTCCTTAGAAGCACCTCTGCTTCTAAGAAGCCTTCCCCTCTCCCCCATGCCCCCTTGTGCGCGCCGCCAAAAGGGCCATCGGGCTTAGGAGGGGCAGGCAGCATGCCGGAAATGCCTGGCACCAGCGGCAGCCCCCCAGCACAGAGCACGCCTTCGCTCGTTCGTGTCAAGCCGTGCCCCGTGAACAGGCGCTCTGGTTGCAGGAGGGGCAAGCAACACGCTCAGGGGAACGAGGAATAACATAAACATATCAACTCGGAGGTCCGCGCGGATTTCTCGGATCCGCACTGGGCGCCCCCGCGGCGGCGCCTCCAGCGCCGCCCCTGGCGCGCTCCGCGCGCCAGGGAGGGGGGTCCAGCGCCGATCCGAGAAGTCCGCGCGGACCTCCTATCTTCTATGCTTGTACCATTCGTCGTTCCCCTAGCCTGGCGCCAGCGGCAGCCTCCAAGCACAGAGCACGCCTTCGCTCGTGACCGTCAGGCCGCACCCCCGGGGTGCAGGCGCTCTGGTCGCAGCGCACCGTGTGCCCCTCGACAGCTCGGCAACACCGCAGGGTCGTCAACACCAAAGGGTCGGATGCAGGCAGGTCAGGGCGCTGAGAAGATGTGGGCCACTTCGGGCTCGGGAGGGGCTCTGGTTGTCGGGCCGTTCCATGAGGCTCGCCGTGGCCAGTGGCGTCTGTTTGTTCCTCCTTCGCCGTTCCTGCTGTAGCGCGTCGGCTGGGCTTCCTGGCAAGCACTGCTGGCAACGCGATGGCTGCTGGGGCACGCTGCAAGCGAGCTTCGTGGCAGGCGCCTTGGCGACGGCGCTGGCGACGTGTTGTGCGCCGGAAGCGAGCTGGCACGCTTGGAGTGAGCTTCCTCGCGGTGGCAGCAGCGCTGGCCAGGCAGCATGCCGTGCCCGAGAGCGGGCACGCGCTGGGGCGTTTCCTGGCGGCTGCGCCAGTCGCACGATGTGCGCCGCAAGCGAGCGGGCACGCACGGGAGGCCCACGGGAGGCCAACGGGAGGGGCGCGGGAGGGACACCGCCCCCCCCTTGTGGTTTGCGAGTGGCGGAAGCAAGCAGCAACAACCCTCTGGAGAGGGGGGGGGGGGGGGAGACATCCCCTCCCCCGAGGCCCCTGCCGACTGCACCACTCCTGAGGGGTGCCCGCGCAGGGTCCTTTTGAATGTTGCGGCGTGAGCCTGTTGATGTTTTGGCGGGGAGGATGTCGGCGGGTGCAGGCCCTGGTCGGAAGGCCACTCGTGCGGGAGGGGGGTCGTGTCTCTTCTGCTAAGACGGAGCGGTGAGGGGAGGGGAGAATATCGGGTATAGCTAGGACCCCAGTTAAGGGCAGCTGGTTCGTGATTGGGCCCCGAAGCCCAACATATGGATTGGAATCTCTGAACCAGGTTTGCCGTGGCTGGTGCTTTTCGGGTGACGGCAGTTCTGGTTAGTGGAACGGGGCGGGGGGGGGCGTCCCCCAGTACACATCACTAAACCAGGTCTCACTAAGCCCAGTTCTGCAAACGCCCGAAAATAGCGGAACGAACAATGACATAAACATACAAACTCGGAGGTCCGCGTGGATTTCTCGGATCGGCGCTGGAACCCCCTGGCGGCGCCTCGGGCGCCGCTCCTGTCGCGCTCCGCGCGCCAGGGAGGGGGTCCAGCGCCGATCCGAGAAATCCGGGAGGACCCCCGAGTGTTTGTGTTTGTGCTAGTTTTCGTTCCCCCAGAGAAGGGGAAGGAGGGGGAGGCGGGGAGGAGCATGTTGACGGAGACGAGCAGGAGATAGGAAAATTACCTTGTGACGTACCCAACCCATTTGTATCAATGGAAACGAGGAGTTGGCCGAAACTTGCTTGGACAATCGACTTGATGTGTAAGCTACTTGGGACACGCGCCTATGGCATGATGCGCAGGAGAACCATACAAGAACGAGGGGCGACAGCCACAGGCTCGAAGAGGACATGGGGAGTCGGGAACGCAGAGCAGGAGAACAACGTGCGGGAAGCCGAACCATCAGTACGGCAGCCGCAGAGGGAAGGTGACTGCAGGAGGAGAACAAGGACGAAAGCGGCGTATACTTTGAGTCTGCGGTGGGTACCCCCTGTGCTGTGCCCCTCGGCAGCTCTCGAAAGTGGCGACAGTTTCACAGATCGCGGCCCCCCAGGGATGGCGAGGTCTAGTTTGAGTCTGCGGTGGGTACCCACTGTGCTGTGCCCCTCAGCAGCCCTCGAATACCCACTGTGCTGGGCCCCCCAGCAGGCCTCGCAAGTGGCGACAGTTTCACAGATCGCAGCCCCCCAAGGATGGCGAGGTCTAATTTGAGTCTGCGGTGGGTACCCACTGTGCTGGGCCCCCCCAGCAGGCCTCGAAAGTGGCCACCGTTTCACAGATCGCAGCCCCCCAGGGATGGCGAGGTCGAATTTGAGTCTGCGGTGGGTACCCAGTGTGCTGGGCCCCCCCAGCAGGCATCGAAAGTGGCGACAGTTTCACAGATCGCAGCCCCCCAGGGATGGCGAGGTCTAATTTGAGTCTGCGGTGGGTATCCACTGTGCTGGGCCCCCCCAGCAGGCCTCGAAACTGGCGACAGTTTCACAGATCGCATCCCCCCAGGGATGGCGATGTCTAATTTGAGTCGGCGGTGTGTACCCACTGTGCTGGGCCCCTCAGCAGCCCTCGAAGAGGGCGACAATTTCACAGATCGCAGCCCCCCAGGGATGGCGAGGTTTAGTTTGAATCTGCGGTGGGTACGCACTGTGCTGGCCCCCCCAGCAGGCCTCGAAAGTGGCGACAGTTTCACAGATCGCAGCCCCCCAGGAATGGCGAGGTCTAGTTTGAATCTGCTGTGTGTACCCACTGTGCTGGGCCCCCCCAGCAAACCTCGAAAATGGCGACAGTTTCACAGATCTCACCCCCCCATGGATGGCGAGGCCGAATTTGAGTCTGCCGTGTGTACCCACTGTGCTGGGCCCCCCAGCAGGCCTCGAAAGTGGCGACATTTACATTTTCGCAGATCGCAGCCCCCCAGGGATGGCGAGGTCTAGTTTGAATCTGCGGTGTGTACCCACTGTGCTGGCCCCCCAGCAGGCCTCGAGAGTGGCGACAATTTCACAGATCGCAGCCCCCCAGGGATGGCGAGGTCTAGTTTGAATCTGCCGTGTGTGCCCACTGTGCTGGGCCCCCCAGCAGGCCTCGAAAGTGGCGACAGTTTCACAGATCATAGCCCCCCCAGGGATGGCGAGGTCTAATTTGAATCTGCGGTGTGTACCCACTGTGATGGGCCCCCCAGCAGGCTTCGAAAGTGGCGACAGCTTCACAGATCGCAGCCCCCCAGGGATGGCGAGGTCGAATTTGAGTTTGCGGTGTGTGCCCACTGCGCTGGGCCCCCCAGCAGGCCTCGAAAGTGACGATAGTTTCACAGATCGCATCCCCCCAGGGATGGCGAGGTCCAATTTGAATTTGCGGTGTGTACCCACTGTGCTGGGCCCCCCCCCAGCAGGCATCGAAAGTGGCTACCGTTTCACAGATCGCAGCCCCCACCCAGGGATGGCGAGGTCTAATTTGAATCTGCCCGTGGCGTCACTGTGCCGGGCCCCCCAGCAGGCCTCGAAAGTGGCGACAGTTTCACAGATCGCAGCCCCCCAAGGGATGGCGAGGTCTAATTTGGGTCTGCGCGTCGCCTCACTGTGCTGGGCCCCCCAGCAGGCCTCGAAAGTTGCGACAGCTTCACAGATCGCAGCCCCCAAGGGATGGCGAGGTCTAATTTGGGTCCGCCCGTCGCCCTCAATGTGCAGGGCCCCCCATCAGGCCTCGAAAGTGGCGACGGTTTCACAGATCGCAGCCCCCCAGGGATGGCGAGGTCTAATTTGGGTCCGCCCGTCGCCCTCACTGTGCTGGGCCCCCCAGCAGGCCTCGAAAGTGGCGACAGTTTCACAGATCGCAGCCCCCCAGGGATGGCGAGGTCTAATTTGGGTCCGCCCGTCGCCCTCACTGTGCTGGGCCCCCCAGCAGGCCTCGAAAGTGGCGACAGTTTCACAGATCGCAGCCCCCCAGGGATGGCGAGGTCTAATTTGAATCCGCGCGTGGCCCTCACTGTGCTGGGCCCCCCAGCAGGCCTCGAAAGTGGCGACAGTTTCACAGATCGCAGCCCCCCAGGGGATGGCGAGGTCTAATTTGAATCTGCCCGTGGCCCTCACTGTGCTGGGCCCCCCAGCAGGCCTCGAAAATGGCGACAGTTTCACAGATCGCAGCCCCCCAGGGATGGCGAGGTCTAATTTGAATCTGCGCGTCGCCCTCACTGTGCTGAGCCCCCCAGCAGGCCTCGAAAATGGCGACAGTTTCACAGATCGCAGCCCCCCCAGGGATGGCGAGGTCTAATTTGAATCTGCGCGTCGCCCTCACTGTGCTGGGCCCCCCAGCAGGCCTCGAAAATGGCGGCAGTTTCACAGATCGCAACCCCCCCAGGGATGGCGAGGTCTAATTTGAATCTGCGCGTCGCCCTCACTTTGCTGGGCCCCCCAGCAGGCCTGGCCTCGAAAATGGCGACGGTTTCACAGATCGCAACCCCCCCAGGGATGGCGAGGTCTAATTTGAATCTGTGCGTCGCCCTCACTGTGCTGGGCCCCCCCAGCAGGCCTCGAAAATGGCGACAGCTTCACAGATCGCAGCCCCCCAGGGATGGCGAGGTCTAATTTGAATCTGCGCGTCGCCCTCACTGTGCTAGGCCCCCCAGCAGGCCTCGAACATGGCGACAGTTTCACAGATCGCAGCCCCCCCAGGGATGGCGAGGTCTAATTTGAATCTGTGCGTCGCCCTCACTGTGCTGGGCCCCCCAGCAGGCCTCGAAAATGGCGGCAGTTTCACAGATCGCAACCCCCCCAGGGATGGCGAGGTCTAATTTGAATCTGCGCGTCGCCCTCACTTTGCTGGGCCCCCCAGCACGCTTCGAAAATGGCGGCAGTTTCACAGATCGCAGCCCCCCGCAGGCAAGACAGGAAGAGGCAGGGAGGGAGGGAGGAGGAAGGAAGGAAGGAGTGGAGACCACACTGCTCTATTCAAAACGAATGCCCAACCAAGGAGGGTTGGGAAAAACAGGGTGGACAAAAAACAGGGTGGACGAGCAGGACGAGGACGAGAGGGGGCGGCGGAGGGCTGCGAGCACGTGGGGCGACGGGGGAGAAAAGGCGAGGGGGATACGGTTTCTTGGGTTTCGATGGTTTTGCTATGGGAAGCGTGACGCTCCCACACCAGAAGCCGATGGACGTCCTGGGGTCTCATGACTGGGCTTCTCGTGGAAGGTTTCTGGTGGACGGGCCCCTACTGTACGGAGGGCGTTGGGGAGAGATAGCACCGGGGAGGGAGAACAGGAGTGTGCGCGGTTCGGTCGGTGCGGTGGGTACGCGGCGGGGGCCACATGCGAACCCTACCCCTACCCGGCCTACCCCCCACGATTTCTGAGGGGAAGGGCGGGGTTCACTTCGTTCAGGAGCTCCCGAGCGAAGTGAACGCCACCCTCCCCGTCAGAAATCGTGGGGGGTAGGGGTAGGGTTCGCATGTGGTCCCCTACGCGGTCGGCTGCGTTCAGTTGGTCAGTCGGCTGCTGCGCCGCTGCTTCTTTTCTCGGCTGCTTTCGGTCGATCGGTTTCGGTCGGTTTCGGTTGCGCTGTCGGTTCGATCGGTTTTCGATGTTGGCGTCGCCGTGAGAGTGTAAGTGGAGAGGGAGGGTTGGGAGGGAAGCAACGGGAGATCGTGGAGATTGAGAGCGACGAGGGAGGGAGAAGGACAGGGGGAGAGGGAGTGGAGTGGAGCGTGAAGGGGGCTGGGAAGGGGCAGGGGGTGGCGACGTCGGGGAGACGCGTGATTGGGGAGAGGCAGGGAATGTGGGAACGGGAGGGCTGATGGGGGAGTGGGGAGCGCGGAGGGGCAACCTTGGGGAGACGCACAGAGGGAGGATAATGAGGGCGGGGAGGAGGAGGCGGAGGAGGAGGAGGAGCAGCAGCAGGAGGAGCAGGAGGGGTTGGACGAGGATGGGATAGGGGTTGCCCGCTGGTGTCTGCAGCCGGGACACCTGCAGAGGAGTTCGTCGCCCGCTCCTTCAGCAGCATACCGGACGCCAGGCCAGCGCTCGGCCTCGACGGCGAGCTGCCGGTCGACGTCGACGAGGCGACCTGCGCAGACCTCCGCTTCGATCCTCGTCGAGATCGACTACGGGCCAGCCCGATCCGATTCGATTCGACACCGACGTGCCGACGAATCGATGCGGCCCGATTCTTGCTCGGCGCTGCCGTGCATCCTGGACGTGGCCGAGTCGATTCGGTGCCGACGCCGTGCCGCTGCGGCCCCATACGCTGCCCGGGCCGAGCCGATCCGATGGATCGGCTCGATGCGGATCGCACCCGCCCGCGTGGGGCGTGCGCCTCGGGTCTCGGGTGTCTGTTCCGCCTCGGCCCGACGGCAGCGCGCGCGCGCGCGGGAGGCCAGGACTGAGCGCACCCGGCAGCCTCGGGGGCACCCGGCCTCGGAGCCTGCTCGAGGCGGAGGGGTTCGCGGAGGCGACGGGAGCCAGGGGCCCGCGCCGTCGGGTGCAGAGAGGTGCCGTTCCCAGGAGCCGATGGGGCCGAGAGCCATCGGAGGCGCCTCCGGCGAATCAATGCCGTCCCCCTTGCAACGGCACCGCAACATGTATTTATCAACGGGTTCGGGGGTGGACAGACCTCCTACCCTGACACGTCGATTAGTGAATTGTTCGTTTTCGGTTTTCGAGAGGGCGTCGCGGCCGTTATTTTTGCGGGTCCAGGTCCGTCGGTTTCGGTCCCGGGTCGCTTTCATTAAAGGGAGGTTTACTAAAGGGAGGTTTGTCCACCGCCGATGGGTACCTCGAAATTTTGCCGAAAGTTGCCACTTCAGGGCCTCTTGCTGGCATTGCAGCGTTGCCCGCATCGGGAAGGGTTTGGGTTCGCTGGGTCACTGGCCAAAGTGCCCGTTGGTGGAGTCCCCGTTTGATGGGCGCTGACCCTTCCCTCTGGAGACGCCTGGGTGGCGAAACGTGCCGCCAATGCGCGGCAGTGTTGATGCGTTGCGTGCTCCCCGAGTTGTTTCCCCCTGAGCCTCCAGGTAGCCGGGCCCCACGTTTCCGAAGACGGTCCAACAGGTTCCCAAGAGGCCCTACTACTCTTCCACAGGGACCCCCAGGGATCCCGAAGAGGATGCACTCACTGATTCCCCCAATAGTGCTTGCACCAAGGGTATACCAATTCCTTGTCTGCGAGAGATAACGATCTTTCAAGGCGCTCCCCGCTGATCGTTGACGCGGCGCGACAGTAGCGGCTTGCGCTGTTGCGTTGCGCCC
>CAUYUJ010021297.1:127500-141516 GCA_963575745.1 Prorocentrum cordatum
AGGGCGTCCAGGGGGCCCCAAATCTTTAGATCCTGGGGAGTCCGGTTTGGGGGGGCGAGGGTTCTTCTCGCCCCCCCAGCGTGCAAAAATATAGGAAGAGGAGTCTACACACACACACACACACACGCACACACCCACACACACACACACGAACACACACGCACAAACACACACACACACACACACGCAGTCGTGCACGCAGACACACACACACAGACACACACACACACACACACACACACGCACACAGACACACACACACAGGTACATTCACAGACACAAACACACACACAGACACACAAACACACACAGACATACACAAAGACATACACAGACACAACAGACACACACACACACACACTGACACCTACACACAGACACACACTCACACACAAGCACACATACACACGCATTCCCTTTTCTATATTTTTGCAAACCGGGCCCCCCCACCCCCCCCCGGCCAGACCTTCCGGAATCCCTCGCTTCTGGGGCTCCTGGGAGCCCCTGCCGAGGGTCCCATGAGACCTCAGGGCTTTTGCGAGTCCCTGCCAAGTCGTGCAAACGAGCCGGCGGTAGCCCCAAGAGGTTCCAGCATGGCCTCCTGATGGCTCAAAAGGCTTTCCAAACACCCCAAAGAGCTCGAAGAGGAACCCCCAAGTGGGCTTCCAAATCCCAAACCCGTGCTTTTCTTAGGTGTTTGCATTATTTTGGCATTATGTTTTTTTCGTGCTACCGACGGCCCAGGAAGGCCCAAAAGGCCCCAAACATCGCCCCAGGACAACCCATGACGGCCCGAGAAGGCTCCAAGACGGGCGAAGATGCCCCCACGATCCCCGAAGAAGGCCCCAAGACGGACCTTCAGACCGCCACCAGGCGCGAGCTCTCCGGCCTTAAATGACCCACGAAATTGCCAACAGGCGCCCAAACGCCCCAACCATGGTTCACGAGATCTCCAATAAGACCGAAAATCAACCAAAGGGGGCTCCAAGTTATTTCCCAAACCAGCATAGTTTCCGCGACGACCCCGAGACGCCTCCCCACAGACCCAAGCACATTGAAGAGACCTTTGACGTACGACCCTGCATTGGCGCCCTCGTCCAGCATGTCCACCAAATATGTCCGAATCCCAGTTTCGCGACGTTCCCTCCAGGCAAGTGGGTAGGAGGAGGAGGAGGAGGAGAAGGAGGAGGAGGCGAAGGATGAGGAGGAGGAGGGGGGAGGAGGAGGATCGGGGAGTGCCAAGGGGGATCACCACTAGGGGCGGTCACCACTTCCTTCGTGGACCGCAGAACGAAGAAGGGGAAGAGGACACATTATGGAAGGATCACGAATGGCATTATCATGAGGACGATGTCGGACAAGACGACGAGGAGTTATCGCCATTTTGTATGCTTTACCTTCCCGCCCTTCCGCCGCGACTTCCGCCCCCTCCCGAACCGCCTCCAAGAGGCATCCGGGAAGCCCCCCAACAGATCCTCACAGGCATCCAGGAGGCCCCTGACCCACAACCAGGCACGGTGGCTGGCTGGACCGAGAAGGATATATATATATATATATATATATACATACATATATATATACAAGATATACAAGATTGCAGTGGCGCTTCGCGCCATGCACCTTGGTCCTTGAAATTTGGTATGCAGGCGGAAATGGCAGGATGGTCAAGCCGACAATTTAGCGATAACTCCTTGCTGCCTTTTCTGGCATCGCCGTTGTAATAATGTTGTTCGTTATCCTTCCTCCATGTTTGTTTTTCCTCATTCTCGCCATACCCTGGGCATTCTCCCCATCCTCCTCAGCTCTTTCTGCGGAGGCTCCTCCTTGGAGAGCCTCTCGGGGCCTCACCAAAGTCCTCGGGCTTTCTTAAAGCCTTCTGGAAGCCTCCTGGGCGTGTTCTGGGGGCCTCTGGGGCTTCCTAAGGCTAACCTGCCTCTAACCACGGTCTCCCTGAGCGCCCCAGTCACGATTTGGAATGCTTCGGAGGGTGTCTTGGGGCCATCTTGGGCCGCCATGGGGCTCTCTTAGGGCCATCTTGGACCCGTGTTGTGCCGTTTTGGGACTCTCTTGGATTGCCTGGAAGCCCTTTCGGATGGTTGCGGGGCGATTTGGGAGCCTCCCAGGCGGCTTCGGACGCCCAGGAGACCGCCGTCTTGGAGCGTCGGGAAGCCGAAAAGAGGAGAACCCCAAATGCACAAAACACCTGCGTAAAATCAATTATGTTTCCCTCTTGGGGCCTTCTTGGGGGTGCTCTTGGAGGCCTCTTGGTACGTTTTCGAGCGATCTTTCGGGGTATGACGGCTTCTTGGAGCGCTCTTGTGCTGTCTTGGGGGTCTCTGGGACGTCTCCGGTGACCCCCCTGATCGCCCTGGGTGTGCTGCGAAGGCTTGGCAAAACGCCCTGCGAGGCCCAGGGGGCCGCTTCGAGGCCCGTCCAGAGGGTCCCAAAGCCCCAGATCCCGGGGGTCCGGTTTTAGGGGGGGGGGGACGGGTTTTCCCCCCGCCCGGGCTTATAAAAATATAGGAAGGGGAATCCATATATATATATATATATATATATATATATATGATCTGTGTATACAAGACTGCGAGGGCGCTTCGCGCCGCACACCTTGGTCCTTGAAGTTTGGCGTGCACGCCCGCGCGCGCGCGCGCTCCGCGGCGCGGCGGCCGCGCAGAGGCTCCTACGTGCCCCCGTGGGTGCCGCCGACCCCTGCCACGCCGGAGCCGGAGGCCCCCGCGCGGCCGGGGGGCGGGCGCCCCAAAGCCCCCCCTCGTTGGAGCAAGGGACACATCACGGCAGGAGGAGGAAGACCGGAGGAGGAGGATGATGAGGAGGAGGAGAGGAGAGGGAAGAGGAGGAGGAGGAGGAGGAGGAAGAGGAAGAGGATGAGGAGAGGAGGAGGAGGAGGAGGAGAGGAGAAGGAGGAGGAGGGGAGGGAGGAGAGAGGAGGGGAGAGGAGAAGGAGGAGGAGGAGGAGGAGGGAGAAAAGGAGGGGAGGGGGAGGAGGAGGAGGAGGAGGAGGAGGAGGAGGAGGAGGAGGAGGAGGAGGAGGAGGAGGAGGAGAGGGAGGGGAGGAGGAGGAGGAGGACCTCCGGGCATGGGCCCGGCCGGGATCGGCGCAGGCGCGTCTCCTGAGTCTCCTGTGGCCCTGGCGTGGCCTCGCCGCCGATGGTCTTTCAGGCGATCGCAAACATGGATTAGCAACGGGTCCCGTGTCCATGGGGAATCGCTGAGGTTTCCGCCGCCGAGCGATGCGGCACCGGCCGCATTTGGGGGAGGGCACCGCCCCCGATGCATGGATTTGGCGACCGCGCGCCAAATCCATGGATCGCTAATCCATGTTTGCGCGCCCCCGATCCGGAGGCCCCTGCCGGGCCTCAGGGCCGTGACTCGGGATGAAAAGCCGGTCCCGGGGAACAGGTCAGAACTTCTGCGGGGTCGATGTGATGAGAAAAACTCAGGACGTCGGGGCTCTGGGGCCGGCGGCCGACGGGGCGATGAGGGGGCCCTGCTGTGGGGGGCTATACAGTCAGGAGGGAAAAAATCACACAGACACAATGAGTCGTCGATTCCTCGGGAACTATGGGAAGTATGGGGGGAACGATGGGAAATCCGAAAAACAAGGAAACAAAAGGGTAACCCTGGGATGTGTGTGTATTTATTCGTGTGTCCCTGGGCCCCTGCATCCAGGCCTCCCAGATGGGGTCCGGGTATCGGGGGACAGGCGCAGGACTGAAGTTCTGTTCGCAAGTGCCACCGCGCAGAGCACCGTGGACAGTACGCGGGGTAGGTCCGCGAGCGCGCGAGGCAGTCAGCAAAATCTGGGGACCACGTTGCTGGCGAAGGTCCGCATACCTGAGTGTATACGTGTGCGGCTCCCAGAGTAGTCAGACGGGGTAGGGGGATCGCGCCGCATAATAAGGCCTGGCTCAAGAATAAGGCCTGGTGGGGCGGGCGGGCTACTCAGTCCGAGTGGGGCTGTACCCGCTTAAATTCCCGATCGCACCTGTACCCCCTTAAATTCCCGATCCCTCCACAGTCAGCAACATGGCGTGCGCGCATCTGGCGTGCCCGTTCTTCGGCGCGCTCCCGGCGTCAGCCGACGAGCAGGGCCGATGCCGGCGCTGCGGCCAGGCGCTGCCCGGCGCTGCTGCTACCGCCGTTGCGGCGGCCGGGCCGCCGATGCCGCCAGGGCTTCCCGCTCCGGGCGCTGGCTCTGCGGCGGCGGCCCCAGCGAACATGGACACTGGCGCTACGCAGGGCATGTCGGCTCTGCGGATGGGCGCGGACGAGGACTCGGAGGCGGGGCACTTGGAGGCCATCGAGGTGGACGACGACAACATCGCGAGGACGGGAGCCTCTGCTGCTGCTGCTGGGCCCTCCTCGGCTCCCGGTCATCTCGCGCCTGGGCTCACAGTCTCTCTTCGGGACGAGCTCATGGTGGACTTCGTCGAGGAAGAGGTCATGGTGCACCTCCCCTGGGTCGCTGCGGCGAACGCGGGGCAGGCCGCCACCGGTAGCCCAGCGGTCTTCTACCCGACATGTTGGGCGGACCTCCAGGGCATTTTGCAGAAGTTGGGTTACGGAGTGACCGCCGAGGAGGCCTGGCATCTCCTGGGCCTGGCGATGCTCGATGGTCCGGACCCGTCGGAGCTCATGATTGCCAACAGGCGCCGCACGGCCGAGCAGCTCTGCGAGCTCGCTGTGGCCCCTCCATGGGCGGATGGGGATCTCGCCCTCGCGCGGGGGTTCGCTGCCAAGGTCAACGATGCGGCGGCGACTTGCGTGTCTGCGCTGCCCGTGGCTCTGGCCCAGCGCCGGCGTCTCAAGGTGCCACGGCTCCCCCTCCACAAAGAGCTGGGTGCAGTCGCACTGAGTCTTCTTTCGAACAATCTGCCGGGGGGGACTTGCATGGCCACTCAATGGTCTGGGATAGCTCCAGACGGCCTCGGACATTTCCGCCGCGCGACGGTTGGCGGGCTGGGCGGAGAAGGGGGATGAGAGCTTCTGGGCGCAGGTCACTGGGAGGCAGGTGGCACTATGGGCCCCCACGGACCAGAATGCGCTCACCAGGTTCCTCTCCCAGTTCATGCGTCGCACGGCCGCGGCAGAGCGCCCGGCGGCCCTCTACCTCCTCGCCCCCGTGCCGCTGCAGGCAGGCATGGGGACACTGGAGACAGTTCTGGACCTCTGGCACTCCCCGCTCTTGTCAGGGAAGTGGCCCCCCATCGTGCGGGCATACACGCTGACCTTGACACCCATGGAGATGCTGCTTCCGGGCGGTGGGTTCCCGCGTCACGTGTACCAAGGCCTCGCGGTCTTCCATCTTGGCCACACGGAGCCGCGGGGGCTCCCGCGCTTGCTGGAGCCGCACGCCGCCATCTGCACCGTGGAGGCGCCCAGGGTGATGGTGTTGGACCTCCGGGCAGACGAATACAACCGGACCATGAACCTTCTCACGAACAGCGTCTTGCAGGGCGTCCTCAGCCGCGCACCGCGGCGCAGCCCATTGAGCACTACGGCGATTCCTCGCCTCTGCTTGGACTGGATATTGCCTCCAACAGTCCAGGACATGGACATATTTCTCGTTCTCCGGCATGGCCGTGGGGAGTCATTAGCTTCAGACACCTTTTACGGCCTCCGCTCCATGGTCGGACACGGGGAGGCGCTGCTCCTGGAGTTCTCCTCCAAGCTCGCGGTGCCGCACTACTGGCCGCTTTGTTCCCAGCTGGTCGCCATCTCGCCCAGCAGGGTCGTCGTGTACACGGAGGCGGAGCCGGAGACATGGACTGGCAAGATGGACTATGTCATGCACAACGACGTGGAGGAGACATCTGTCCGGCTACGCTGGCGGGCGTCCAAGCATGGAGGCAGGGTGGTCGCGGCGCCGTCTGCCACCTCCCGCGGGCTGGCGGCTTCGCGGCGACGCGGCACAGCACCTCTCTCCCTCCACGACTTCCAGACCGACGTCGTCATCCAGGGGGAGGTGGGGAAGGAGGACGGCCAGGTCCTCAGGGTGCTGATGACACACGTGATTCAGGCCAGGCCACGGGGCTGACGATCAACGAGACGGACTATCAATGCGCACCGAAGGTGGGGGAGTACATCCACCTAGCTACCCAGGACCCCGCCGCCCAGCCAGGCCGGCTGCGGGTGCTCCTCTCGTCGATTGACGACGTCCGCAAGCTTCACAATGCCCTCCACGGTCAAACCGTGAAGGTGGGGCTCGACAGGATCGGGGTGATGGTCTGTAACGACTTGTTGGAGAGCCGCGGAGTGCCGGGAAACGGGCAGCGGAGCCGGGCCTGAGTACCCACCGGTTCCATGACCCCGCAGGGTACTCTGGACACTTGCATGGTGGAATTCAGTATTGGGATGCTGATGGCTCCACGGGCTTCCTCATCGAGGTCGTGTGGTTTCTCCGCGCTGTGCCTACAGCGTCGAGCAGCCAGCTCCGCCACGAGATGGAGGCCATGCTGGACACGCGGCCGGTTTGTCATTCGGAGCTTCCGCAGCCTGTGAGTTGCGTTTCCTCCTCTTCTTCCTTCTCTCGCCCTACGAATTTAAGAATTTCGCCGAATTCGAATAATTTAAACGTTGGCGTTTCTGACCCAGTTTTTTCAAGTGCCAGGTGTCTGCCAGTACTGCCACCTTTGGCATACAGTGCGGAGGACATCCTCCCTCGCGATCCGGACGCTCTCCTGCGCCTGGACATGCCGATTGCGCTCTACCGGAGACAGCGGCTCCTGCGGGCATTGGGGTCGCTCCCGAGGACGACTTCTCTTCCAGCTGCACTCCCGCAGGTCCGTCCGGCATCTCCGGCGATGTCCAGGCCAGGGCAGTTTCAGGGTGAGTTCAGCGCGGCCACTTGGAACGCCCAGGCCTTCTTCTGCTCCGATGAGGGCCGATTCCGCGCCAAGGTTGCCTACGCGAGCCGGCTGCTGGAGCGGGCATGCATCTTGATGATCACGGAGGCGCACGGCACGGACGGTGGCAACCGAGCGTGGCGGCCTCCCATTGGGACCCGGACGTGGTGGTCGGCTGGCCCCTCCCCAAGCAGCGCTGGTGTCGGCGTCATCGTGCAGCTCAGCTTTCTGGCCCAGTTTCAGGCTGAGCCTCGGTGGAAGGTTATTTGGCCTGGACGGGCCGCGATCCTTTCTCTGCGAGGCGCTGCAGGAGCGTTGGACATCGTAGTCACGTATTTCCACACAGGCAGCACTGTCACCGAGCTGGACAAAGTTGGGGTGCACCCCAACTTTATGGAGTACTGCTCGACTTTCCCGCGCCTCCGGGAGCACATGCGGACGCGACTGGCCAGGGCCATCCAACCTCAGCATAGGGTGCTCACGCTCCTGGGCGGGGACTTCAACTGGGCGGCTCTTAAGACAGACCGCCGGTGCGTGGCCACGCTGCAGCCTACGGGCGGCCGCGACGACGGGGAGGAGAGGAACTTCCGGCTTTCAATCGGTCAGCGGCACGGGCTCGAGGAGCTCTTCCAGCCGGAGATGACGCACGTGTGTGCCACGGCCTCCTCGCGGCTTGATCGCCTGTATCTCAATCACCACGCCTCGGAACAGATCGACCGTGAGTTACAAGTGGTGGCTTTGGAATGGAGGCGCGACTGATCGGCGCATCGGGCCGTCCTGGCGGCCCGGCGCATCCCAGTCAGACTTGATGCGGCGAGGCGGCCTGTTGCCAGGGCGGTGTACATGCATCCCGATTTCCCTCGCCGCTGCGCTTTAGCCTTCCAGGAGCTGCTCGTCGCTCACCCAGGAGCATCCAGGTTGGAGCAGCTGCCCCTCCTGAAGGAAGCAATGCGGGGGGTGGCCGAAAACTTCGGCGCCCCCACTGTGGGCCTCCCATTGGCGGAGAAGGCTGAGGACAAGCTCGGGGCGGTCATGGGATTCATCCGGGCGTCGGAGCTGGGTTTCCTCACGGACATTTCGCACTGCCTGCTGCGGTACCCTCACATATCCTCCTTTGTGGCGAACCCCTACGACCTCCAGGGCAACTTGACGACCTCCCTCCGTGCTCTCCGTGACCATGCAGTGGAACTCGCCCGGGAGGCCGCGTTGGGTCTGCTCCTGGAGGCTCAGGACGACGCTGCGGAGGGAGACGCGCTCCAGGTGAAGCGGAAGAGGCAGCGAGGCACGCGCTTGCTGTACAAGTTGGCGCCCGGTCGCAGCTCTGGCATTGGGGCCATCGTCGACGAGCGCGGCAACGTTGTGACAGGGGCGGCCGAGATTCGGCCGGATGGCGATGGGGGGATCAGGACATGGGGGGATGAGTATCCGGTACCGTTTTGTTGGGGTACAATTTGTACCTTCTCTTCGGGTTGCAAGTACAAATTGTACCTTCTCCCCCCCCGTTAACATCCTCGCACATGTCGCGGACGTTGTCAAAAGTACAATGTGTACCTTGTTTGCGTGGCGTCGGTACAACTTGTACCTTCTCCGTGGGGCGTAGGTACAATTTGTACCTCGGTTGCGCCTCTCTCCCCATCTGGACTTATCCCCCCATTTGCATCCCGCCAAGAGATGGCGAGCGTGCTTCGGCGGCATTGGGCAGAGATTTTCCGGGAACGCGGCGTTCGGCAGGATCGTCTCGAGGAGTGGTTGGTCGATGACGCCGCCGACCGGGAGCGCCAGGGCCCTCTTCATGCGGCGGTGCACGAGCTCCGGCTTACACGCCAACACGTTCTAGAGGCCCTCCGACTGTCCAACGACTCTTGCCCAGGGCCAGACGGGCTACCCTACGGGGCATGGAGGGCATTGGACGACGTCGCGGTGAACGTGTTGCACGGTGCATTCGAAGAGATGGCGTCCGCAGCAGGGGAGGAGCAGGTCCGGCAGCAGTACGCCGACTTCAACGAGAGCCTCCTCTTCTTCCCCCCCAAGGCTCTGGAGGGCCACTCGGGGGGTGAGGCCGCGGCCTTCCCTGCGAGCGGCGTTCGCCCGCTTAACGTGACGAACTGCGACAATCGCCTCTTCGCCAGTGCAATTCGCCTGGTGCTGGAGCCCGCGATCGAGTCGCTCATTATCTCGGACCAGCGCGGGTTCCTGCCAGGACGTTCGATGATTGCGAACCTTCTAGACGTCGACGAGGCGATGGCCCAAGTAGCCGCAGAAGGGGAGGAAGGCCTCGCTCTCTTTTATGATTTTGCGGCCGCCTTCCCTTCAATTGAACATAGTTTTTTTCCATAAGTTTTTTGCTTCGCTGGGCTGGCCCCCATGGCTCCCCCGAGCCATCGGCATACTGTACCAAGACAATTTCTGCTCCATCAGCCTGGGCGGAGCCCGATACCGCGGCTTCTCACTGACGCGGGGCATCCGTCAGGGATGTCCCCTCTCTCCTCTTTTGTTCGCCATGGCCACGGACCTCATGCTGCGCAGGCTACGGAGGGTATCCCCTTCCGCGTGCACGCGGGCATGGGCTGACGACTTGGCCATGGTTGTTGGGGAGGGTTACAATCGCCTCCGCTGTCTCCAGTCGTTTTTCATAGATTTTTCTTTGGTTTCCGGACTCCACCTCAACGTGCGGAAGACGGTCATTGTACCGCTGTTCCGATACCAAGAGCAGGATGTTAGGGACGAGGTGGCCCGCCAGGCTCCTGATTGGGGCTCCGTCCGGATTGCGGGGGCTGCGAAATATCTTGGTTTTATGGTGGGCCCGGGGAGGGCCGCCAGCTCCTGGCAGGCTCCGCTGAGAAAGTACATAGATCGGGCGAGACTTTGGGGGCGCCTCGGCCTGGGATTTTTCTTATCTCTGCAGGCGTACCGAGTGTACATCAGCTCTGTGCTCCAGTTTGTTGGTCAGCTGGAGGACCTCCCTACTGATTTCTTCGTCCACGAACAGAGGGCATGCCAACTTTTGCTGCCAGGTCCGACGAGCTGGATGGTTTCACCCTGCCTTCGGGATTTGCGATCTCTCAGTTTTCCCAGCGAGCTGCCGGATATTGTCGCCACTGCTGCAGCTGCGAAGGCCCGCGTGGTGCGATTCGAAAATGCAGCCTACGGCGGCCTACGCGCGCAGGAACGTGCATCGCGCTTGCGGGATCTTCTGGCCAGTCCTGCCTGTTCCTTAGCTCATGCTGGATGGTGGCAGTCATGGGCCCAAAACTGTTTCTTGTTCAAGCTAGCCGCCGCCGACAGCGGTTTCCAGCGACGAGTTGCTCTCCTCCCCGCAGGGGGTGGCCTAGACTTGAGCGTACGGCGCGGCTGGCAGGGCAGGGTGACGAGTCTCTTCAGAGCGACCCCGCCCAGAGCTGCCTATGTCCACCTTCGCCGTCGGCTCGAAAGGTGGCCGCTACGGACCTTCCCAGGCCGTCGCGTGGAGCGCGCGCTGATAACTTTTCGAGTTCTGGGGCGGAGCGCGGCGCCCCGAGTCCAAGCCGCCTATTTGCGCACCCTGTGCGACGGGTGGTGCACGCGGCGTCGGTTTCAGAGTCGCTGTCCCTGCTCATTTGCCTGTGGCGTCGGCGACGACAGCCTAGCACATTTTGCACGCTGCCCGACAATTCGAAGGCTGACTGCATCCCAATTCGGTGGGCCAACTCCGGCTCCGGAGTGGGCCCTGGATTACTTCCTCTGCATGCCTCCGAGCAGCGGCTCGCAAGCGATGGGAGGAGATGCCCTCCTCCTGCAGCGCGCTCTCTCTCTCTACGCCCTCTTCAGGCTCCATAGCGGCATCCGGCATCATCAGTTTTCCCCCTCCGAGTTCTCGGGGGCGTACAATAGGTTTCTCCGCGAAGGGGCGAGGTAGCCTGTTGCCTACACTCTCTTTGTTCTCTCTCCTCCTCCTCCTTCTCCTCCTCCTCCTCCGTGCCCCCAGGTGGCCCCCTGAGGGCCTCCACCGGGCTCCAGCTGGCACCCGGGGTGGCTAAACAAATCAGCACGCATTTTGCACCGTCCTTCTCCTTGTTGGGGAGGTTGTTGTGTGGGCTGTGTGTTGTTTTTTTTTGCCTCTCTGGGTTCCTTTTGGCGCCTTTTTGGGGCCCTCCCGGGGACTTCCTGGGCCGGCCTCGGGGGTCGGCGGGCGGTTTTCTCGGAGCTAGGCTTGCAGGTGGGTGCGAGTTCTAGCTCATGCGATCGGCTGCGGAGCGCAGCATCCTTTTATACTTGCTTTCAACTTCGATCGTGCCGCGCTGTTCTGGCACTGGCTCGCTGGCGGCTGCCGCCTTGCGACTTCCACACTGGACGTGTGGGCACTCGTTCTGTCCGTTTGTCCTCCTCTCTTTCTTGTCGTCGTTCCCCCCTCTTCCCCCTCCCGCGTTTCCTCCAGAATGACGTTGTGCGCTTTTGAATTTTATACGTGGCCGTTCGGGCCGCTGGGGATGTCCGCACAACGCCCTCGCCCCCTCGTCTCCTCCTCGTCCTCGCTCTCCCCGCTTCTCTGCCCCCCCTGCCGGCGGGAAAATAGCCACATTTTGTTGCGCGTGCGTTCTCCTAAGCAGCGGCGGCCGCTTGCTTGCTGTGTTGGCTCCGTTTGTGCCAGTGGCTTCTTTTCACCCAGGAGGAAAGGGCGAGGACGGTCCTGCGGCAGGACAGCCTGCCGACTCCCCAGTCTCTATCCAATAGTCGGCGTCGGTCCGTGGGTTCATCGTTGCCGGAAAGAAAAAAAAAAAAAAAAAAAAAAAAAAAAAAAAAAAAAGGGATCGCGCCGCATCGCCGGTGCATCGGCGATGCGGCTCGGTGTGTAGCCCGATTTTCGCCACGCTGCCTGCGCCGGTGCATCGTCGGCGTCGCCGATGCATCGCCGATGTATCGGCGGTGCGTCCGCGATGCGGCGCAATCCTTCGACCCCATCTGCTCGGACTCCATGTGGGAGGCCTCCAGGGAGGGGGCCCTGAGGGCAGGTAAGGGCATTCAGATTGACTTGTGGCCTGACTCGCCGAGCGCGCGCTCCACTACTCGCAAATTGCCTACTCGCAAGCGTCCGAACACAAACAAATCCTGACTTGATGGATCTTAAATCCCCTCAGGCGGATCCAGGCCATTTGCGATGACTTACTTTGCTTGCGAGTGGTGGAACGCGCTTGTCTACTGACCGACCCCTGGCAGACCGACTACGTACGTGACGATCCCCTCGCCCCGCTCCAAGGCTCGGGCAGGTTGCCAGCGGGGAGCCAAAAGGAGGGGGATGGGCTCGGAACAGCAGGGGCTCGCCACGGAAAGAGTACAACCTGCTGGATTAAAAAGTGCGGATTGCAGAGGTTGGGAAAGATGCGCAGCGAGGTTCCCGTTAGGCCCTGGGGCCCTGGTACAATGTTGCAGAGGCTAGCCCAGGGACTCTCCGGTCGCTCAGGAAGGCGACTGGAAAGTGTTTTTGGAGAAGGTATTGGGTGGAATTGTGCTTCTCCAGTTCCTCCTTCCTCCTTGCTACTAAATATCATGATCGCCAATTGGTGTGAGGACCAGAGAATCGCGATTCCACCTAATACTTCTTCCAAAAACACTTTCCAGTCGCATTCCTGAGCAACCGGGGAATGTCTCTGGCGACCGGAGAATTACGATTTCGCCTAGGATTCCCTCGGCAAAAATTCTCTGATCCCATTTCGAGCCACCCGAGAATTGCGATTTCGTGTGTGCACTTCTCAGTGGAAACAAACCAGGCCCATTTTCGAGCTTTCGGAGACTTGCGCTGGTCCACACTCTTTAATCCAGGGGGTGTACGTCAGGGCGCGCCCGATGAATTTGCAACGTCCAGGGCTTCCTCGCTGGAGGGCCCCATGCTCCCGGGCCCAGGCCTCACAATGCCGCGAGAGGATGAGGGGGAGGTGGGCGGGGGTCGGCCATGCGCAACAGCGGCCCTTCGCCCGAGTGGCTTTGGTGCAGTCCCGTGGGGGTCCCGCCAGCTCTGGCTGGCGTCCTTGAGCTTGCCCCCTCCTCGTCTCCCTCCCCTCCTCTCGTCCCTCCTCTCCTCCCCTCCTCTCCTCCTCTCCTCTTCTCCCCTCCTCTTCTCCCGTCCTCTCCTCCCCTCCTCTCCTCCCCTCCTCTTCTCCCCTCCTCTTCTTCCCTCCTCAGCTCTGGTCCCCCTCCTCAGCTCTGGTCCCAGCTCCTCTCCCTCCTCAGCTCTGATCCTCAGCTCTGGGCTTCTACCCTCCTCTTCTTTTCTCCTAAGCTCTGGTCCCCCTCCTCTCCTCCCCTCCTCTCCTTCTCCCTTCCGAGATCCCCTAACGCTCGGGTCGGACCACAGGGTGGATATGGCAACATCCGACCCGAAAAGCCGCGCACCAGGAGTCATCACTGCCCAGGGCAATCCTTCAGCGCGTCGGGGGCAATGGGTGCCAGGGACGGGGCAGAGGGAGGAGGCTCACACCTACTGGCCCTGCAAGGAAAACAGCACGGCAAGAGTCCTGCGAGGAGAACCGCACGGCGGACGTCATTGTTTGCACTTGTCCGCCTCCGCGTGCCCTCACCGGGTCCAGGGGCCGTGCAAGCATTCACGGTATGCAGAGCGGGCTTTGGGGAAGGGGAGGTCTGGGGAGCGGGGGGGGAGGGGGAGGCGGAGAAGGTTGCACTGCTAAGCAGCCGCTGCGGTGCTCGGGCGCAGAGGAGAGTTTCGTCGCGGTGCTCAGACCATCGTTGCATCCTTGGGGACCTCGCGGGTGGTGACAGGTGAGAGCTGACTTGTTGCGACTTTCGAAGAGCAGGATTAGGGAGGTGGAGGAGGCAAAGCAAGGCAAGGACTGCGTCAGGCCACGGGTCAAAATTTCACTCGACACCTGCACACATCGAAGAGACGCGATATGCACGACTTGCAGTGTACGCGTACGATTACGAAAGACGAACACCCCCTTTGTGGAGGGAGCCCCGACTTGCCTTCGCTCAACCTCGATCGACTAGAGACGACGAGCTTCTGGAAACTCACGCTGATCTAGCAGGCTGAGTTTGCTCAATTCTGGTCAGGCACGATGGCTATGACGTTGTGGCGGCTTGCGCTGGCTGGCGGGCTGGAGGGAGGAGGCGCTTCGCGCTCTCGAGGCAGACGACGGGTGGTAATTACCGAGACGAC
>CAUYUJ010021298.1:0-15000 GCA_963575745.1 Prorocentrum cordatum
CCATATTTTCTGGGGAATCGACGATGAATTGTGTCTGTGCTTTTTCCCCTCCTGACAAATTATGGGAAGCCCATAAATAGACGGCAGCCCTCCCGGAGGGCCCCAAAACGATCCAAGAGGGCCCCAAGACGGCCCAAGAGATGCCCGAAACGGTCCAAGACGGCCCCAAAAGCAGCCCAAGCACGAGCCGAAAAACCGAGCCTTCTGCCCCAGGAGGCCCACAGAAGACCCCAAGAGGCGCCCAGGAGGCCCCCAGGAGGCCCCAAGAGGCCCCCAAGAGGCCCCGACAGGCCCCCAAGAGGCCCAAAAGAGGCCTCCAAGAGGCGCCCGAGAAGCCTTCCACGAGATCCCATCGAACATCCAATAGGCTTCATACCCACAACCCAGGCACGATGGCGGGATGGGCCTAAGGCCATGAGATGGTTTCCGCCGCCCCCTGTCGATTCATCGCAGGGATGCCTGGCGTGCCAAACTATTTCGGTTTTGGTTTTGGTTCTTTTTCCAAAAGAACTCCCCCCAGGAAGGACCCTCCGAGACCTCAATCCCGCAAAAAATCCTCCAAGACGGCTCAAGATGGCCTCCAAGATGGCCACGTTGGCCCAAGATGGCCTCCAAGATGCCCCCAAGACGGCCAAGATTGCCTCCAAGACGGGTAAGATGGCTCCAAGATGCCTCCAAGACGACCCAAGATGCCCTCCAAGACGGCCAAGATGGCCCCAAGATGCCTCCAAGACGGCCCAAGAGGCCTCCAAGAGGTCCTCCAGGAGGGCCCGAAGAGGCAAAAATCATTGGCTTTCCTTTGGTCTTTGAAGAATTTTGGCATTCGCTTCTTCTCGGCTTTCCGACGACCCAAGACGGCCCAAGAGGCCCCCAAGATCGCCCCCACAGCGCCCAAGAGACCTCCAAGATGGCCTGAGGACTGCCCAAGAAGCCCCCAAGACGGCCCCAAGAGGGCACAAAGACGACCCAAGAGGCCTCCAAGACGCCCAAGAAGGCCTCTACGACGCCCGCAAGGGGCCGCCCTCGGCGCTCGAGCTCGGTCCTCCACCTCCCGCGCAAAGAGCCTCAGCGGCCGAGCGGCCGCGCAGTAGAGAAAGAGGAACGAGGAGGAGAAAGAATCAGAATACGAGGAGGAAGAAGAAGAGAAAGAATCAGAATACGAGGAGAAATAATCAGAATACGAGGAGGAGGAAGAAGAAGAAGAAGAAGAAGAGGAGTCGCGGGGCCGGGCGTTTGGCTCCGCCCCCCCCCTCGAGGCGTGTTGGACTGACGATGCGCTATGGTTTTGTAGAGGAGGAGGAGGAGGAGGAGGAGGAAGAGAAAGAGGAACAAGGACACAAGTACATGCACGCTCGTCGCGGACATGCGTGCACGAGTGTCTGCGTTCAAACGCAGTCCAGCGGAAGCTTCCCGCGTACGTGTACATGTGTTGCTGGCCTCTAGAAGAAGACGAAGAAGAAGAGGGAGAAGGAGAAGAAGAAGACGAAGAAGAAGAAGACGGAGAAGACGAAGAAGAAGAAGAAGACGAACAAGAAGAAGAAAAAGGAGAAGAAGACTGGGCACAAGCTTCAGGAGGGCCGCGACAGGGCAGTCCAGCGCCGACCAAAAAGTCCGCGCGGACCTCCGAAGCTGCCTGCTCCTGCAGCTTCTCTGCCTCGCGCCACCGGGGGTGTGGCGCCAGCCAGATCCGTAGACCGGGCAGGCGGCAGTCGTCCGAGGCCGCGGCTGCGCAGCCCCGGGCATCCAGCGGCTCCAGAGGCGAGGCGAGACCGCAGGTCTCTCACCGCGCTCGGCGTCCAGGGGCCGGTCTCAATCCCCAGGGGGGCCGTCGGAGAGCGACGACGACGACGACGACGACGACGACGACGACGACGACGACGACGACGACGACGACGACGGCCCTGGCGGCGGCAACGGCGACGACGACGAAGACGACGACGACCCCTCGAGGGCAGACTGCCTGCCGCGTGGAGCGCGAGCCGCTCCCACTCCCGCTCGAGGGCCTCGGTGGCCTGTCTGGGGGGAGGGGGTGGCTGCGTGAGAGGAGTGTTGCTAGAACTGCCCCTGGCCCAAGGTGCCCCCCAGACTTCCAAGGAGGCCCCCATGGCCTCCAGAACACCGCTCAAAATGATGCGAAAAGATGGAGGCATCTCGGGCCAGGGGCACCTTCAGCAATCCCCGAATGGAGGGGGAAGAGGGAGGGGGAAGAGGCGCTAGAAGCGGTCGTGGGCACCGCATCTAGACTTGCTGGGGGGAGCCGCCGCTGAGCATGAAGAGTGGCCGTGATTTGGGCATCGTGGCCTGGTACCGCCCTCCTGAGTCTCCCATATCGGATCACTGGCCTGAGTTCAGCACAGTCGCAGGCTCTTCTTCTCCCACTCCGAAGAAGGTCCCGACGGGAGTGGGGGGTGGAGATCCTCTGACGTCAGATGTGGGCGGGGTGGTTGGGGCTGCTCCGCGATTGTTGTGGAGACCGTCTCGGACAGGGCCTTGGAAACAGGTCCTCAAAGTGCTGGCCCGAAAGCTGCTGTGCACAACAAATGGCAAATATGATGCAAATGCTTATGACGATGCTTATGACGTTGGCGACGACGTTGACAAAGGCGGCATCATCATCAATATCAACATCAACATAAACATCAACATCATCATCATCAGCATCATCAGCATCATCATCATCATCACCATCATCATCATCAGCAGCATCAGCATCATCATCATCAGCAGCAGCATCATCATTACCATCATCGTCATCATCGTCAGCGTCATGATCATCATCAGCAGCAGCATCACCATCATCGGAATCGTCATCATCATCAGCGGCATCATCATCCTCATCGCCATCATCATCAACATCATCATCATCAGCAGCAGCAGCATCATCGTCAGCATGACCATCATCATCATCAGCGGCATTATCAGCAGCAGCATCATCATCATCAGCATCAGCATCATCATCAGCAGCAGCATCACCATCATCATCATCAGCAGCAGCATCACCATCAGCAGCATCATCAGCAGCATCGTCATCAGCATGATCATCATCAGCAGCATCAACATCACAAGCAGACCCTGGCTGCGCTGCGGAAGGTTGAGCCCCGTCCAGCGCGACAACGAGAACGCCAAGGGATGCAAGAGGGAAGAAAACGTGTGGCACTACAGCGTCCCCGGGCGAGTCGCTGGGACTCGCGTCCCCGAGACAGAAAGGTCTTAGATCCGTAGCGAACGCGAAGGGAAATGGCGAAGGGAGTCAGGCCTCGCGGTGCTGGCCAGCAAGAAGGCGCCCCCGCCACGGGGGGCGGCCGGTAGAGGCTGCAGGGCCTGGCGCGATCGGGGCGGCCCCTGCCCTGCAGGCCACACTGCACCCCCATGTGGTGGGCGACTCAGCCACGGAGCCCTCGCCCGCCTCTTGGCGGGAGGAAGTCGGGCAGGCAGAGGCGGCGATGGCGCAGCGCTCCGCGCTCGCGCTCGCGGGGCGAGCCGACGCCTGCAGCAGTTCTGGAGGCCTGCGCCGGCCGCCCGCGCTGCCCCTCGAGCAGGGCCGCGTCCTCGAGCAGGGCCGCGTCCTCGAGCAGGACCGCCGGCACCGTCCCCCTCGAGCAGGGCCGCGTCTGCGTTCCGCGCTCCCCGTTTGCGTTCCCCGGGCTCGGCCGGCTTCCGTCGGCGTGCCGCGGCCGCCATCGGCAGACGCACGACCCCCCGCTTCCCTCGCAGCGCTCGAGGGCTCCACCGGTGCACCACGCGCAAGGGGTCCAGAGGCCGCGGCGCTCGCGAGCCTCGGTGGCCCCTGCAAGAGGCCCACTCGAGCAGGGAGGGGGGTGCTCGCCCGCCGCCTACCAGGAGGGGGGCGAGATTTCTTGCCAGACGGTTGCGGGGAGAGGGGAGCACGGGGGGGCTGCATACGTGCGCTCTTTCTGCGGGCCCCTTTCGCGGCAAAGGACCGTGCCCCTGACGAGCGCTTCGGGAGGAGCGGGATGAGGGAGGAAGAGGGAGGGGGAGGGGGAGGAAGCGGGGGGAGGAGGGAGGAGGCATGAAGGGCAAGAGGAGGAGGGAGGACTGGGATAACGTGAAGGCCGCGTCGAGCTCATAAGCCCGATGACAGCGCAACGCAAATTGGAAGCATATGAACAGTTTCAGTGAAACTCCGACTGCTCTTGGCCGTCGCCAATCCTCCTCGTCCATTTCTGATTCCCCCTCCTCTTCCTCCTCCTCCTCCTCCTCCTCCTCCTCCTCCTCCTCCTCCTCCTCATTCTCCTCCTCCTCTTCCTCCTCCTCCTCCTCTTCCTCCTCCTCCTCCTCCTCCTCCTCCTCCTCCTCCTCTTCCTCCCTCCTCCCCTCCTCCTCCTCCTCCTCCTCCTCCTCCTCCTCCTCCTCCTCCTCCTCCTCCTCCTCCCTCCTCCTCTCGTCCCTCCTCCTCCTCGTCCTCCTCCTCCTCCTCCTCCTCCGCATAATACATCATCAGCAGCAGCATCATCAGCAGCAGCATCAGCATCAGCTTATCATCATCATCATCAGCAGCAGAATCAGCATCATCAGCAGTAGCAGTACTCTCTACTCCTACCTCTCTCTGATTCAGATAAATATACATATATATATGTATACTCCTCTTCCATAGTATATTATCTCAATCGACGCTCCATCATCATGACCACGATCACCATCATCATCATCATCATCATCATCATCATCATCATCATCAGCAGCAGCAGCAGCAGCATCATCAGCAGCATCGTCATCATCATCATCAGCATCAGCATCAGCAGCAGCAGTATCATCATCACTATCATCAACAACAGCATCATCAGCATCATCAACAGCAGCATCATCATCACTCTCTCCTCCTACCTCTCTATTAGTAATCTCTCTCTTCTCTATGTATCCCTCTCTCTCTGTCTCCCCTCCTCTTCCATATTATCCTCTCCCTCCACCATCCATCATCATGATCACGATCACGATCACGATCATCATCATCATCATCATCATCAGCAGCAGCAGCATCATCAGCAGCATCGTCAGCAGCATTATCATCATCAGCGGCAGCATCATCATCACCACCATCATCATCACCATCATCATCACCATCAGCATCACCATCATCATCACCATCATCAGCAGCATCGACATCATCATCATCGCCAACACAACCATCATCATCATCATCATCATCATCATCATCATCATCATCAGCATCAGCATCATCATCATCATCATCATCATCATCATCATCATCATCATCATCATCATCATCATCATCATCATCATCATCATCATCATCATCATTGTCAGTATCGTTATCATCCGTATGATCACCACCAGCACGACCACCACCACCACCACCACCACCATATCATCATCATAATCGCCGTCATGTCGCCGTCGTCATCGTTACCGTCGTCATCGCCAACATCGGCAACATCTTCATCATCATATGCATCATTCTCGTCATGTGTTGTGTGACACTACATTCTCCCATCCTCCTCATCCGCCTCATTCCTCCCGTGCTTGGCCCTCACCCTCCGCAATCTCCCCACTCCCCCTCCTTCTCCCCTTCCTCTCGTCTCCTCGATCCCCCATCCCCCTCTCCCTCCTCTCCCATTTTCCTGCTCCGCCTCCTCCTGCTCGCCCTCCTCCCTCCCCCCCACAACCCGCGATTCATCGCCGATGGACCAGCAGCACGCCCCCGATGACGAAACAGAGCGTTGCTGGGCAGAGCAGAGCACCCCGGCCCGGATCGGCGACAAATGCGCGGCCACGGGCCGACGCGTCCTCCCACCCCCAAGGTGGGTCCTCCGCTGACATTGCCCCTTGCGGGCGCCCTCACCTGACTGTGCCTTTCGTCCCCCCCTTCCTCGCGAAAAGGGTCGCCGCCCCCGCCCGCCTCCCCTCGGGGGTGGACATAGCCCCCTTTTTGATCAGACATCCCTTCACTGAGAACAGCCTGGGGCCAGACCCATCAGGCGCCGGCCCGTGAAACAGCAGTCGAAGGCTCTCTCCAGGCACAAATCACGGCGACTCGCTGATCGACTTGGCAGGGTGAGGGCATCAACCTCCGTCCCCACCCCCCGCCCCCCCACCCCAAGGAACGCGCGAGCGCGGGCGAACGGCGCCTCCCACTCCTCCGCGCAGTCCTCCCCGAGGCCGTGCAGGCCGTGCAGGGAGAGGTCGGCCTCCCCGGGAAGAGACAGGGGGGGCAGGACGAGGAGGAGGACGAGGAGAAAGGGTAGGAGGGCCCAGAATTACGGGGGCTGTTTGGCGGCACGAAGAAATCAAGGCGGGATGCGGGACCTTTTTAATCGGGCGCACGCGGCCCGAGCTGCGAGCCGAGATAGCACTTGCGCGGTCGATCGAACAGCTTTGTCGGAGCAGAGGAACCGAGGAAGAGAGAATGCCAAACTGCCCCACCCCCGCGCACTGTCCCAACCCGGACAGGATACCAGGGTGCCCCCTGGGGGGCGCACGCAGGGCGCGGCGGAGTGCGTGCTCACTCTATACTCAAAGAGCACGCTCGTGCTCTCAGGAACGGCACAAAGCAGCTCGCCTGAGTAGGTGTGAGGCAGACTGCCGTGCGCCGTGTCTGTGTATACGTGGATCCGCGCGTCGCGGTCGAAACAACCGAAAGACGAGCGAAGCTCGAGACGCACGACCCGCAACGATGATGAGACGAGGATGCGACGAGACCTTGGACTGATAGGTTGGAGCGGGGAGAGAAGCTGGAGCGTTTCCCTGAGGGGGGGCGCAGCAAATGACGTCTTGCATTCCGCCTCGCCGCTCAGTCCACATCTTCTCCATCGTCGCCATACCCGAGCGCGGTGCGAGGATAGTCCTAGCGCGTGGCGGTGCCGTCCGCGTCGGGTTCTTCCGCCTGGCGGGCGGGACGAGACCGTCTCCTCGGCGTCCTTCTCCTCGCTAGCGTCGGCAGCCTTGTCGTGATTCTCTTCGTTGGCGTCAGCGGCCTTGTCCGTCATCGCCTTGAATGCTGCTGCCCGCTCGACGTCCCGCGCCTTCTTGCTCCCAGGGCCATCGCGGCGCGTTTCATTAGGAGCCCTTGCGGGCTCGGCCGAGGAAGGCTCCGCCGACTTCTTGATATTGTCCTTGCCGCCCTTGCTGCCCTTCCGGCGCAGCTGAACGCACTGCGACTGGCCACGCCTGGCGGGCCAGAACGGGCGCGCGTCAGCGGCCCGGAAACCGCGCGCTCGCGCACCGTGCCCTGGCGGCGGAGGAGGCGGCTCGTTCACTGGCTGTGGCCGGGCCGGCCTGCTCGGCTCGGGCGAATGAGGGCGCAGTCGAGGACGCTGCTCCGCGACCTGGGCGCCCAAGGCCAGCGTCGGGCCCTCGCGCGCGCCGTGACAGGTTGACCCGGCCACGAGCCGCCAGCGGCGGCGGCACGCGGCGCCCCCTGCTGAGGGCGCCAGTCCAGTGCGCCGCCAGACGCAGGGCCACCGGCATCAGCTTCGTGATCTCGTGGTGAAGTATTTGGCATCACCCTGATCCTGTTGATGGGCTCTTGGTCTGAACTTTATGGTGGGTCATTTTTGTGTAGTGGTCCCAAGTCGGGTCTCGGAAAGGATGCACTTGACGCCATGGCTAGGATATCCGTTAAGCGGATGTGCTAGGGTACGTATATGTGGTATCACGGGAGCGCCCGGCCCAGGCAGGGGGAGGGCGCGCGCATGCGGACCTCTTCAACCTCTAAGCACAGATAGCTGCGCATAGTAACGCAACCGGTCATGTTACATCGTCATCAGCAGCATCATCATTCTATTAACCACCATCAACAACAACATCACCGCCACCATCACATCATCATCATCATCATCATCATCATCATCATCATCATCATCATCATCATCATCATCATCATCATCAT
Organism: Prorocentrum cordatum; assembly: GCA_963575745.1. Classification (NCBI taxonomy): domain Eukaryota; class Dinophyceae; order Prorocentrales; family Prorocentraceae; genus Prorocentrum; species Prorocentrum cordatum. The sequence goes on from CAUYUJ010021298.1 coordinate 7,868, forward strand.
CATCATCAATCATCATCATCATCATCATCATCAACATCAACATCATCATCATCATCAGCAGCAGCAGCATCATCATCATCATCATCAGCAGCAGCATCATACTCATCATCATCATCATCATCATCATCATTGCCGTCACCATTTATCATTATCATTTAATATTGTCACACCCATCTTCATCTTCATCATCATTGTCACACCCATCTTTATCATCATAATCAGCATAATCATCATCGTCATCATCATCATCATCATGGTCTTCATTAGCATCATCATCATCATCATCATCATCATCATCATCATCATCCCCATCCTCATCCTCATCATCCTCATCCTCCTCATCATCATCATCATCATCATCATCATCATCCCCCTAATCCTCCTCCACTTAATACTCCCACTATCTTCTCCTCGTCCTCCTCGCTCCTCCTCGCTCATCCCTCCTCCTCCTGCTCATCCTCCTCCTCATCATCATCCTTTTCTTGCTCCCCCTCTCTCAAATCCCCATCCTCTTCCCCCCAGTCCTCCGCCTCTGTCTCCGACATCGACATTGACGTCGACCACGCCGTCGACGACGACGACGACGATGACGACGACCGTGGACGACGGGCACGGCGAATGCGACCGCGACGGCGGCGACGACGACAACGACGACGACCACGGACGGCGGCGACGGCGACGACGGGCGAAGGCCCGGCAGCGAGAGGCCCCGACGAGGCCTCGACCACGCACCGCTCCGGCGTGTAGGCCCGCACCTGGCGCTGCCAGCGGGCTTCGGCGGGCCCCCAGTGGAGCGAAGAGCGGCGCCCGCTGGACAGGGGACGCCTGGCAGGAGCAGTTTGCATCGAATTGGAAAATCTAACAAATCTGATCCTCCTCCCTTTCTTCTTCCTCCTCCTCCTCACCGTCATCGTCGTCCTCCTCCTTATCCTCCTCCTCCTTCTCCTCCTTCTCCTCCTCCTCCTTCTCCCTCTCTTCCTCCTCCCTCTGTCTTCTTCCTCCTCCTCCTCATCATCATCATCCATCCATCCATTCATCCATCCATCCATCCATCCATCCGTCCATCCATCCCTTCCTAAAACTCATCCCTATCGCACCCCCAGACGTGTAGGACGGGCGGGTCGGGCGTTTCGGCTGAATCTTCCTCACATGTATGATCATGTAGCTTGAAAGTTGCACCAACTTCACAGATGGAGGAGCGGTCGTCTTCAAAATGTGGCTCTCGCCGTAGCGCCGCGCACATTCGTCAACGTTTGTAACAGGTTCAGGGATGGCCGGATGGCGGAGGGGTGGTTGTCAAAATGTGGCCCTTGCACAGGCGCCGCGCATATTCGTCATAGAGTCTGCAACAGTTTCACGGACGGAAGAGGGGTCAGTTCTTAAATGTAGCCCTCACCCAAGAGCCGAGCACATTAAAACTCTGCAACAGCTTCAAGGATGGAAGACGGGTCATGTTCAAAATGTGGCCCTCGCGTTAGCGCCGCGCAAATTCGCACGAATCATTTGCAACCGCTTCGCGGATGGAGGGTAGCTCTTTCTCAAAATGGTGCTCCCGCCGAGGCCCTACGCACTTTCGTCTGAATAACATGAAACACCTTCATGGATTGAGGGGGGGTCGTTTTCGAAGCGTAGTTTTCGCTCTAGCGACGCGCACATTCGTCGTCACATTGAACTGAATTAATTCACGGGCGGTACGAGGGTGGTTTTCAAAATGGTGCCCTCGCGTTAGCGCCCTGCACATTCGTCTGAAACAGTCGCAGCACTGATGTAAGATGGCGTTTTCGAAGTGGGGCTGTCGCCATAGCGCCGAGCACATGCGTCATTTGTCACGCATGGACGGCGGTTCCTGCTCGAAATGGGGTTTTCGCCTGAACTCACAAACATTCATCTCAGAATCTGGCAAGAGGGCTTCAAGGATTGAGCAAAGATCGTTCTCAAAATAGGGCGATCGCCTCAGCGCCGCATACACGAGTTCTTGAACGCAACGTACAGCAGGATGGAGGATTACTCCTTTTTCAAAGTACAATTCTCGCCTGAAATTTCGTCACCATCGATTAAAGACCCTAAACTTCAACGCGCGTAGCTCTGCAAAGATCACGGCTCTTTTTCCTCGCAGTTCACGGCCACAAATGCAGCCGAATGCAACAGTTCCCCGAATGTGGGCGGTCCTTCTTCCAGAGGTAGATATCTCTGGACATCTCGTTGAACTGTATGAGTATCCTCTTTCGCATTACTCGTTACGCGCCACTAAGGTGCAAGGCAAGTCCTTTTCAAAACGGGTCCCTCGCCAAAATGGCACGCCCAACTGTGCTGGTCTTTCAACGGGAGCGTTTCCTGGGGCGTGTGAGGAGGGGACTTGGGACGGGAGGGTGTATGAAGCATCGTTCACGCATGTTTGATATACTCTGGCCCCCCCTTTTCCTCCTCACTCCCCCCTCCTCCTCCTCCTCCCTTTCCCTCATTCCTCCTTCTCTCGCATCCTCCCCCACAGCCCCCTCCCCCTCCGCCCTCCCCGGCGCGAGCGTGGACCACGACCACCACCACCACCACCGCCTGCAAGGGGATCAGCGGGGCAGGACCCGCCGGCACCGCATCGGCAGAATCAGAACGCGCGCGCCGGACCAGGACGCGCCGGCACGGGGGCGGCATCGACTCGGGTCGGCGGCGCCGGGGTGGCACAGCAGCGCCGCGCCAGGCATCGGGCCGCATCGGATCTCCGGAGTACCGGCATCGCATGGGATCGGACCGGCCGGAATCGATATCGGTCGGATCGGAACGGACGGTCTGGTGACGAGGAGGGGAAGTCTACCCAGACCAGGGAGGAGGGGGATCTCTCGATCAGGACTCCTCCTCGAGGGGGAAGTCCCGATCCAACCCCTGGAAGCTCCCTCCTGTTTGATCTTGTCAGGCTCCCCTGTCAACTAACCTGGTGGAGGGACGGAAGGGAACGGAATGCCCCGACGGGGAAACGCAAAGCACTGGACGTGCCTTGGCCTCGAGAAGCTTCTCTGAGACGAGCTCTCTCTCTCTCTCTCTCTGTCGGCGAACGCCACCCTGGAGGGAGGACGAGGGAGGGGTGGACATTCCAACATCGCGCGGGCTCTGGCGCTCCGCTCCTCCTGGCGGCCTACGAGCGCGTCGAGCCGCGCGCGCCGAGGGGGCGTCAACTCGACGCGGCCCGTGCTCACATTGTGCTCACACTGTGGCCCCGGGCAGGAGTGACCTCTGGTGCGCGGGCTGACGGGCGCCAAGGTGGCCAGGTCCAAGCGCGCAGTCGGCCGCTATCGCGCCGCGCGCAGCCAGCGGGGGGAACCCGATGAGCCCGCACCAGAAGGTCACTCCAGGCAGAGGGTCACTCTTACTGACTACCTACCAGACCACCCCAACCCAACCCGAAGACCCGAATTTCGGGTTGGGGGGGGGGGTACGGGTTCCATATGTGTTTTCTCGATGTTCCCGGACCCCCCCCCAACTGAAAATGGAGGGCAACTCGAGACCTTCGGATTGGGTTGGGGTGGCTTGGTGGGTGGTGACTTACGTGCAGTCGAGAGGGAGGGGTGGACCGCACAGGACGGGCGCCGACCAGGAGGACGCCAAAGGCTCCCGACCGGCAGGCGGGCGGGGAGCCCCTCGCAGGAGCGCAGCGCGTCGGCCCAACGTGCTCGCGTGGTGCGCCCGCCTCCCCGGGGGCAGGACGGGCGCCGACCGGGAGGACGCCAACGACTCCCGACGGGCCGGCGGGCAGCGCCCCGTCCCTCGGCGGGCGGCGGTGGGGCGCTCCTCGCGGGAGCGCAGCCCGCCGGCCCCCGACGCTGTCGTGGACCGCGAGGGCCCCGGGCCCGCGGCCCTCTCGGCGGGCGTGGCCGAGTGGGGGGGTCATAAATGGAGGGGTCAGAGAAGGGTCCCCTTTCGTGCCCCTTTCGGGCCCCTCCGGAGCCCCAGGGAGCTTGTTTAGGCACCGTTTGGATACCTTTTCGGACCACCCTCGCCCCCCCCCATTTATGACCCCCCCATTACGCAGCGCCCAATATCGGTGGGCCTCCCTGGGTCCGGGCAAAGAGCTTCGCGCGTCCGCCGGTTCGAACTGCCAGGGGTGCGCCGTCCACTGCTGGTGCTCGGGCTGCGAGGGAGGGTGTCGAGGGCAGGAAAACAGCCCTCATAGTTGTAGGCACTCCGACAAGCGAAGCCTTCAGTCAACGCGCCGAGGGAAGGGATCGAACAGGGCGGGGCTGTGTAGTAAACGCCCAATGCTGTTTAGTGAGCGTCGATTGTGGGGGTCGAGGTGATTTCTGCTCCTCCCTGAAGGGAGGGCGGGAGGGGGAGGAAGAGGGCAGCGAGAGGCGGGAGCGCACGCGTTCAGAATGACGACAACGACGTCCCCTGGCCCAGGGCAGCGGTGAAGACCCCGCCTCGCCTCTTCAGCTGCTTGATTCTCGCGGCACAGTGAGGGGCAGGAGGGAGAGGGGGAGGGGGAGACGGGGGAGAGGAGGGAGGCGGTGGAGGAGGAGCAGCAGGGCGACGTGGAGGCGGAGGAGGACGACGACGAGGAGGGGCAGGGGCAGGGGAAGGCGCGATCACCCGAGCCCCGCCCCGTGTCGCACAGGGCGACCGCGGCGGCGCCCGGGCCTGGCACCCCGCCATGTCGGACGAGGAGCCCGCGACCGCTCAGCGCGGACAGCAGCCACGAGGACAGCTCGGGCCGAGATGGGCCTAGTCGGGCCCCAGGGCTCGACCTGAGCAGTGTTCCTCGTTCTCGTCCTGTTCTCGTCTTTCTTCCCTGTCCTCGATCCGCCTCTGCTGCAAAACGAAGTCGAGACGAAAACGGCTCACGAGATCGCCAAAACATCGTCCAGGTCGAGCCCTGTGAGGCTCCAGGCCGCTGAGGCTAGTCTCACGAGGAAGCGCGCCGCAGGCTGGCCCAGGCCTCGCGGCGTGGCCGCATCTCCACGCGTGAACTCATCACGGCCTCCTTGGGGCATCAGCGGCGCCACAAGATGTAGCCGGGAGGTCGACAACCCCAGTGCGCTGAATGAGGACAAGCAGCAGGAGGACAAGCCGCAGGACGGGGCCGCGGACCTGCACCTCGGGGTACCCTCCCACGACTTCGGCACCGAGGTCTGCAAGCGCACCATCCCCCCTTCAACCACCACCTTCTTATTATAATTATTGTTCTAAGTATGATTATCATTCATATTGCTCACATTATTATTCTTCATCCTCATCATCGTCCTCGTCCTCCTCCTCCTCCTCATCCTCCTCATCATCATCATCATCATCATCATCATCAACATCATCATCAGCATCACCATCGTCATCGTCATCGTCATCGTCGTCATCGTCATCGTCATCGTCATCATCATCATCGTCATCATCATCATCATCAGCAGCAGCAGCAGCATCAGCATCATCATCATCATCACCACCACCACCATCATCATCATCATCATCATCATCATCATCATCATCATCATCATCATCATCATCATCATCATCATCATCATCATCATCATCATCATCATCATCATCATCATCATCATCATCATCATCATCATCATCATCGCCACCACCACCACCACCATCATCATCATCAGCAGCAGCAGCAACATCAGCATCATCATCATCATCATAATCATCATCATCATCATCCTCATCATCCTTATCACCACCATCATCATCATCATCATCACCACCACCACCTCCATCACAACCACCACGACCAACAGCAACAACAACAACAACAACCATAACAACAGCGTCATCCACATAATTACAGTCGTCATCATCAGAATCAGCAGCAGCAGCATAAGCATCATCAGCCTCATCAGCCTCATCATCATCGTCATCATCATCATCATCATCATCTTAGTCAGCATCATCACAATCAGCAGCATCATCATCGTCTGCAGCATCATCATCAGCATCAGCATCATCATCCTCATCATCATCAGCAGTATCATCATCAGAAACAGAATCATCATCAGTATCAGCATCGGCATCAGCATCATCATCAGCAGCAGCATCATCATCCATCATCATGGGCATCATCCATCATGATCATCAGCATCAGCATCATCATCAGCATCCTCATAATCAGCATCGACATCATCAGCAGCAACATCATCATCATCATCAGCAGCATCAGCATCATCACCAGCAGCAGCATCATCATCAGCAGCAGCATCATCATCCGCCTCCTGCTGCGTCCTCCCCGTCCTCCTCCCCTTCCCTCTCCTCCTCATCCTCCTCCCCCTCCTCCTCCTCCTCCTCCTCCTCCTCCTCCTCCTCCTCCTTCGCCTCCCCCCTCCCCCTCCACTCGAACCATCCATCCTCCCTCCTCTCTACCTCCCTCCGCCCTCCCCTCTCCCTCCCTCCCTCTTCCCTCCCCCGTCCCTCCCACGTCCTATGCCCGCTCGTTCCACAGGTGTGGGCCTGGCGCCCACATTTCTGGGGCCTGCTCGGGGGCTCGGCGCCCCTCTCCTTGCACTCTGGGGAGGCGGGCGGCACAAGCGCTACCCTCTCGGGGAGAGGGCCACTGCGTCAGCGACTACCTGCCAGACCACCCCCACCCAGCCCGAGGACCCAAATTTCGGGCTGGGGGGGGCACGGGTTCCACATGTACTTTTCCAACGTTCCCCGACGCCCCCTTTTCACTGGGAGTGGAGGGCAAATCGTGGCCTTCGGGTTGGGCTGGGGTGGTTTGGTGGATGGTGAGTCAGACGGGCTCTGCGATTGCGCTGATGCCGCTTCCGACCGACCGACCTCACCCCCCCGCCCCTGAGGCGCCTGTATGCCCAACGAGGACCCCCGCGAGGTGATCGCGTGGGCCTCGAACTCGTAGAGGCTGTCAGGCTCGAGCCCAGGCACGAAGCAGACGGCCAGCGACGAGACCTCGCCCAGCGGCGGCGACCACGGCCAAGGCGACGACGACGGCGACGACGGCGACGGCAACCGCGACCGACGACAACGACGGCGGCGGTGGCTACGACGACGACGACGACGACGACGGCGACGACGCCGACCACGGCGATGACGACCGCGGCGACAACGGCGGCGGCGGCAACGACGGCGGCGACGGCGAAAACGACGACGGCGAAACCGGTCACGACGACGGCAGCGACGACGACGGCGGCAGC
>CAUYUJ010021298.1:30000-35000 GCA_963575745.1 Prorocentrum cordatum
CGACGATTGACGACCGGCGAAAGACGAACGACGAACGACTGACGACGACGACATTCGCTAAACGACGACGACGACGACGACGACGAAGACGACGACGACGACCCCATCTGTATTGCACGCGCGTCATCCGACCTGTGTGCATCTGGCCACAGGCTCCCCCAATGGCAGGCATGTGTCGTGATGGCCGCGACGTTGTTCTCTGGCGCCGCGTGGATCGTTCGGCCTTGAACGATATGGTGTTTCCTCGATGGTGGTTTTTCCTCGATCTGGTTTTTCCTCGATGGTTTTTTCCTTGATCTTTCAATGAGAATGCTTGTCCTCGATCTCGGACTCCGGGGCCCGTCATCGGGCCTGAGTCGTTTTTTGACGGTCCTGGGGCCCGTCGCAGGCCCCCAGAGCTTGCAAGTAACAAAAAAAACTCTGTCGTGATTTATTCATGACCCGAGGGGGTGTGAAACTGCGCCCCGAGACTGCCCCTCGAGCTCGAGGCTGGGGCCCGCGCCTCGGTCGGATACCGCCTGGGCCAGCCCGCTTCAGCTCGAAGCCCACCTGGGCGACCGACGCCACTCCCTCATCCTCCCCATTGTCCTCCTCCCCATCGTCCTCATCACCCTCCTCCTCCTCCTCCTCCTCCTCCTCCTCCTCCTCCTCCTCCTCCTCCTCCTCCTCCTCCTCCTCTTCCTCCTCCTCCTCCTCCTCCCTCCTCCTCCTCCTCCTCTCTCCTCCCTCCTCTCCTCCTCCTCCTCCTCTCCTCCTCCTCCCTCCTCCTCCTTCCTCCTCCTCCTCCTCCTCCTCCTCCTCCTCCTCCACCTCGTCCTCCTCCTCTCCTCCTCCTCCTCCTCCTCCTCCTCCCTCCTCTCCTCCTCCTCCTCTCTCCGCCTCCTCCTCCTCCTCCTCCCTCCTCCTCCTCCTCCTCCTCCTCCTCCTCCTCTCCTCCTCCTCCTCCTCCTCCTCCTCCCTCCTCCTCCTCCTCCCCCTCCCCCCCCCGCCTCACCCCTCCTCATCCTCCCCCTCCTCCTCCTCCTCCTCCTTATCATCATCCTCCTCCTCCTTTTCCAGTGGCTCTCTCTTGGCCCTAACCAATCAATGGTCGAAGGTGCTGCGAAAGAAGGCCCCCAAACACCACCGACCACCTCTGCCCCGCACCTGCAGGACGGAACCCGAATGCCAGGACCGCCGTGCAGGGGCAGGGCTGAGGCCCAGGTGACTGGCTGCCCCCCCGCCACCGCCCGTAGGCAGTGGCCAAAAAGTCCGCCGCCCGCCCACGGTGGGGCGGGCACGCAACAAGAAATAATTACTTCATAAGTGCTGCAGCCTGGTCCACCATTCAACCCCCTCGGATTCAGGGTGGGTCATGGGCCACGGTTGGGAGACACGTTGGCTTTTCGGCCACGGGAGCTTACCTCTCAGCAGCTGACTCAACTCCTCTGCTGCTTATAAACCTTCTGGCACGGGGACGCTAACGCACGAGCCTGACCCGAAGCGTAGGCCCCGCACGTCATGCAAAACACTATGGGAAGATCGGTTTCCAAGACTCTGCACACGTATAGCCTATGGGGAGGGGTCATGGATGTCCCCGAGCTTCATCAGGGACGGGGTCAGGGCCGCACATTTCCCAGGGGCCGATTTTTTAGTAAAACACTTAGCACATCTTACACAACGCCAACGATTCCCAGTCCAGAGCACCCGGTGAGCGCGGCTGCTAAGTGGCCTCGGCTCTAATGCTTCAGAGACGTTTCAATCTAGCTTCCCGCACAGCTCTTGGGCTCTCGGGATATCGACCAGAATATTTGCTACACCTAAGGCCACCCCATGCCAACCATCCGGACACGCTTCGTAGCGATGTATGCTTTCAACAACTCTGGGATGCATATTGGCGCCGTCTTTAGCGTACTCATCTGCACGGTCATTCCCTTTTCGACGCCTCAAAGCCTTCCCAGTGAAGTGCTCATCCGTGACATGGCCCTTCACTTTGAACAGCCGCCAGCACGGAAAGTTGCTAGAATACAGCGCACGCCAAACTTCTGCCAGCGGGCTCTGACCCGAGGCGGCTTGCAGCGGGTCCTTCTCGCCCGACAACAGGCTCTCACAGTCGATGTGAATGGCGAAGCAAACGGGATCATCTTCATCATCATCATCGGGTACGTCATTAAGGTGTCTGAGGCACTGGAAGAGACCGTAGGCTTCTGCAAACACAGCCGACTGGGGAAAAAAAGCCTGGACGATTACTTTACACAGCTTTCAGGAAGTTACCTGCCTCGTCAACAGCAATCACTGCCCATCCTCCTCGAGCTACCAACTCAGAATTGCCTCCGAGACACGATCCATCATAATAAATGAAATCGGGAACCTGAGACATCAACTCAGCAATCGGCCCATCTGGGCCCGCATATTTGGCTTCTCCATCCCACAGCGGCTCAGGAATGTCATCAGGGATCGGAAGCCAGAGATTGCTGAAGAAAACGTCGTTCTCTCCAGCTGCTGATCCTGCTTGAGCCCACTCCATGGGCATGAACTCTTCTCGCTTGTCGCTGAAGCACGGGCACTCGAAAACTCTGCGCCATACACTGTCTATGGAGCCACCTGCCACCTGCCTGCAGAAAGGACAAGGAGGCTCCACCTGGCACCGCCACCTATGAAGATGGCCGGCCGCAATGTAGCTTCTAGTGAACACCTATTCGATGATGCGCTTGATGTGCTTAAATCTGTTGCCGTTCCTATGGCCCTAGGAAGATCGGCCCAGAGGCCCCTGGGGAGAATTTCACCAGCGCGCTCGTGTTCACTAGATTCGAAATGCCTTCGCATACTGGAAGCCACGAACTCCTTACCTAGGTCCTTGACGAAATAATTTGCCACTTGACAATAAGGTGTGGCCGTCAATATACGTGGACCTCCACCTCTCATAGTAAAAATGCCAGGGCATCTGATGGCCCAGGAAGCGGTTTTCAACCAGAGCAGCATATCGCCCACTGGCCCCCAAGACAAAAAATCCCAGGACTCCGCGGTCGACGATCTTGGTAAAGCTGCGTCGCCTTCTGGATGTTTGACAGCTCCCCAGTCGATAAACAATCCCCAGGGCGGTGTTGATCACCAGGGGCCAACCAATACTCCTTGGCGAAACGTCTGAGGGTTGCTCCTGCATGCCGCAATGGATCCTTACTCGGTTCCAGTGAAAAGGCCAGATTCGAATCAGCCCCACAACTAGTTAGCCCAAGAAAGCCTGCGGCTGGCGAGCGGAGACGACGGACTTCGACAGGGATCCACCCCACCACCACCTCCCCGTAGGTAGTGGCTGGTTTCACCCCACAAAACCAAACCTTGGCTCGACTCCTTCTTGGGTTTTTGAGGCTCTTAATCTTGCTCAATCTAGCTTTCTACGTGTTCCACCGTTCGCGACGCTTTTTCTTGACATGCTTCCGCGTCTTGTGCTCTCCTGGGCTATAGTCTACACCTAGAGTTGTAACCGAGACGTCGTATTCGCCCGCTCACTGGAGCCCGTGGTGCAATATTTCTTCCGTGAGAAAGTAAGATTGAAAAGCTGCGAAAGATGATCTATCAGGAACGCGAGCGCCAGCGCCATGTTGTTCATACGTGACCCGATGGCGTCGCCTCTCGAATTCAACGCATAGCCGCCCACGTGGACTGCCAGACTCGGGTGGAAACCTTTCTCCGGATACTTGTTGACTGTTGGAATCCAATATAATTTGATATCGGATGTCGCCGTGCTGCTGCCTGCTGCTATACCCTGATGCGGCTGAATAAACTTAGACATGGCACCGCCCATGTCGACCACACGCCCCCACTCGTACGCACACAGAGAGAAGCGAAGAGCAAATAGGGGATGTTGCCAGTCTATTGCCGCTTGCACTAACTGCTGGCGTTGAACATGTTCGTAGTATCGGGTAAGGTCAGCTGACAGAGATAGCACAGGACGCTCTTCACTTAATGCCAAATCTCCTCGGGCCTGCTGCCTCCAAACTGCGTCCGCAGGCGAGCGGCCCGCCCTCATCGCAAATACCCCTACATCCTGGACGCGATGTTCCCGTTCCTTGCACGCCCTAGAATGCCACCTGGAAAGCATTCTGGCCAAACTCTGATAAAATCCAATCGGGCGTCTTCCAGGCACAGGCTTCCGAAACAGAGCTATAATCAACTTTCGCAGCCAGGACGGGGATGAGCCGAGCACCGTCATCAGGCCCATGACCTGGCTGAAAACTAGAAGCGCGCCCTCGCACAACTCGTGAATGTGCCGAGGGTGAAAACCATATGCTGCTATGGTCGATCGCTTGGGACTTCTGCTTAAATGTCGGATCTGCTCAAGGGTGGGAGGTTATGGGATTACCATGCCTTCAGGCCAGACCAACTCCTTCTGCTTCTTGGCCTCCCCCCCCCAAGCCTTGCACCATTGCGGCTCCTCCTCCTCCTCCACTTGTCCAGTAAGCGATGGGGCGGGGGAGGAGTAATCGCCCGTGGGTAAGAGATCCTGCTTCCGATCCTCAGCCACCTCGGTGCAGGCGTGAGCCCACTTCGCCCCTCCAGACAGCGCCTCCGCGCACCAGTCAGCCCACTTCTGGGCCGCCCCCGCCTTCTCCCTCGGCAAGGATAGAGCGGCCTTAAAATCCACAAGCTGCTGGAGGGCTCAATAACTATCTGCAACCGCATCGACGAACTGCATGAAGCTGGAGTCCCAGAGCGGTTCCAGAGCAGCGCGGGGGGTTCCCATCCACAGCTCCAGGCCCCCAGGATGGTGCAAGCGAAAGATGCCCCCCGACTCCGTCGACCGATACGTGGCATTCAGGAGCTCCCAGTAGCAACCAGGATCTTTCAGGTATCTGCCAGAAACTAACAAACTTCTGATCTCAGTACAGCGTCTACCCAACCAGTAGAAATCTCTCTACGGGCTTCTCGTTGGGGACCCCTTAGCACAAGAGCCCACACAGTGGGACCTCGTACAGCTAGGGCTTGCCTCCTTGGAGCCCAGGGGGGCTCGTTTGGTAGAC
>CAUYUJ010021298.1:40000-72500 GCA_963575745.1 Prorocentrum cordatum
CATAGAGCTCTGACCGAGGAGAGCTCTGACAGGTAGTAGGCAAAGTCCCAAAGACTCCACCCGCAATATCCGATTCATTAGGATGTAGCATAACGGCGCTCCACCCACACCTCCTTAGCCTCCAGTCCTTAGTTTCGGAGCCCCCCGATCCATCGATCCCCCACGCCCCACCAACCACAGGGCGGGCACCTTGGAGAGCTCCAAAGGCCCACTGAGCAGTTTGGGGCATCGGAAGACCTTTCACAACCTGATCGAGCGACATCAGACCGCGGCACCAGAGGGAAGGGAGGGAGGTACTTTCCTCGATAGCAATCGGGGACAAGCTATCTGTGGCCGAGACATCAGGATTATCCAGCTCACAGTTCGCCGTGCACTGCCAGAATCGGTGCGTCGGCGTCTCGGGCTCACGCCCGCACCTGGGACACAAAGGGCTAGCTGCGTAGCCAGCCTCGAACAGACGGGATTCGGTCCAATATCCCCCCACCAGAGTGTTCCGCAAGATGGCCTGGGATTCGTAATCCAGGCTCCGACCAAACTGTTTCAACATGGCCCGAGGGACGGAAAAGTCAACACCCTCTTGAACTCCCGCTCCCAAATAGTGCTCCGCAGCTTTACCCCAAACCACATCAGCACAGGTAGCTTGGAGAGCCCGCCACAGGTAGAACCGAAAGGAGGGAGTCTCAACGTAGAGGGACGAACCGTACTCATCATGCCATTCACAAGGAGAGGTGGGGACCCACTCAAGGTCAAAAAGGGTGGCGACGGTGGCCATCACGGGTCCTTTGACCCGCCTCCAACGACAATTCGCAGGGATGCTCAAAAACAAGTCCACCGCCGCCACCCAAACCCTCTGGACCCGCATTCGATCCTTAGGTGGCAAGTCACACCACAGATCTGCAAAGCTCAGCAGGTGCTCGCGCCTTAGTCGAAAGATGGGGTCCTCCGCGCTGCTACAAACCAACGCCAAGACCGTGGTGGAACAAGACCCAGGGGTCCACCAACCAGAACACTGGGCCGCCTGGCCCCTCACAGTTTGCAACTGGTGAGGGGACATCCCAACCAGTTGATGGCCCCAGGTCCCAACCGCCAAAACACCAGGTTTGCACAGCTTGGAGGCCCTCTGATAGATGCGGGAAAGGAAGGGCACCTTACCAGCACGACGCCGCGCTTCAAGCCTCCGCCGCTTCACTTCAGGAATCCTCCGCCGTCTTCCAGCCGTGGTACATGACCCCAAATCCCTCGTTTCAGCACGATACCGAATTGGAAGTCCCAAGGCCTGAAGTCTATCTGCAAGGTGAGCGCCTACTGCAGGGGGAAGAGCAGACGAGGGCGCTCTTGCCACTGAGCGCCAGGCCCAGCTTGTCGACTTCTTGCGCGAACAGCGTCGCAGCAGGCAAGACGTGGGCAAGGAGCTCCTGCTCCGTGCCCGCCATATTCTGGGCGATGTCATCAACATAGGCCCGTGACACCACTCGAGGCATCTCACCATTCACCTGATAATGGGCGGCCTCCAGGGCCTCGTAAACGTAGATTTTGACCCACGGCATGCTCTGGGAACATCCAGGTAAACACCCCTCTCCCCGCAGACACCATGCGGGAGACGCAACCTTCAACTTCCAACATACGGGGGGCCGTATGGATGAGCACCCCAAGATACAATAAATGGGGTGGGTATTTCCATGCGCAGGGCCAATCGGATGAGCAGACGAGGGCTCACCGCATCAAAAAACTTCGTAAGATCCCAATGTATCGCAACCGAGATAGCCCCTTCATGTCTGGCACACTCGTGGTACAACTCCCGAACAAGCGCCGCTCGAAGAGCCGACGATCCTTTGACCGCCGTGTCCCAGAACGCCGTGTGGTCGGCAGTCCACGACTCGATATCCCTCCCCAGAATTTTGGTGTAGAGACGGCACAGGGTGGGACACTTACAGACGGGGCGCTCATCAACCTGAGACTTCGGCAACAACGCAATCAGGCCAAGCAAGATTTGAGCTGGCCACGCCATACTCCGCTCGCACAGGGAGTAAAGAGAGGCCAGCGCGTGAAGGGCCTCGGCAGGGAGCTCTGCCACCGCCCGAGGCCCCCACTCATCAACTCCGACAGCAGTTGTCGCCGAGAAAAAATTGCACGCTTGAATGCATGGGGCGGCGATGGGGGGAAGGTCTTCAACACGCTCAATAGCCACAGCACGGAGGTCAGACATGGCATCACCCAGCCTCAAAATCTCCTCCTCCGACACAGACCAAAATCCCACCCACAAGCGGGCCCTGTACTCCATCATTTCTGCAGGTAACTGCTTGACACCGTCAGGGGGGGTAAAATATTCAACCACGCTCCGATTGTCCCGCTTCAACCAGGAGTGCACCCCCTTAGCACCATGTGGGATGGCGCGCAGCAGCCAGGCCTTAAGGCCTTTCGAAGACTCCGCCTTAGCTGCCGTCCAAGCTCGCTTCAAAACCTCGGATGTGAGATCAACGAGGCGATCCACCATATCAAGATCCCCCAGCGCAGAAACGGTGACCTGATCGGTCCACCAGGGGGCAGGCTGAGCTGGTGGCAGCACCTCGGAAAACTCCCCGACACGGCTGATCATGTCCATGATCAGCCCGAAAATGCGGCTCTCGGTGGATCGCCGTCGCAACGACGTGCGAAGCTCAAATAACTTGGCAGAGAACCGAGACCAGAACGCCAAAGTCGGACAGCGAAAAGATGTGCCCATGCCACCTTTATGCGTGATCGTAGATGTAACCAGTTTCAATGCACCCCCTCTCCCCATGTACGCATGCCCCTCCTCCTCACCGATAGCGGCACAGGCGCGCGAAAGAAACAATCGCTCGGTAGCACGCGACCAGAGGGAATACTGTACAGAAACCTGATCATCAAGGTGCTCGACTGCATGCGGGATGAGATGGGCCAACTGCACAGGGCACATACACAGCGGCACACGATCTGAGCAAATCTCTTGATGAAGATGACGCCGCCACGGTAAGTCAGGTCCGTGGCAAACTGGAATAACGCGAGGGCGTACTCGCCGACAGAGACGCTGAACCAACACTCGGTGAGCCAACTGGATACGAAGTGCACGATGTGTTTTGAACGGGGACGGTTCGAAAACTCCAACCTGGACGAACGGGGCCAAATCCTCCGAGACCAGCGCATAATCGATCATCGTCCCCGATCCTTGCGAACACGTGAAATCGACTCCCATCGGGGCCAGCACCCGAGCATGAACAGACTGCGGATATCCCGAGAGCCACATACTTTCAACTTCAATATCGAAGCCCCCTACCAACATCCAGGGAACCCCGAGAGCACGGACGAACTCGGCGATACCCCGCATTTTAGACAGGTTTTCCCCCGCGACACCCAGGCACGAGACAAAGTAGCACACTCCGACCGCGATAGTCGCTCTCTGGGTCTTGAGCTCGAGAAACATCCAACCTGGGCCCGACCCAATGTCGGAAATCACACCTGCATGGGCAAGAAAACGCTTAACATACAAGCTCTTGCTGACGACCACCCCAACCCCGCCGTGAGTCCCCCTCCCTTAGTAGGCACGCCTGCCTGAAGGTGGGGCCTCCAGCCCATGGCTGCGATCTCCCGCTTCGCGGCAGGCAAAGCAGGCTGCTGTAATCTGTGCTCACAAAAAAAGGAAGCCATCCACCTCTGGACACATGGTAGACGCAAAATCCTTCGCAACCTTAGACCAGCTCGTGATGTTACAAAACACCAAATTCAGGCCACCGCCCGCTGCGAGCGGAAACTTGGATCGGGGCGGACGGGATCGGGAAAGAAAGCCATCGCTAAAGAGACGCCGCCCCTTCCACTGGCATTGCGACGGCCTGCTTGAGCAGCTCAGTAAACTGGCTTTGGATATGCTCCTTCGTGGTCCGCAGGCGCTTGGAGGCGCGGGCTCGAACCCGATCGCGGATGAGGTTCCCCATGCGCTCCTGCTCCTCAGGGGTGAGCACCTGCTACTGGCCACGCTCGCGCAGCCCGCGCAACTCTTCATCGCCAGCTCCGACAGCATCTCCAAAGCTAACGCCGCTGCCAGCATCGCTAGCAGCATCATCACCAGCACGTTGAATGGTGGCCCGCATGGCCACGAACGCTTCCCAGAGGCCCTTTGGCAACCGCTGCTGGTTGGCCCACTCGTTCTGCTCGGCTGCCGACATCTGCGAGAAGTCTGGAAGATCCACCTGCGTGGGCTCCTGCACTGGTGCATCCACGCCTCCTTCGCCGTCAGCAAGCACATCAGCAGGAGCTGGGCCGCCATCGCCAGCACCTCCAGCGGCCACGCCGCCACGTGCCGCGCCGCCGCGCGCAGCGCCGCGCCAGGGCGCGCCCGCCAACGGCGCAGCAGGGGCCCCAGCGTGGGGCGCAGCCCGCTGGGCCTGGCGCGCCGCCTCAGCGCGCGCCTCAGCAGCCTTCGCCACCTTCCAAGCCTCGGGGTCGAAGGCCTGGAGCTCGGCGTCGGCATCACGACGGGCCTTCTGAGCAGCACCATGCTCCTCCTCCGCAGCGTGCAGGGCGTTCGTCGCCTCGTCAAGTTGCTCCCGTACCCGCTGAGCCTTGCTTCTCTTCTGTTCCACTTCCTGGCACGCAAGCCGAACCTGCCGAGCAGCGTCCTCGACCACACGGGCCAAGCGAGTCCGCTCGGTGTTCGCCGCGGTGTCGAGCTGGGCAGGTGCGAGGACAGCCGCTGGAGGCGCAGGCTCCTCCGCCAAGTCGCCCAGGTGCTCGCGGAGACCAGGCCGCGCCGCCAAGAGAGTGGCGGCAGCGGCGCGCAGCTGCCCATCAGGCTGCCCAGCACCAGCAGCACCTGCAGGAGCACCTTCATGGTCTCCCCCTCCACGGACTTTGGACTCGAGGTAAGAGCCACCACACTTGGAGCAAACCTCATGACCGCGGCCTGCCCACTCCCAGTGACTGCAGGAAGCACACACGTTGTAGCTCCGCTGGCGCAGGCGGCGCCGCGGAACACGTTTGTGAGAGGAAGAGGAGGAGGAGGAAGAGGAGATGGCTGGGAAATAAAAAAGGAGGATCAGCAGGAAAATGCTTCTCAGGACACTGAGAACAAGAAGAGGACAGCCGGGAGGAGGACGAAGACGGGGCGACGAGGGTGAGGAGGAGGGAGAGGATGACAATGATGAAGAGGAAGTCGGAGAGGATGGGGAGGAGGTCCTCTTCCTTCTTCTCCTCCTTCTCCTCCTCCTCCTCCTCCTCATCCTCCTCCTCCTCTCCTCCTTTCTCTTCCTCTCCCAAGTGTTCCCCCAAAGGGTTCCACAACGGCTGGGGGAAGACACAGTCTGATAACTTCGCCAGACTTCGGCCCAACGTCTGGCCGCAGGGGCCTCTCCAAAAAGGCAGGGGGCGGCGGTGATTTTCCGTAGGCTTACTCGGTTCGTCCTCCCGGCGCCCTTCGCTGGGCCCCAAGGCCGTCAACAAAAAAAAAAAAAACACGGGATGATAACCCAGTCCTTGGGTTAGGTCGGGCATGTCCCCCTACAGGCGGACGTTCGACGAAAAATAACAACTACCAAAAAAATACTCAAAAACATTCAATAATATTCAAAAATGGTCAAGACATCGTCCCCTGACTACTTTCTGCCTATTTTCGAATCCCCCCTGTAGAGAGATGAGGGACTCCAGGCCGAAAACTGCCAGAAACCTTCCGTCGTGACATCTATCACGACTCTCGAGCGGCCCATGGCGGCAAGAAACGACCTTCGGGGGTCTGGGAATGTAGAGGAATCCAGAAACCAAAAAAAAAAACATGAACACGATGTCTCAGATGCCCGCTGCGGCGCCACATCGCACGCTTTCATTGCAACGCCGACCGTAGGCCCTCCCTCCCCCTCCCCGGCCTGCTCTCCGTTTCTCCTCCTCCGCCTTCTTCTCGCCCACTGATCCTCCTCCGCCCTCCCCTCTCCCCCTCCGCCCTCTCCTCCGCCCTCTCCTCGCCCTCGCACGCCATCCTTCCAACGCCGACCGCGACAAAGATCACGGCGGAGGGTCCCTGGGGAAACCGAGAGGTGCCCATACCGCTGCGCCCCTGACCTGTCCCGGTAGCGCGCTCTGGCCAGAGCTTCTGTTAGGTCGGGCATGTCCCCCTACCTGCGGATTTCGGATGGGAAAAACATCTTCAAAAATGCTCAAAACTAGTCGACAACTCGTCGCCAGACTATTTGACTGACTCTTCTTGAACATTCCCACTTGTAGAGGGAGACATGCCCGACGTAAGGCCAGAGCTTTCGAGGCGATTCCCACGGTGGCGACGAGAGCCAGGCGGCCTGGCGGGGCGGCAGCGAGGCCAGGGGTGGCGGCGCGGGTGCCAGCGACTCCTCCGGACAGGCTGGAGGAGTCGTAGTTTTTTTTGTTGTTCGTGGGCATTCCCATGGCGCAGGCTTCCCTCGCACTTCGTTGGCACAAAGAATACGACGACCTCTCCGAGGCACTGCGCAGCTCTTCATATGCATACTCTTGCACGCCACTGCACATGTACACTACAAGCTGCCGAAGCATCTGCCGATGCGCCGTCTAGGCACGGCCTTTTCCTGTCCTGTCCTGGCATTCCCATGGCGCTTGCTCACATCTTCTCTGCGAGAACGGCGCCCGTGCACCGTACCATGACTGGACTCCCTTCGGGCCCCGCTCCGGAGTGGTACGGTGCACAGCGTTTGGGGGCTCCTGGGGGCCGACAAACTGTGCACCGTGCCCTTCCTGGGTCGCAGGTCGGCCACGCCTGGGGAGGCGCCAACGCGGCACGGAGCATACATACCATCCGCACCTTCTCGGCTCCCCTGCAGCCGGACAAAAAATATCGCAGGTGTCAGGCTGCAGGGCCCTGCGCCCCTCGTCGAACTCTGCGGAGATGCCGTGTACAGAACCCCCTCTGCAGAAGTTGGGTCACTGCAGCTTGCCGCCGCTCGGGCGTCCATCCCCCGTGCACCTGTCGATTTCGCGCGTGCTTCTCTCTGATTTCGCTCGATGCTACGAGATGCTCGGTGTACGGAAGCAGACTCCATACACCGGTGCTTTTTCTGGCCCTGCACTGTCACTTGCACAGGGAAGCGGATACTGGTGTACACGGGACCCTGGTGTATACATTTGTCCTTGTTTCCCCGGGGAACAAAATATACACCACAGCACCCCGACGTCGTCCCTGACCCTCAAAGCGTCCTGGGATTGAAGCATAGCCCGCCACTGGTAGTGTGTATGATCCAGTTTCCGAAGATGCTCCTCGACGACCCTCGCCGAAGAAAAAAATGCACACGTCCGAGCGATACTCGGGGGGAACGAACGGGGGAGATAGCAAAAGAGTAGGGTTGAGAATCAGCTCACGTAGCTGATTTTCCCAGCGCCTCCCGGCGCTGGGAAGCGCCCATGTATCAAGGAATGAGCCCGGCAGCGGAGCCAAAACCAGCTGCATGCAGCAGATTTCGTACCCCCCCCTTTCCCCATTCCCCCCCCTCGTTCGGCCCGAGATGCCCAGGACAAGCGCTCAACGGCAGGCTCCGAGAACGTTGGCGGTGCGCACAAGGGGGCGGAGAGAGGGGGGAGGGCTTCTTGGAAGCAGGCTGCTTCTTAGAAGGCGCCAGCCTCACATCAAACTATAGATGAGGCCCGCGCCTTCTAAGAGGCAGAGGTCCTTCTGAGAAGCCCCCCCTCTGCGCGTGGCCGCGAGCGGCCGGTCGGCAGCGGGCGGCCGCGGACCCCGCGGGCCTCCAGCACCGCCTCGTAGAGCTCGTCGCGGCCGCCTCCGCGGCCCGCGCGGGGGCGGCCGCGCCCCGCCCCGAGACCCGACGGGCAAGCCGCGCGTGCGCTCGGACCTCAGGCGCGCCTCGAGCAGAGGACCGACCACAGAGTCGCTTTGCCCCAAGCCTGGTTTGGCGGCGCGCACACGGGGGGGGAGGGAGGGGCGAGGGCTTCTTAGAAGGAGGCTTCTCAGAAGGCGCCGGCCTTATATCTATAGATAAGGCCGCGCCTTCTGAGAAGCAGGGGTGCTTCTAAGAAGCCCTGCCCCCTCCCCCCAACCCCCTCTGCACGTGGCTGATTGGTTCGTGCGTCGAAGCTGCCAACCAGTGCGTGTAATGTTCGTACACGTGCAGAGGATTCTGCGTCTTTGTGTTGTAGCTTCGACGGAGAAATCAACTTTGGGGTGCATTTAGGTCGGGCATGTCCTCCTACAGGGGGATTATGGACGAGAAATAAGAAAATACTCCAAGAATATACCCCAAAATGGTCAGAAATGATCGGAAGATCGCCCCCAAATCATTCCCTACCTAGGCTTTGCCTAGGAGGGTTCTTACCCTCTTGGTTTAAAGGGCCGGGCAGTGGGAACCGGCCCGGGCGGTTCCCCCAGTATCCGCCCCGCGGTTCCCCCAGTTACGTCCCCTTAGCTTAGCGTTGCTTATCTCATCTTAGTTTAGCTTACCTTAATGTTAGCTTAGCTTAGCTTCATCTTAGCTCAGGTTTGTCTTAGCTTAGCTTAGCTTACCTTCATCTTAGCTTCGCTGAGCTTTAGCATAGCAGAGCACAGCATAGCATAGCATAGCGTAGCGTAGCATAGCGCAGCATAGCATATCATATCATATCATATCATAGCATAGCATAGCATAGCATAGCAGAGCAGAGCAGAGCAGAGCAGAGCAGAGCGCAGCATAGCATAGCATAGCATAGCGCAGCATAGCATGGCATAGCATAGCATAGCATAGCATAGCATAGCAACTAATGCTGGTTTCCTAGGGGCTCCAACTTCTAGGTAGGGTCGCGCTGGGGGTAATTGCTTGACTACTTGTGGCCCTTCCTCCTGCAGAGGGACATGCCCGACCCGAGGGTGCATCACCTCTGTCGCCGCTCCCCTGCTCGAGTGCCGGAGGGCACTCTTGCGCGGCCGCGGCGAGCGCGCCCCGCCCAGGCCCGACGGGCGCACCGCGCGTGCGCCCCGCAGAGGACCTCCGGCATGCTCTCTCTCTCGCCTGCGGCGCGACACGGAGGCACCAAGACCTGCCCGACGGCGCTTGCACGTCCTGAGCCCGGGTCGGGCCTGTCCCCCTACGGGGGGAGCGTTAGACGAGCGCGCTCCACGACTCGCAGAGTAGCGACTCGCAAAATGGCCTGGATCCCCCCGCGGGGGATCGACAATGAATTACATCAAGGCCGACATGTGCTTTTCGGACGTTTGCGACGAGTAGGCACTTTGCGAGTAGTGGAACGCGCTCGGGCGAAAAATAAAAAACACTCCATAAATGCCCAAAACATGAAAAAATGCTCAGAATGTCGTTCCCCGACTATTCTTTTGACTGTTTTTGAATGCTCCTCCTGTAGCGGGACCAGGCCCGACTTGACCTAAGACCTCCAAGATGTTTCCTTAGTTCCGGCGCGACACGGAGGCACCAAGACCTACCCGACGGCAGACTGTGGTGCCGGACGCACCGCGGCAGTGCCAGGGCCGCACTCGGGGGAGGGGGAGCGTTATGCTATGGGGTGAGAGGGGGGGAGGGAGAGGGGAGGGGGGTTGCATGACGCGTTTTGGCCCAGAAGGTTTTTTACAAAAACACCCTCCTGGAAAAAGGCAAGCCCGTCGCCGTTCTCGGCCTCCGAAGCCTTCGCTGGGCCCTGGGACCCTCGAAAAACTACTCGGGATGAGAACCCGGCCCAGGGGAGAAGGGTCAGGACTTCCGGGGACCGCGCGTTGGACAAAACAGCACCACGGATCGGAGGAGAGGCTCTCCGGAGAGGCTCCGCTCGATCGGAGCTCGGCGGCGCGTGGCCGGAGGAGGCCGAGTCGCCCAGTAGCCCGACAATCCCCGAGAGCGCCCCCCTCAGTGTTGGCTCGGCTCCGGGCCCCGGGACCGCCGACGGGTCGATCGGGCCCGGAAAAGGCCGCCTGCAGAGAGGGTCCAAGGCTGCGGCCGCAATTCCTTACGATGTGGCACGTGTTCCGCGACGTCGGAGTTCGGGGTCGTCCACGTTCGGCGGCAGCTCTGGGAGCCTCCCACACCATCCTGTCGGCTCTTGCGAATCGACGCTGGTCGACGCTGATCGACGCTAAATCGATATCGACACCTGCCGACGCTAGATCGGCGCTATCTCATCGACTCCCAGACGCGAACTGACGCCAATCGACGCCAAGACGGAAGACAGAGGGCACACCAGGCTCCCATGATTTGCTACCGAAGTTCACGCCATCGCATTTGCTCCCCGCCCTCGTCCTCGTCCTCGTCCTCCTCCTCCTCCTCCTCCTCCTCCTCCTCCTCCTCCTCCTCCTCCTCCTCCTCCTCCTCCCACGGTGCCGCCGCTCCTCTCGCCTCTGGCCTCGGCAGGCCGCCCGTCGGCTGGAAGAGGCCAGGCCGCAAGCCCCGCTGGCACCTCGGAGTGCTTCTCTCGGAAGGGCGCGAGGGGCCTCGCCACCGCGTGCGACTCCTCAAGGGGCCCCAGGACACACGAAGAAATACACACAAAGGACAGGATGCCCCATCTGTTCCCATATCTTCGGTGTTTTTGTTTTCCCCCCCACACTTCCCAAATCTTCCCATATTTTCCTGGAAGTCGACCATTAATTTTGTCTGTGTGTTTTTTCTTCTCCTGAATTTCGTGCACCCCTCGCAGGGCTTGCACGCGCGGCGCGCACATGTGGCAAGCGCTCCCGCGGGCCACCGAGCGCGACGGGGGGGCCCCAGGCGTCGGCGATGACCGCCGGGCCCACGCGCGCGCTTCAGCCACGTCGTGGTTCCCCTTCGCCGAGACAGCTTAAACATTCGAGAGGTAGCGCGTTCAGAAACGATAGACGTGGCCCAGCTGGAGGAGACCATACTGGAAGCCCCACTGGCCCCACTGGCACCAACTGGCGCCTGCAGGCCATGCTCCTGAAAAAAGTCGGCCGAGGGTCTGAAGTCCACGGAAATGTGCGGTGAGGGCGAACCCGAGCGGGGATGCCTGAGATTCCCCAGCGTCGATCGAGCCCCGCCCCAGGGGCAGGGAGAGCCTCGCCTGCCAGAACGCTTGGAGAGTCTCTCGCCAGCTCGCGGTTCTGCAGAGCTCCCGCCTAAGCTACCCCCTGCGGGGCAGCTTGGACTGGAGCCTGTGGAAGAGCACCTCGGTGCCGACCACCTCCCCGTCGTGCCGACACCGTTGGACACCCTCCCGGACTACCCCTGCCCCTCTGAGCAACCCCTCCAGGGCGATGCTCGAACGGGGTTGCTCCCAAGACCCAGACCCCTCGACGTCATGATATTCACCGTATCGAACCCCAAATGTCTCGCCGCTCCCTAGGATCGGTTTCCCGTCGCGCCTCTTCGTTGACGGTCCCAGGGCCCAGAAAGGGCCCCTGGAGCCCGACAATTGGCGAAAAACTCCCATCGAAATTGTGTCATGTCACGGCACAGGGCGTGGGGAGCCCGCGCACATCCCGCGAGCTCGCGGGCTGCTCCAGCGCCCGCGCCTGTCGCGGGGGCACCGAGGCGACGCGGAAGTACAAAGGCGGCCCGGGAACGCCGAGGAGGCGACCGTCATCGATCCAGCTCGCGGCGGCTGACGGGGCTCCGCGGCCCTTCCTCCTTCTCCTCCTCCTCCTCCTCCTCCTCCTCCTCCTCCTCCTCCTCCGCCTCCTCCTACTCCTCCTACTCCTCCTACTCCTCCTCCTCCGACTCGCTCCTCCTCCTCCTCCTCCTCCTCCTCCTCCTCCTCCTCTCCTCCTCCGCCTCATCCTCCTCCTCCTCCTCCTCCTCCTCCTCCTCCTCCTCCTCATCATCATCATCATCATCATCATCATCATCATCATCATCATCATCATCATCAGAATCATCATCAGCATCAGCATCATCATCGTCATGGTCATCGCCATCGTCATCATCATCATCATCACCATCATCATAATCATCAGAATCATCATCATCAGCAGCAACATCATCACCACCACCATCACCATCATCAGCATCATAATCATTATAATCAACATCATCAGCAGCATCATCATCATCATCACCTTCATCATCATCATCATCATCATCATCATCATCATCATCATCATCAGGAGCATCATCATCATCATCATCATCATCAGCATCAGCATCAGCATCATCACCAGCATCAGCACCATCATCATCATCATCATCAGCAGCATCATCAGCATCATCATCATCATCGTCATCATCAGCATCAGCATCATCATCACCAGCAGCAGCATCATCATCAGCACCATCATCATCATCAGCATCATCAACATCATCAGTATCGTCATCATCAGCACCATCATCATCATCAGCAGCAGCATCATCAGCATGATCATCATCAGCATCATCATCATCAGCATCAGCAGCATCCTCATCATCATCAACAGAATCAGCAGCATCATCAGCAGCAGCATCAGCATCATCATCATCGTCATCATCATCAGCATCATCATCATCAGCATCAGCATCATCAGCAGCAGTATCAGCAGCATCAGCATCATCATCATCCTCATAGTCATCAGCATCATAATCAGCATCATCACCATCATCTGCATAATCAGCATCGTCAGCATCAGCATCAGCATCATCATCTTCGTCATCATCATCAGCATCATTATCATCAGCAGCATCAGCATCAGCATCAGCATCAGCATCAGCATCAGCATCATCATCATCATCATCATCATCATCATCATCATCATCCCACTCCTCATCATCCTCCTCGTTGGTAAGTCGTTGGTTTCCACTGGTCCTCCTCCTCCTCCCCCTCCTCTTCCTCCTCCCCCTCCCCCTCCTCTTCCTCCTCCCCATCCTTCCCTTCTTCCTCCTCCTCCTTCTCCTCCAGCTCTTCTCTTCCACACCCTCCTCGCCCACTCATCGTTTGATTGTTTCCTCCTGAACCTACGTATCTTTCTGCGTCCCCCTTCCCATCCACCTCCTCCAGCTCTTTCCACCCTCCCTCACTCCCCCCTCTTCCTCCTCCTTCTCCCCCTCGTCCTCCTCGTCCTCCTCTTCCTCCTCTTCCAACTCCTCCTCCTCCTCCTCCTCCTCCTCCTCCTGCTTCTCCTCCTCCTGCTCCACATTCCCTCATTATCTCCATCCCTCCCCCTCCCCCTCCCGCCTTCCCCCCCCTGCCCGCTGAAAGCGGTTGGCGTTGGAAAGATAGCGTGCAGCATCGATCTCCGAAAAGAACGCTATCCCTGTGAGGCGATCCCCCCCACGAGGGCCCCTTCTGTGCACGCTATCCCCATGCCAGGGTCTCTTCGGTGCACGCTATCCCCAATGTGGGTGGAATAGCGTGAATTAAGCGGGCCCGCGGCGCCACATCGCACGCTGTCTTTGCAACGCCAACCGTAGGCCCTCCTCCTGCTTCCCCCCTCCGCCTCCTGCTCTCCTTTTCTCCTCCTCCGACCTATCCTCACCTAATCAGGTGGCGGCAGTCGAACCCTACCCCCACCAGCCATCGAATCTCCCGAATCGATGAGAGGCGGGGGTAGGGCTAAGATTTCTCCACGTGCTCGGCGAATTCCGAACCCGTCGACTTGCCCGAATCGTTGACCGCGAGGGCAAAGGTTCGGATTTCGATGCTGGCACTGCTGTCCGGGCCTTCGCCCGCGGCGAAGGAGTGGGCGGCCGGGTCGGGGCCGAAGGCGGCCACGCGCAGCAGCGTGGGAGCCTGGCAGGACGTGGGGGAGGAGGAGGAGGAGGAGGAGGAGGAGGAGGAGGAGGAGGAGGAGGAGGAAGAGGAGGAGGAGGAGGAGGAGGAGGACGACGACGAGGACGACGAGGAGGACGACGAGGAGGAGAAGGAGGAAGAGGGGGGGAGCGAGGGGGAATCGGAAGGGGAGCGAGTGGAGCTGGAGGAGGTGGATGGGGAGGGGGAAGGAGAACGATACGTAGGCTCAGGAGGAGACAATCAAAGGATGAGTGGGCGAGGAGGGTGTGGAAGAGAAGAGCTGGAGGAGGAGGAGGAGGAGGAGAAGGAGGAGGAAGAGCGGAAGGAGGGGGAGGGGGAGGGGGAGGAGGAGGAGGAGGAGGAGGAGGAGGAGGAGGAGGAGGAGGAGGAGGAGGAGGAGAAGGAGGAGGAAGAGCGGAAGGAGGGGGAGGGGGAGGGGGAGGAGGAGGAGGAGGAGGAGGAGGAGGAGGAGGAGGAGGAGGAGGAAGAGGAGAAGGAGGAGGAGGAGGACCAGTGGAAACCGAAGACTCACCAACGATGTTGGAATAAACCATCCCTCCAAGCTCCCTCTCCATAGGCCCCTACAAGGGTTCATTTTCACTCAGGGAACTGCCCTGTTGGGAGAGAACGTTTGAAGGCCCTGAGGCGTGCCCACACACCATTATCAGGACACACCATTATCAGGACGCTAACGCCGCAAATCAATATGACGATTGCTTCTTGACGATCCTGAATCCTGCGGGATCACCATTCCTGGGATTTCAACACCGCGAATCAACGCAACTGTTACGCCATAACAATCCTGAGTCCAGTCAATAACACTATTCCTGGGACGTTGACCGTGGGAATCGGTGGAATGTGTGCACCTGTTTACAATGAATGTGCGCAGCGCTACGGCGAGAGCCACATGTTTAAAAACAAACCACCCTCTATCCGTGAACCTCTTGCAAATGTTTGAAGCGAGCCTGCGCGGCGCTAAGGCGAGAGCCGCATGTTGAAAACCACCCGCCCTCAATCCGTGAAGCTATTGCAAATTGGTCAAACAAACGTGCGCGGCGATAAGGCGAGGGACACTGGCACTTATTAAATGAATGTGCGCCGCGCTACGGCGAGAGCCACGTCTTGAAACGAACCGCCCTCAATATATGAAACTCTTGCAACTGTTTAAACAAATGCGCGCTACTCTAAGGCGAGAGCCACATTTTGAAGTCCACCCGCCCTCAACCCGTGAAACTCTTGCATTATGTATTGAATGTCCGCGGCGCTCAGGCAAGAGTCACATATTGAACACGACCCGTCCTAAAGCCGTGGTTCTCTTGCACATGTCGAAAACGAGTATGAGCGGCGCTAAGGCGAGAGCCGCATTTTGAAAACCACCCGCCCTCAATTCGTGAAGCTGTTGCCAGCTTCAAACCTTCAGGGTCATGAATGGCGAGGAAGTCTCATGCAAAATGCCCATCCCGCCCTTTCGACCAGCCTCGGAACGCGACAGGGAGGAGTTGTTCATAAGGAAAAGGAATGGAGGAGGAGGAGGGAACACAAATGCCATGTGTGTCGGTCTGTTCTGGCGCCTGCTGTCAAGTTTGCTCAGCGTTGTTCTCACCTTGGCCAACTGCACGAGAGGCATGAGCTGAGTAAGGATTGGGAGGATTGGTCTAAGGAGGGGGGAACAGTCAGTGCACAGAAGGCTTCCGTCTACCTTCATGGCTCTGAACACTGTCCAGGAGATGTTGTCGGGGTGGGTTTGAGCAGGTCTTCTTCATTACCCAGAAGGGTGATGAAGGAGGTGCAACATGGGATGCTCAACCACAAATAGCCCCTCCCCCGAGCCGCTCCTCGATGGCCCCAATCCGTGTTCCCAGCCCCCGGCGAACGCGGACGTGAAATGATATATTTCGAGACGCGTTAAGTCGAGAACCTGTACCCCCGACGGTATGCATCCAAGGCATTGCTCGTTGGATGCGCTCTCACTTATTTTTCAGTTGATGCAGATCCTGAGAAAGTCAGTTTGGTTTGGGGGCAGCTTCTCTACGTCTCAGGAACGGAGCCACCAGACTATCGTCTGGACAAATGCAGTCTGGGCAAACTGGTGTAGCAGTCAGGAAATATCATACCTATGCATCCTATATTATGGGATCTAGTCCAGTTATACGAGAAGATCTGCCACAATATACTACTAGGACAAACTGATTTGGTTGGATTCCCTATGTAGGATATCCTGTAGACTATCGGAACCTATCGTTGAGCGAGAGTCTTACTCATGGATGGGGCATTCGTCCCCAAATTATGCCCACACGGCGGTCTCATTGCCGGTTCGACCTCGGCAAAGTTTGAAGCAAAGGCGTACCTTCTCCCCGTGGACAAGGGCTGGGCCTACGAGCCAGACCACTCCTGCCTAGGAGTCCACATTGATGGGCGGAATCAACTCAACTCTGCATTGACGCGGTGCGCACAATGACTGTGTCCTTAGCCAGAGCTCCTCAGAAGTACCTCGGCTGCTCGCTATCTGAAAAGAATAAGGCACTCACGGTCAACACCAAGGACCTGGGAGGCACTCTGGAAGAAGAAGCACCTGATGATTTGATAGATTATCTTGCGGGCAAGCCTCATTCCCATGTTCGTCGACTGAATAGCGTAGGCTTAGGTGGCGTAAGTTCCAAGCTAGAACGGCTAAACTCAACAATAAGGCTCGTCTTGGGAGCGAACCCATTAATTCTTGTTCGAATAAGTCCTGCCCGGTTTGCTCATTCTCGGGTCCATACATCGTTCGGGATTAAAAAAATTCGATTGGGAACTGAAGCCCGATTCCAGCCCAGAGAGGCTGGGGGGCTGGGCTAAAATATACCAAGCCCTTGTGACCCAACGAGACGAGGGCGCCGACCCTACCTCAGCATGATTCCAGACGATACAGGGCAATCCCACGTCGTCCTGTAAACAGGTATGCCTTGTATCGTCCTATCTCGCTCTATAGCGTCGTATCTGCCCATACCGTCTTTTACCTAGTTATATCGTAGTACCGTCCGGTTCCATTATGCATCGCCTTATATAATATTGTGTTGTCGTATATCGTCTTCACTCGTCTTATGGTCTGACATCGTCTTAGATCGTCTGGACGGTAGAAGACGGTATCAGAAGATATAACTTTGCACAAGAAGGTATAAGACTAAATGAGACGATACAGAACGTAGGGCAAGCTGGCGTCGTCTTCTCAATACAGGACGACACAAGCCGGCATAAGACAGCATATGACGGCATAAGACGGCATACGACAGTATAAAAAAGGGGACGATGTAAGGGTATTCGACGTCTTCAATATAATACGATATGAGACGATGGCGGATGATATAAGACCACATAAGAAAATGTAAGACGGCATGAGATGAAATAAGACGATATGAAAAGATAGAAGACGATACAGGACGATATCGGGTAATTCGGCGTCGTCATCTGGAGAGGTATGCCCTGTATCACCCTATACATCGCCATATATGGTCTTATATGCCGATGCCATCTTATATCGTCTCATATCGTCTGTTTCGCCCCATTCCATCCGACATCGTCTTATAGCGCCTTGTACCGTCGAGAAGCGTCCGATGTCGTCTTGTACCGTCCAATGTCGTCTGGACGAAAAAAGGCAGAGCTCCTGCGACCACAATGTGTATAGATGTATTCATATATATATATATATATATATATATATATATATATATATGACGGATTCCCGAAACCTGAAACAAAGCGTTTCCATCTCTTGGGGGCTCATATTTTACGTCCGCCGGCTTCCGCCCGCCTTCCGCCCGCTTCCGCCACCCTTCCGCCGCCTTCCGCCGAGGAAGAGAAGCCAACCCCTTCGATCCTCGAGAACGAGGACATTTTCTGGAACGCCTCATATATAATATATGTATAATTTAAATAAGATGACGAGTAGCCGCATAATTGCATATCATGTATTTCATAATACAACACACTACGAAATGCTACAATGCAATGGCTTATGAAATGATATAACATAAAATATAATACTGCATGATATACTACAATACAATTCCACATAATGTGCTGTACTAGAATATAATATAGATGACAAGTTGCTGAAAAAATACGACACCACACATTAGATGTATGGCACTGCATGATATGATGAAGTATATCGCACTTCAAGATCATATACTACCATATGCAATGATAAACTATGATGCAATATACCATGCTACAATACAAACAAAAACCGGATTATTACATAATGCAACAGACGGAACACCATATTATGTATTAGCGTATGATATAAGATGAGATGGTATTAGACACTGTGTCATAGTACAGTAAAGCACAATAGACGAAGTGACAAACCGTGTACTATAATAAACTAGAGTGTATCACATCATGATATAGTGTACAATATTCGGTTACGAAACAGGATAAAGCATGCAAAGACTACAAAAAACCATGTGCTACGGTATGACATGTTATGATAACAGTACGAATGATACAAGAGACACACCCCTAACAAAGCCTTTTATGGCTATACGGCCATGGGGCACTTGGGGTTTAGGGCGATGGGGCTATGGGGGCAAGGGCTATGGAACTATCGGGCGATAGGGCTATAGGTCTATAGGGCTATGTAGAGATATAGACCTCTAGGGCTATAGGACCATAGGGCTATGGGGCTGTACGGCTATAGGGCTACGGGGCTGTGGGGCTCTGGGGGCTATGGGGCTATAGAACTTCAGGGCCATGGGGCTATGCGTCGATAGGGCTATGGGGCTACAGGGCTATAGGACCATAGTGCTACAGGGCTCTAGGGATATAGGACTATGGGGCTATCAGGCTACAGGACTATAGGCATATAGAGCTATAGGGCTATGGGGCTACGGGGCTCTAGGAATATAGGGCTATAGAGCTATCAGGCTATAGGACTATATGGCTATAGGGATATAAGGCTATAGGGCTATAGGGCGATCGGGCTATCGGGCTGTAGGGATATAGGGCGATAGGGCTATGGGGCTATAGGGCTATAGGCCTATAGGAGTATAGGGGTATAGCGCTATAGGTTTATGGGCTATAGAGATATAGAACTCTAGGGTGCTAGGACTATAGGGCTATAAGGCTATAAGGCTTTCAGGCTACAGGGCTATAGGGCTCTTGGGCTATAGGGCTATAGGGCTATTGAGCTATGCGGCTATAGGGATATAGGGCTATAGGGCTATAGGGCTGTAGGGCTGTAGGGCTATAGGGCCATAAGGCACACGGGCACCCGTGCACAAGGGCACCTGGGCACCCGGGCACCAGGGTACCAGGACACCTGGGCGGGCCGCGGAAATCGGTGACAAATCTCAAGTTCTGATTGGGGAATGAAAAGAGAATACCATATACTAGAACGTAGTGGAATACATACCATATAATGGAACATACTATCATAGAATAAAGTACAAAATAATACTATATATGCTATGCAGGGTACATATGAACTATACTATAACATATAAGTACAATTGCTTGTGTGTGGCGGGTGAGGGCCGCCAAGTTGCACCAGTCTACCTGCGCTTCAGTTTACTTGAACTTGAGTCTCCTCCTCAGTTTTCGGGCCGCTGCATATCCACGTTTGGGGTTACAGTCCCTCTAGCAGACCGCGGACGCTTGCACTTTACAGTGTGCGACGTCTCGTACAGTGTGCCTTCGACAACGCCCGATCGCAATTAGCAATTTCATCTGCTGACCGCGCTTGAAGACCCTCTCCACCGCTGACTTACCATTGTGGCGGGTGATACTCGAACCACCCCTCCACATCCCACCCTCCCTCCCCCCCGAGGTCGCGCCTCCCCCCCCTCCCCTCCCCCCCTCGAACCTCCCTCCTACCTCCCTCTCTCCCTCCCTCCCTCCCGCCCTCCCTCCCTCCCCCCCCCCTCGAACCTCCCTCCCTCCCGCCCCTCCTCCCTCCCCCCCCTCGAACCTCCCTCCCTCCCGCCCCCCCCAAAGCCGCGCCTCTGGCAGCCCGAGCTCCAGCGACGGGTCCCTGGGCGTCTCCCTCGCCACGCCCGCTGGCACCCGCGCCGCCTGCCCCGGCCGGCCGCACGCCTGCCGCAGTGCGCGGGCCGCCGCTGCACGGCCCGCCCGCCGACGTCGGCGGCGCATACCTCGTCCTCTGCCTCATCCTCCTCATCCTCCTCCTCCTCTGCCTCCTCCTCCTCCTCCTCCTCCTCCTCCTCCTCATCCTCCTCATCCTGCTCCTGCAACTTCTCCTCTCCTCCTCCTCCTCCTCCTCCTCCCTCCTCCTCCTCATGTTCCTGCTCCTCCTCCTCCTCCTCCTCATCCTCCTCCTCCATCATCATCATCATCATCATCATCATCATCATCATCATCATCATCATCATCATCATCATCATCATCATCATCATCATCATCATCATCATCATCATCATCATCATCATCATCATCATCATCATCATCATCATCATCATCATCACCATCATCATCACCACCATCACCATCATCAGCATCATCAGCATCATCATCACCACCAGCATCACCATCATCACCATCAGCATCACCATCATCATCATCAGCAGCAGCAGAATCATCAGCATCACCATCATCACCATCATCACCATCACCATCATCACCATCACCATCATCATCATCATCATCAGCATCACCATCATCACCATCACCATCATCACCATCACCATCATCACCACCACCACCACCATCATCGTCATCATCATCGTCATCATCATCATCACCATCACCATCATCAGCATCATCATCGTCATCATCAGCATCAGCATCAGCAACATCATCATCATCAGCAGCAGCAGCATCAGCATCAGCATCATCATCAACATCATCAGCATCAGCAGCAGCAGCATCAGCATCATCATTATCATCAGCATCATCAGCAGCATCAGCATCATCATCAGCATCATCAGCATCATCATCAGCAGCATCATCATCGTCCTCCTCATCATCATCATCAGCATCAGCATCATCATCAGCAGCATCAGCATCATCGTCCTCATCATCATCATCATCATCAGCAGCATCAGCATCAGAATCATCATCATCATCATCATCATCATCATCATCATCATCATCATCATCATCATCATCATCATCATCATCATCATCATCATCATCATCCACTACGTCGAGGCAATTGAGTTTTTTCGGACGTTTGCGATCGGACAGTTTGCGAGTAGTGGAACGCGCTCGGTGAGTTGAGGGAGGGGGGGAAGGTTTCTTATCGACGGCGAGCGACGGGGGGACGTGAGAAGGAGAAAGCTTTCTCGGAAGGCGGCGGAACGTCTCAGAAGGCCTCCAGCCGCTGGATGGACTCCAGCCTCCAGCCTCCGGACTTTCTGCGTCTTCGAGGGAGGCTGAGAGAACTTCTCATAAGGCCGGGGGACTTCCGAGCCCCATGAGAAGGCCTTCCCTTTTCACTTCCGCCCTGGGTTCGCCGTCGACAAGAGGGTGAAGGGAGGGGAGAAGGCTTCTTAGAAAGAGGCTGCTCCTTAGAAGGCGCTGGCCTTGCATCTACAGATCAGGCCCGCGCCCCTTCTAAGAAGCAGTGGTGCTTCTAAGAAGCCCCTATCCCCTCCCCCATATCCCCCTCTGCGCGTAGCTGAGTGGCACCGCCCATGAGATCTGGGCGTCGCAATTTTTGTCACACCCCGGGCGCCTTGGCCCAGTGTCTGGCCCCAGGGCCATCGCGGATCGATCCAGCCTGAGAAGTGCCGCAGACAGATGGGGTCTGGGCTCCACCCGTGCCTTCATTTGACGTTTGCCTCAGCATCGAATCTCAGAGGTCGCTGCCGCCGAGGGGGTCGCCGTCAACGTCTCCCCGGCTGACGGCGGGTGGGAACACAGTCGGGGCGGCTGGGCGTCCTCCGGAAGACTGCGCCGCGGGGGGAGCTCGCTGCGGGGCCTCTGGTGCCAGCACGCAACGAGCGGCCAGCTGCGCCAAAGGTGCGCGCACCGCTGTCGGGGTCGAGAGGTCCGAAGCCCCGCATTGAGAGGATCAGGGCGTGTGACAGTGTTTGGTCTGGGCCGGCCCTCGCCTCCCTTCTGTGTCCCACTCGTTCCTTCGGCGAAGGGTTCCAGGGCAACTTCGTTCGACGTGACGCGTCCCAAGTCGAAACACAGGCAGCGCGGGCGGTCTTCGAATTGAACATACAGACTGTCTTCGAAGAGCGGTCTTCCGAACAGCCCAACAGCAAGGTGAACTAGCCCGCCGCGACTCCTCATTCCTATCCTTTTACTGATCCTCCTCTTTTTCCTCCTCCTCCTCCTCCGCCTCCTCCTCTTCCTCCTCCATCACTTCCCCTTGTAAATCCGACCAGCCCTTTAGGGCGTGAGTGGTTCAGAGCGTCTCTTCTTCAAACCCCCTTCCTCCCCGTCGGGGTGAAGTTTACCACTCCTCCTACCCCTCTCCCCTTGGACCTCGACGGTGGGGGTCCACGACCGAATGGAGTATCAAGGATGGCCTCGGCGAGAAGGCAAAGGCCCAAAACTCCCCAAACAGTGCTTGCACTTAGAGGTCCTTCTACTGTAAGGAGCTGAACCGCGTCTTCGGTCTGGCGGTTCCGTGCCGGCCGTCGCCGCACCGTCGCCGCACCGTCGCCACTTCGTCGCCGCCACGTCGCCGCCCGTCGCATTGGCCGTCTGGGTGGACCGGCGGTTCCGTGCTGGCCGTCGCCGCCTCGTCGCCGCCTCGTCGCCGCCTCGTCGCCGTCTCGTCGCCACCCATCGCCGCCGTTGGATTGCACCAAATAGACTGCCTGGAAAAATCGCATCTGCGGCGTGCTCTTGATCGCTCACAACAAAAATTGTACCACATATATTGCGCAACATACATTGCACCTTATAGATTGCACAACAGATGTTGCATGTACAAGCAGATATGTTGCACCATACATGTTGCAAAACATAGATTGCAACACGTACGTTGCACAACGTATACAGCACAACCACAGATACGGCAATATATATATATGTGGCACAACATAAACTGCATCACCTAGACTCTCCCTTCTCAAAATGAAATAGGTTCTACCACCCTCCCCCCCCGGGGTTAAAGACCCCCTTTCTCGTATTGCAATTTACAAATGATTCTGCCCCGTCGTCCATGCGAACTGCGAATTCAAACTATCCCAGCCAAACCCGTATCGCCCCCCCCGGCCATCCTCTGCAAAGACTACTATGCGCGCACACTCGTTTATCAATGATCACAAGTCGTCTTGCAAAAAATGGGACGAAGTGCACACGCGCGAGTCGTCGCGCGCGCATGCCGAAATCCTTCAAAAACCTTCGAATTCGGAAGGAATTCAAAATCGACTGTCCAAAAAACATATCAGAACACAAGGTTTCGCAACACGGGTTTTTACATGTTATATATACAACAAAAAATGCGCGCGCACTCTTACGAAATCTTAAGAAAACCATAGATTTTGCAACACGTTCAGAGAATGTTACCAAACGGGTTTCGCGCGCGGGCATGTCGAAATCCGCCGATCCCCTTGGGGTCACGGCGTGTGAAATGCTTCCCCCTCCCCAAACCCCTCCCCCGGGGGCCTGGTCCGGCCAGTTTGGAGGGGGGGGGGGGGGCAAATCCATCACCCGCACAATTAGAGCCTCACGAGGCCCCAAAACCGGCCAAAAAGGTTCCAAAGGTTCCCGGTCCACGAGAGCTACGAATCGACGAAAGATCGCCCCAAAACGCCGAAGATTGTCTCCACACGGCTCCAGAAGTCCCCAAGACGTTTAAAACAATATTACGAGGCGCCCCAAAGAGGCCCTCCAGAAGCAAAACTCGTCCCATTCCCTGAAGGAAAAATACATGTTCACCACATTCGCCCATTCGGTTTCCACTCGGCGCAAAGCGGCCCAAGAAACCTCCAAGATCGACCCTCGCCAACCCAGGAGGCTCCCAAAAACGCTCTAAGACGGCGCCCGGGCGATCCTCGAAGGCCCCAGAAATCATAAAACGGCTTAGGAAAGCCGCAGGACGGTCCCAACAGGGCTCCAAAACGGGGCAAGAGGGCCCCAAAAACTGTCCAGACGTCCCACGCGGAGGACGATTCGGTCCAAACCGCCCCAGATCGCCGCCAGACAGCCCCATGGGTGTCCAAAACGTGTGAAAACGCGACAACGAGGCGCTCCAAGAAGGTTTCCAGTAGCAACAACCGTCTCATTCCCAAGATAAAACGTACATGTTCACCACATTCGACCTCCAGAATCGACCCCTGTCACCCGACGAAGCCCCCAAGAAGGCTCCAAGACGGCT
Source organism: Prorocentrum cordatum (assembly GCA_963575745.1). NCBI lineage: Eukaryota > Dinophyceae > Prorocentrales > Prorocentraceae > Prorocentrum > Prorocentrum cordatum. The sequence continues at coordinate 63,915 of CAUYUJ010021298.1, forward strand.
TCTGGGCGATCCACGAATGCTCCACAAACCATAGCAACGGTCCAGGAAAGCCGCAGGACGGCCCCAAGAAGGTTCCAGAACGGGCCAAGAGGGCTCCCAAAGGTTGTCTGGACGGCCCACGCAGGGGACGATTCGGTCCGAACCGCCCAAGATCGCCGCCAGACGGCCCATGGGCGTCCAATACGTTTGCCTACGCGACCACGAGGCGCTCCAAGCAGGCCTCCAATAGCAAAACCCGTTCCATTCCCCTAGTAAAATGTACAAGTTTAGCATATTCGCTTCTTGGGCTTCCACGAGGCCCACAACGGCCCAGTAAACCTCCAAGATCGACCTCCGGCACCCCAAGAATCTCCAAAAGGCTCCACGACGGCCTCCAGGCGCCCCACAAACGCCCCGGAAACCATAACAACGGCCCGGGGGAACGGCAGGACGGTCCTGAAAGAGTTCCAAAACGTGTCCACAGGGGCCTCACAAGCTGTCCGGACAAGCCACACGGGGGACGATTGCTGCCGCCCCAAGGGGCCGGCGGCGTGGCGAAAGCCAATGAATCGTTCGGACACCCTTGCGCGCGTGCTGGGGTGGCACGATCCGTCTCAACTAATACCACGCGGGCCACTCTCGCGAGTCTGCCGCGCGCGCATTTCGAACTTTTCCATAAACCTTCACCACCGACGCGAAAACGCCGTCATCGTCGTCGGCGTGATCAGCATAGGCGCCGTCACTGGCTGCCCCGCCGTTGTTGTCAGCATCGTCCCCACCATCGCTACCATCATCATCGTGTCTACCGTTGTCGCCGTTGCCATGATACCGCGCCCGCCCAACTCGCCGACTCGCACTGAAGAGCCCGCTGGAATGCGCCGAGAGGTCAGCGCCACCGGTTTCGCGTCGGTCGCGCCAAACTAGCTGGCCGCTTCGCGCGCGAACATGCGCGGGCTAGCGCGGCCGCAGAGATGCACCAGCCAACACCAAGCACTCATCTCAATCGTTTCCGCATGGGGTTTGCAAACCAAGTTGCGTGTGGGTGGGCGGGATGCTTGCGCGATCAGTGGTGTGGACAACTTCAAAGCGAGCATGTGATTGGTTCTCCTTTCCACAAAAAACAATAAACTCTACCCCCCTCCCCCTGGAATTAACGGGTCCCCTTTTCGTATTGCAACTTACATTTCCAACATGTTACTTTAGCCAAATCGGTATTACTCCCCCCGCCATCCTCTGCAACAAATGCTATGCGCACACTCTCGTTTATAAAAATCATAAATGTTCAAAAACCCTTTGCCAAAAATGCGACGAAGTGCACACGCGCGCGTCGTCGCGCGCACATGCCGAAATCCTTCAAAAACCTTCGAAGTCAGAAGGATTTCAAAATCGAGCTTCAAAAAAATATAAAGCACACAAGGTTTCGCAACACTAATTTGAGAAAAAAACTTACGCGCGCGCTCTTGCAAAATCTTAGAAATAACAATCGGTTTTTCAATGTGTTCAAGAAATGCTACCAAACGAGCTTCGCGCGCGCACATGTCGAAATCCTTCGAACGCCCTTGCGCGCGTGCCGTCGCGAGAATCCTCTGCAAAGATATATGACGAAGTGCACACGCGCGCGTCGTCGCGCGCATGCCAGATCCTTCAAAAACCTTCGGTTTGGAAAGGGACTCAAAATCGAGTGTCCAACAATTAGCCTGGCGAAGGACCCAACCATATGCAGCTGCGAGTACCGCACGGATATGAGACGAAGGAGGGGGCACGCAAACTAGGCCCCTCTTCTCATAGGCACCGCGCCACTGGGGCCTTCGGTGGAGCTCCCTATGGGGCCACGAAACGTGTGAAGGGTGTGCCGAAATGGGTGGTGGGGAGGCATGCGGACCCTGCCACTGGGGCCTTCGGTGGAGCTCCCTATGGGGCCACGAAACGTGTGAGGGGTGTGCCGAAATGGGTGGTGGGGAGGCATGCGAACGCAGCCACTGGGGCCTTCGGTGGAGCTCCCTATGGGGCCACGAAACGTGTGAGGGGTGTGCCGAAATGGGTGGTGGGGAGCCACTGGGGCCTTCGGTGGAGCTCCCTATGGGGCCACGAAACGTATGAGGGGTGTGCCGAAATGGGTGGTGGGGACGCATGCGAACGCAACCACTGGGGCCCCTTCGGTGGAGCTCCCTATGGGGCCACGAAACGTGTGAGGGGTGGGCCGAAATGGGCGAGGGGCGGCATGCCAACTCTGCCACTGGGGCCTTCGGTGGAGCTCATTATGGGGACACGAAACGTGTCAAGGGTGTGTCGACATGGGTGGCGCGGACGCATGCGACCCCTGCCACTGGGGCCGTCGGTGGAGCTACCCATGGGGCCACGAAACGTCTGAGGGGTGTGCAAAAGTGGGCGGGGGCGGCATGCGAACCCTGCCACGGGGGCCTTCGGTAGAGCACCTTATAGGGCCACGAAATGCGTGAGGGGTGTGCCAAAGTGGGGTGGGGGCGGCATGCGAACCCTGCCACTGGGGCCGTCGGTGGAGCTCCCTATGGGGCCACGAAACGTGTGAGGGGTGTGCCAAAGTGAGATGGGGGCGGCATGCGAACCCTGCCACTGGGGCCTTCGGTGGAGCTCCCTATGAGGCCACGAAACGTGTGAGGGGTGTGCCAAAGTGGGGCGGGGGCGGCATGCGAACCCTGCCACTGGGGCCTTCGGTGGAGCTACCTATGGGGCCACGAAACGCGTGAGGGGTGTGCCAAAGTGAGGTGGGGGCGGCATGCGAACCCTGCCACTGGGGCCTTCGGTGGAGCTACCTATGGGGCCACGAAATGCGTGAGGGGTGTGCCAAAGTGGGGTGGGGGCGGCATGCGAACCCTGCCACTGGGGCCGTCGGTGGAGCTCCCTGTGGGGCCACGAAACGTGTGAGGGGTGTGCCAAAGTGAGGTGGGGGCGGCATGCGAACCCTGCCACCGGGGCCTTCGGTGGAGCTACCTATGGGGCCACGAAACGTGTGAGGGGTGTGCCAAAGTGGGGTGGGGGCGGCATGCGAACCCTGCCACTGGGGCCTTCGGTGAAGCTACCTATGGGGCCACGAAACGTGTGAGGGGTGTGCCAAAGTGGGGTGGGGGCGGCATGCGAACCCTGCCACTGGGGCCTTCGGTGGAGCTCCCTGTGGGGCCACGAAACGCGTGAGGGGTGTGCGGAAATGAGAACTAATGGCGACGGCGATGATGATGATGATGATGATGACGATGATGATGCTGGTGGTGATGACGATGATGATGCTGGTGGTGATGATGACAGGATGGTTGGGAACTAATGGCGATGGCGATGATGATGACGATGATGATGCTGGTGGTGATGATGACGAGGATGATGATGATGATGAAGATGAAGATGAGGATGGTGATGATGATGACGATGAGTATGATGACGGCGATGGAAGGAGGGAGGAGGGGGGAAAGGAGGAGGAGGAGAGGAGAGGAGAGGAGAGGAGACGCGGGGCGCTGTCTCTTCAAAACGAGGACCCAACACCACAGGATGGTTGGGAAAAAAACTTAGGGTGTCGCAACACGGATTTTCAATAAAAGCGTGCGCGCGCGCTTTTGCGTCGTCGTCGTCGCCGTCCTCCCTCATCAATCGTCGTCCTCGTCGTCGCCGTCGCCGTCGTCGTCATCTGTCGTTCTTTGTCGTCGTCGTCTTGGCCTCGTCGTCGTTTCCGTCGTCGTTGTCGCCTTGGTCGTCCTTTTCCCTGGTCGTGTTCGTCGGCGTTTCGTCGTTGTCCCTCCTTCTTCGTCGCCGTCGTCGTCGTCTTCCCTCCTCCCTCGTCGTTGTCGTCGTCGGCGTCGCCGTCCTCCCTCCTTTTTCGTCCCCCCTCGTCGTCGTCGTCGTCGGCGACGTCGTCGTCGTCGTCGGCGTCGTCGTCGTCGTCGGCGTCGTCGTCGTCGTCGTTGTCATCGTCGTCGTCGTCGTCGGCGTCGGCGGCGTCGTCGTCGTCGTCGTCGTCGTCGTCGTTGTCGGCGTCGTCGAAGTCGTTGGAGACGTCGTCGGCGTCGTCGTAGTCGTTGTCAACAGCGTCGTCGTCGTCGGCGTCGTCGTCGTCGTCGTCGTTGTCATCGTCGTCGTCGTAGGCGTCGGCGGCGGCGTCGTCGTCGTCGGCGTCGTCGAAGTCGTTGGAGACGTCGTCGGCGTCGTCGTAGTCGTTGTCAGCAGCGTCGTCGTCGCTTTCGCTGTCGTCGTCGGCGCCGGCGTCGTTGCCAAGTGCCACTTGGTACCCACCGTCACGGTCTCAAGGGATTTTGCAAACCAAGTTGCGGGCGGGTGGGTGGGATGTTTGCGCGAGCAGTGGAATGGACAACTCACTGCGAACAGCAATAAATTGCAACGCATAGCTTGCACTATCCGGCTTCTCATTGCTATTATTTAAAAGTCAACCCCAACTGGCATTATCGGTCCCCCTTTTGGCATTGCAATGCACATGCGTTTCAGCCCCATCGTTCATCCTGAATACGAATCCAGACCAGCCCATCCAGGCCAGCATCGACCCCCCGCCAGCCTCTGCCCAAAAAAAAACGCGCGCGCACTCGTCGATGCAAGAGCGCCACTTGCCAAGACCCCCATCGCCCCCCCCCACCCCCCCGCAAAAAAAACACGAGACGAAGTGCACACGCGCGCGCCGCCGCGCGCGCATGCCGAAATGTTTCAAAAAAACATTGGCCTGGGAACTGTTTCAAAGTCGGGTGCCCAGACAAAACATATACGAACAAAGCGCTTCGCAACGAATTATATGTGTATATATGTATACATAAACGAAACAATGCGCGCGCGCTCCTGCGAAGTCTTCCGGAAACCATAGGAGGTGTTAATCATTTTCTGAAAATGCTAGCAAATTGGTTTCGCGCGCGCGCATGTCGGCATCGTTCGAACGCCCCTGCGCGCGTGCCGTCACGAGATACCTCCTGCAAAAAAACGAACAGAAATGCACGCGTGCGCGTCGCGCGCGCATGCCGGAATCCTTCAGAAACATTCGTTTCCGTAACGATTGCAAGACTGACCGTCCGAAAAAAATACACAAAGAAACAGAGATTCGCAACGTCCGTTTTGAGTACTCTTTTTACATTTAGAGATATAAATACATATATATATATACACACACAAAAAAAAACTCGCACACTTGCGATGTCTCAAGAAAGTTAAAGGTTTTGCAGCATGTGCGTGAAATTCTGCAAACCAGCCCCCTGGCTCCGAATGCCGAAATCATTCGCACGCCCTTGCCTGCGCGCTAGCGGGGGGGGGGGGGGGGGCACGACCCGCGCCAAATAATACCACGCGGGCCATATTCGCGCGTCGGCCGCGCGCGCATGTCGAACTCTTTCCACAACCTTCATCACCGATGCGAGGACGCCGTCATTGTCGTTGGCGATATGAGCCTCCGCGCCATCACTGGCCGCGCCGTCATCGCCGTCAGCGTCGTCACCAGCACCGCCACAATCATCACCACGCCCATCGTTGTCGACGTCGCAATGATACCGCGCCCGCCCAGAGCGCCGACTCGCACGGAAGTGCCCGCTGGGCTTCCCCCAGCGGCGAGCGCCGCCGCGGCCGCGCCGGTCGCGCCAAGATAGCTGGCCGCCGCGCGCGCGCGCGCACGGGCTGTCGCGGGCGCAGAGATGCACCAGCCAGCGCCAAGCACTCATCGCAATCGCCGCCGCATGGGGCGTGCAAACCAAATGGCGGGCGCGCGGGCGGGGCGACGTTTGCGCGAGCGGTCGGGTAGCCAATCCCTTGCTGAGCACAGGTGGACTGCCCCACATAAATTGCACCACATACTTTGCCACGCATCGATTGCAGCACACAAGACTGCACGAGTTGTCGCTCGCGCCTGCGGCGCAAAAATCGATCGCTCACAGCATGGACTGCGCACATGGCTTGCACAAGTTCGGCGACGCGTTGCACCACATAAGACGGCGCTACCAAACTTATCGCACCCCACAACATACCTCGCACAACAAACATTGCACCATGTACGTTGTACCACATATATTGCCCTAGAGCGCACCGTATACATTGTTCAACCTAGCTTGCATAACATAGCTTGTACCCCTTCGTCTGCACAACGTGCATTGCAATTAGTAAGCTGCACGGTAAACGTTGCAAAACCTGCACACACACCCACGCACCACCTAGATTGCACCACGCATATGGCCTCACAAAAATTTCGCCGCAGATGTTGCCACATCGCTAGCACCGCATTCACGGCTAGAAACACAGCGTTTGGGGCCCACGCTGGCCACCAACTTACTCGGGCGTCGGACAGGGGGGAACTGGCAACCAACTGCCTTGATCAAACACCTCCAAGCTGGCCCCAAGATGGCCCCCAACGCCCCAGAAGTGCCACATGAAGGCCCCACGAGGCCGCCGAGAGGCCGCGAAGAGGTTCCCAAGAAGCTCCCACGAGACCCCCAAATTGTTCCAAACGGCTGCCCCGAAGCACCCGAAACGCCCCTAGACGCCCCCAAGACCGCCCAGAGCCCCCCAAGATGCTCCAAGGGGGCCCACCTAAACATTCAAGGACATCCGAAGAGACTCCGAGAGGATTCCAAAAGGCCTCTGGCCACTCTGGCCGCCATGCTCAGCTTCCTTGTCATCCCCCGATCCCCCCCCGCACATTCCCCCTCGCTCATCTACGTCCTCTTTGTCCGACTGAGACGAGATCCGCAGAGCAAAGCTCGCTCGCTTGCAACCGCGGGAGCAAACCCAGCGGCCACGCGCGAATCGGAGGCCCGGGAGGGCAAAATCCAAGCCCGCGGGCAGGGGGGTTCGCGAGCCCCGAAAACTTGCCCGACTGGAGCTCGTTCCCCGCTCTGAGCTTCCCCCACGCAATCTTAGCCAAACGGGCCGCCGCGCGCGACTTGCACGACAGGGGGGCGCAGGCCAGGGTCAAAATGAGGGCCCGTCTTCCGTCGCACGCCCCGCGGAAGACGACCACCTCCGACCCGCCCCCCTCACAGGCAGCGACCCGCCCACGAGCCCCCCCCGCCGGATCACCCACTGCCTGCGAGATTGCCGGGGCGATGCCAATACCTCAGGCACCTGATGAAAATATACTTGGACAGGGCCCGGAGACCAGCCCGGCCCTGAGCGCCTCTCTAGCCCCGCAAACGTCGCACCCCGAACTTCCCCCAAAACGAATGATCGAGCGGCCCCTCGCCCACCACTCCAAAATTAAACCTTCTCCGGGGGGGGGGGGGCGCGGCCAGGGAAAGAGTCCCGATCGGGCCAGCGCAAACTCGCGCGCCCTTCTTGGATCCCACCGCGGCGCCTCAAGACGGCCTCAGCGGCAGTCCCGGACGCCGCCCAGCGGGCCTCTAGCACCTGGATGTCCTCTTGCTCTTGCGGGTGGAGCCTGGCGCCAAGCTTTCCGCACCTGCGGGCCCACCTGTTACCAGGGCGGTCGCGCCGGGCCATCCCGCGCCGCACAACCTCCGCCAAGCTGGCGCGAGCCTTGATCCGGCGGGCCCATCTGATCGACATTCCAGGAGATCCGAGCCCATAGATCCGCAATATTGCGATGAAGCCTGCGACACAACGTGGGCCGGGCCGAACCCTTTCTCGTTGAGCGTCAGCAGGCGGCGCGGCTCGGCGCAGCCCATCTCCTGGACCCCCCTGGAACCTCACCGCGCATTCCGCCGACTACAGCCCCCCCACGGTCGTCACCACGATGGCGGACCAGCCAGTTCTCGTCAGAGCGGCGAACTCCAGGATGGCGACCGACCCGTCGACGCAGGCGACGCCCTCGAGGGCGCCCCAGCGAGCTCCACCAGCCCGCGGCACCACGCCTGCCATGCTAAGCCTCGGCACCTTGCCGACGCCGAGGTTGAACCAGGCACCCGACGACGCCCAGGTCGCAGGGCGGGCCAGCCCTGCCGGCGCGAGCTCTGACCAGATCCTTCGCAGGACGCGGAACCATCGCACTCAAACAGCCCGTGGCGGGTCGGGACCAACCCGGCCCGGCACCACCTGCAGTTCGGGTCCGTCTTCGCCCGTTCGAAGCCGAGACGCCCAGCCGCCAGCGATGCGGGAATCAAGGAGCTGCACCATCTCTGACTGACCCTGGGCCCGAAGCCCAGCAAACGCGAGCCGCACTGGGCCCTGGTCTGGCGGCCTGCCCAGCAGCGCCTTGAATCCACGGTGGTGTGCGACCTCGCGCATCAGGTGCCAGCAGACCCCGTCCTCGACGATGCTGGTCAGTATCCTCGGGCACAATACCTGGAGGCCCAGCCTGGCCCCTGCGACGCCAAGCCAGACACGCCAAGACGCTGCGCTCTGGCACACGCAGAAAGTCCTGCACCAAGCGGCGGAAGGGACACATGGACCCACGCTAGGGTGACCATGAGGGCGGCTGGTGGGGTGCGATGGCACCGCGGCCGCCGCCGCCCTGTGGACTGGCTCCACCAGGCATCACACCTGTGAGCCAGAACAGGGCGGCTGCGAAAAACACGAGGATGCTGCCCAGAACGTCAAGATGGAGATCCTCCTCGATAAGATCTCACCACGATGATGGCTGCGGAGGCGCCTCGGAACTCGGGCATGCGCAGGGACGAACGCCATAACGAAGTGCGGGGCAGC
>CAUYUJ010021298.1:77500-80000 GCA_963575745.1 Prorocentrum cordatum
CACAGTGAGGGCGACGCGCGGATTCAAATTAGACCTCGCCATCCCTGGGGGGCTGCGATCTGTGAAACTGCCGCCATTTTCGAGGCCTGCTGGGGGGCCCAGCACAGTGAGGGCCACGGGCAGATTCAAATTAGACCTCGCCATCCCTGGGGGGCTGCGATCTGTGAAACTGTCGCCATTTCGAGGCCTGCTGGGGGGCCCAGCACAGTGAGGGCCACGGGCAGATTCAAATTAGACCTCGCCATCCCTGGGGGGCTGCGATCTGTGAAACTGTCGCCATTTTCGAGGCCTGCTGGGGGGCCCAGCACAGTGAGGGCCACGGGCAGATTCAAATGAGACCTCGCCATCCCTGGGGGGGGGCGATCTGTGAAACTGTCGCCATTTCCGAGGCCTGCTGGGGGGCCCAGCACACTGACGCCACGGGCAGATTCAAATGAGACCTCGCCATCCCTGGGGGGCTGCGATCTGTGAAACTGTCGCCATTTTCGAAGCCTGCTGGGGGGCTCAGCACAGTGAGGGCCACGCGCGGATTCAAATTAGACCTCGCCATCTTTGGGGGGGCTGCGATCTGTGAAACTGTCGCCACTTTCGAGGCCTGCTGGGGGGCCCTGCACAGTTACGCCACGGGCATATTCAAACGAGACCTCGCCATCCCTTGGGGGCTGCGATCTGTGAAACTGTTGCCACTTTCGAGGCTTGCTGGGGGGCCCAGCGCAGTGACGCCACGGGTGCCACGGGCAGATTCAAATGAGACCTCGCCATCCCCTAGAGGCTGCGATCTGTGAAACTGTCGCCACTTTCGAGGCCTGCTGGGGGGCCCAGCACAGTGACGCCACGCGCGGACCCAAATTAGACCTGGCCATCCCTGCGGGGCTGCGATCTGTGAAACTGTCGCCACTTTCGAGGCCTGCTGTGATCCCCGTTTTCGAAGTGGCTAGGAGTGCTCAGGAATTGTAACTCATCAGCTTTATCAAGCCCTTTTCCTGTAGCCAGTGTCCTGCGAGTCTCCCGAATTCCGTCTGCAGACATATGTAACCCTCGCTCCGTCATCGCCCCCTTATAAAGTATCCTAAACTATTTGCGCCCCGCTTTTGCGCAGGGGTTGGGTACGTCGCAAGGGTAAGTATTCGTCTTCTTAATATTTCATGTCTATGTTCCTTACTGTTCCTCCTCCACCTCCACCACCTCCACCTCCACCTCCACCTCCGCCTCCTCCTCCTCCTCCTCCTCCTCCTCCTCCGCCTCCGCCTCCTCGACCCTCCTCCTCCTCCTCCTCGAGGAGGGGCGGAGATCCAGGGTCGGTGGTCGGCGGGCCGGGGTTCGAATGGGGGCGAGCGTCGTGGTCAGAGGGCCGAGGGCCGAGGGTCGAGGGTCGAGGGTAGAGGGTCCAGTTGGGAGCTCGAGGATAGGGGGCCGAGGGCCGAGATCAAGCATAAGCTAGAGATTGTCGAAGTGTTCGGACGTACGTATGCCTCTTCTGGGCCTCTGGACGCCAGCCCTGCAGCGGCGGCGGCGGCGGCGGAGGGCGGTGCTGGACCGGCACGCCCACGCGACCAGAGAGAGGAGCGGACGAGCCCGATGAGCAGTTCGGGGAGACGGGGCTGCACACGAGCAGACCTACGTCGAGGATACCGAGGTGGAAGAGCCTGGGCAGAAGGGCGCCGAACCAGACATCGCCGAGCGCCACAGAACACCCCAGAAGTTTTGGGACCCCGTCGGCCTCGCGCTGAAGCCGCGTCCCTCCTGGAGTTGGGAGCGCGGCGCGCAGCTGCCTGGCACGGCTCCTGGCCAGGATCCCATCCAAGAACTTCGAGCCGGCGCCAGCGTAAGGGGTATGGAAGATACCATGACGCAGGCCTACGGTTGCTTCTCCAGGACGTCCTTCAGCATGTCTTGTCAATTGGTACATGTTCATTCTAGCACGGTCAGGTTGTCGCGGGCGTTTCAAGCGAGACGCAGTCGATCTTTCACTCGAACCGCTCCAGTGCACAGATCAAAATGGAGAAACTGGCCGGGGCCGAATTCAATTGATCTTGAAAGCCCACAACGCTGGTAAAGTGCAGTAACTACATAAGGAGTTTCACGGATTTGCATTGGTAACATCCTGGAAAATGTGTGTGTTTTGGCAAGGTCTCGGAATGTCAGGGCGCAACAGTTACGTTGATGCGCGGTGTTGAAATCCCAGGAATAGCGTTCTGGAAAGATTCCGGATCGTCGAGACGTAACAGTAAAGTTGGTACGTGCCGTTAAAGTCCCAAGACTGGTCCTCTGGCACGGATCGGGATTCTCACGCGGTTGTCTACTAACAGGACACTTTCCTCAGTGGAAAATAATATTTCTAGGGCCTGTGAAGACGGAGACTGGAGGGAGGGTGTATTGCGATCTCGTTAATGAATCTCGGGTGTACGCTGGTCCTCCACTTTTTGCATTCTTAGTCTAAAAAGTATTCCTCCATTCCTCCTGCCCTCTCCTCCTTCTCTTCTTCCAGAGTCTCCTCCTC
>CAUYUJ010021298.1:82500-141468 GCA_963575745.1 Prorocentrum cordatum
GCAGGGAAGGATGGAGGAGGGGGTGGGAACGGGGGTGAGGGAGATGGGGAGGGGAGGAAAGGAGAGGGCGGAGGAGAGATTCGGAGGTGGACATGGAGACAGGAAGAGGAGAGAAGGACGGCAAGCAGGGACACGGGGGAAGGGAGCGACGAGCTTACCGAAAGAAGACGACGACGACGACGCCGACGACGACGATGACAGCAGCAACATCAGCGGCGACAAAGACGGCGACGACGACGACGACAAAGACAAAGACGACGACAAAGACGACAAAGACGAGGAAAAGGAAGAGGCAGAGGAGGACGAGGCGTGGGAAGGAGGAAAATAATGGCGCAACAGTGCGGACACCACGTGTCCAGGCGCGGGGCTACGAGCGCCACACGATGCCCACCCCTTGCGGCGGGAGGAGCCGCATGTAGGATACGGGGATGGCGAGAAAAACCTCCCCCTCTGGCGCGGTCTGCCCAGGACAACGGCTAGAAAGCAGAGTAAGGCATTTCAGTTCAGAACTGGCACTCCCGATCTGCACGCCCACGGAGATAGGAGGCCCAGGTACACCACGTTTGGGCGCGCGCGCCTTTAGGCCCCTTCAGCTAGGCGTCGCAGACGGGCACCCCCGACCGCAACCCGCGGCGTGATCCAGGCGTTCCCACGGGACGCAGAGAAAAAAGAGCTAGCAGCTACTGCACTGGCGGCGAGCGTCGAGTCTCGCCTAAATGAAAAGCGGGTGACGTCCCCGGCGAAGAGAGGCCTCGACTGCTCCTGGCGTCGAGTCTCGCCTAAATGAAAAGCGGGTGACGTCCCCGGCGAAGAGAGGCCTCGACTGCTCCTGGGCGCGACGCACCCATCAACGAGGTGCGCAGCGCGCCCCTTGCAGCTCGTGGCACGGAGATCCGACACACAGGCAGCCTGGCGACGGTCCTCCGCGAGGGAGTGGGTGAGTGCAAGGCGCCAGTCGGGGGGGGGGCGACCGACCGTCCCTGGGGGGATGCCCGCTTCCCTGGTGGGCGGGGAGATCTCCGCCCAGACAGCCAGCCCCCTAGTGGGTGGGGGGGAGCGCGCGCCCGGCGGCGGATGGCACGGAAGGGGGATGCTGGGGTATTCGGTGGATCTCGCCAGCACCGCGGTCTGGGGCGACGGCCCCGTCGCAGGAGAATGCACGGCCTTGCCCGCAGCAGCGTTCGACGACGCCTTGCCGCCCCCGCGCGCGTCTTCTCCTGGGAGGCGGTCGGGGGCAGGTCCAGGCACTGGTCCCCGGGAGGGGGTGGGGAGCTGGCCCAGGCACCGCCAGGGCACCATGAGTCCGGTGGAATAGCGAAACAAACAACGGCATAAACAAAAACTGATGGTGCTCCGCGCAGAGCGCCAAAAAATGTCTGCTTATGGCGTCTTTTGGTTCTTCGATGGAAGGCGGGCAGGGACACGGGGAGACCCGCGAGGCCCAGTGGTCACCTGGCCCGTTGCAAGGGAGGGAGCCGCCAAAGCCGGCCTGGTCTTCGTCGTCGCCGTCGCACACGTCGCAACTGACGACCTTGTCTGGAGCGGGAGCATCCTGGCGGGGTGGGCCATGAGTTGGAGCGCGCCAAGTGGACTCAGCGTCGTCGTCGTCGTCGTCGTCAAGAGCACCACCGAGTTCGAGCGGGCCTTCATCGTCCGCATCGAAGTCTCCAGGGGTTGCCCAAGGGGTCGTCGAGGTCGCCGAAGTCGTCGGGCCCTGGCAAGCCGCGGGGTCCTGGGGGGCCAGGCCCCCGCGGGCCCGGCGGGCCTGGGGGAGGCGTGCCAGAGATCGGCGGTTTGAGCTCCATGCGGTGCAGTTCACTCTTCGCGCACCTGGCCTGACGGTCAGGGAGGGGCAGGGCGCGGCGACGACGGTCGTAGATGGCCACCGCCGCGCTGCGAAGCACTGCCGCGAACTCATGGCGCCACTTAGCCGCGTCAGCCAACTCCCGCGGCAGCTGGTGGAGGCGCGTGATGAGACCGTCGTTGACCCCTTGGTCGCCGAGGTGGCTCTTGACATGTTCAACGCGGAAGAAATCAGGCTTGGCCTGCACCACGCGGCGGATGCGCCGTCAAGTCAGCAGATGGGGGCCCGTCACCTGAGGGTGGCCGGCGAGGAGGCCTTCAAGCCCGTCGACCACCGCCCAGCTGTCAGCGAAGACGTGCACGAAGCGCTCCGCCCCGGCCGCCAGGCTGGAGGAGAGCCAGGGCGTCGGCCCGCAGCGCCGGCTGGGCCAGGCTGCGGGCCCGCGCCGAGTTGTCGAGGCGGCGACACGGGCCGCAAGAAACGCCGCGGTCCACACGGGGCGAGGAGGGGGCCCGCCCGATGCGAGCAGGCGCCGTCCGCGGCCGCGCATGCCCATCGCAGCCCCGCGGCGCCCAGCCAGCAACCTTTGCCAGGGTGCATCATCTGGCCAGAGAGCTGGTCGCAACGGACCGTTTGGCTCACGCGGACGTCCAGCTTTGCCGCCGCGGGAGCCGCGGAGTGGCTGTCATCCACAAGTATGGTGCAGAGTGACCTCGGGACGCGTCGGCGTCGCCGCCTCGCCAAGACGCATACGCGGAGCTCGATGTCACCCAATGAGAAAGAGCTACCGGGGAGGTGCTCGTTGGCGCGGGCCAGCGGCGGTGAGCATGCCCCACCGATGCGGATGTCTCAAAGGCGTGTCGCATGTAACGTCGCGCCGCACCTCCACGATGTCCAGGGGGCAGCCCGCATGAAGGGCCAGGTTGCGGCCCGCGACCAAACAACCGAAACACTCCGGTCGGTCGAGAGCGACTCCCGCGAAAGACAAGAGGAGCAGACGGATATGCCCGACATGGATCGCGAGGGAGGTGCTGACATCACCTATGGTGGCGTGGGGGACCGCACCGAAGCTGGTTGGGCGGGCCCTGTGAGACCGCCAGGTCGCCAGAGCACGGTAGGCTGGGGCATTCCAGGCACACATCCAGACGGGTATTATGGAAAGAAAGCGATGGTCAGCAGGCGGCTCACCCTTGCAGTTGCGGGGGCACTGGTCTGGAATGTGGAGGAGGGGCTCCAGCACTTGGTCCACACTTCGCATGGCCCGCAGTGCCTTGCCGAATGGGCGGAGGACTCTGTTGGGGAGCGTCCTGGCCTCTCTGGTGGTCCAGCCGTCAGGGCCCCCGGCTCGACACGATGGCCGAGTGCGGACGAAGCCGAGGAGGGCCTCGTCCGTCAGGACGAAGGCCTGTGCGGGGACCGCGTCGGGGAGTTCGCGATGGCACTCGACCGAAGGGCGTCCCGTGCGGGCGAGGTTCCGTCCGCCCAGGAGCCTGTGGATCGGCAGCGCCCTAGAACGGGGTCCGAGGTGTCGATCGTGAGCTTCAGCACGGCTCTGGCGTCCGCCAGGATGTGCTGAGTCTTTTCTGGGACGCAGGGACCTGGCAATCAGAGCCGCCCGTGGCCTCTCGAAGGGCGTCTGGAGGGGACGTCAGCGGAGGCGTCCTCGAACTTGAGGGTGGGGCCTGGGGGCCCGTCGCCAGGGCCCAGTGCACCTCGCGCGGCCCGGTGGCAGTCCTCTGGGCCTGGTGAGGCCCGTCGTCCTGGGCCTGAGGGCCAGGGCCTGGTGGAGCATGTGGAGGCCCGTTGTGTGGGGTGCGGTGTGGGGTGCGGAAGGGGGAGGGAGGAGGAGGAGGAGGAGGAGGAGGAGGAGGAGGAGGAGGAGGAGGAGGAGGAGGAGGAGGAGTTGCCAGCAGCCTTGACCCACTTGCTTCTAGCGCGGCCGCCGCCTCTGGCTCCCACGAGGCCGCGCCAGCTGGTGACGCGGGTGTGCTTGTCGCGCTGGCTGCAGCGCCTGTGCTCGGCGTCGAAGGAGCGAGTCAGGTTGTCCAGTTGAAGGTCGGCGGGAGCCCATGGGGTCCCATATACTGACGGCAACTCCAGCAGACACGAGGGGTGGTGACGCTGGGCAGCTTGATTTGCAGCGATCCATGTGTCTCGGATGTTGCGCCACAAGATGGCGTAGCTGGTGCCCTTTGCGGCTGGGCGGGCCTGGTGGCTCGGGAGCATGGCACACGAAGGGATCGGAGCTGTCGGCGCACCTTGTCCGAAGCGAACAGGGCGCAGCTGGCGGCTCCGTGCTGAGCGTTAACGAAGCGTAAAGCGAACGCATCTTTGAATTGGGGTAGACTCCCGTGAAGCGAGGATTGTCGGAGCCGTCGACCACCGGCGTCTCAGGAGGAGGCATGGAGGAGAAGGAGGAGGAGGAGGAGAAGCAGGAGGAGAAGCAGGAGGAGAAGCAGGAGGAGGAGAGAGAGAGAGAGGGAGAGAGAGAGAGAGAAGAGCCGCTGGCCGGCGCCTCCGTGTCCCAGTCTCGGTTCAGCCACTCCCAAAAGCCCACGCTCCTGGGCGAGGGGAGCGAGGAGGGGGAAGATCGAACGTTCGAGGCTCGAGGAGATCGAAGAGAGGCATGGACGTCATGGGGATGTTTCGGAATATGCTGGGCTACCCTCGTCGCCACGAGCAGCTTCCCCTCGAGATCCTGGCCGGAGCGCGCCGACGGGGCCATTTCTTGCGGGAGAAGACTCAGACCTCTGGCGACTCGAAAATATCGCGCCGCATGCTTATCGCCCTGTTACGGCATGCAGAAGCCGTTTTTCGGGACACCCGGCCGCAAAAAAGCAGCGCGGGATAAGAGGACAGCAGAAGGAAGAGGGCCGAGCACTCCAGCGCTGGGTCCTTGCTGCACGCATGTCGGCTCGGCGGGTCGGGCTCGGTCCCTGGGGCCCAAAGACCCGGCCTGGGGACGGAAGACCGACCCCGGGAAATAGCTGGGAGCTCTGGGGCCGCGGTCACACACAGGGGGCCACACGCGAACCCTACTACCCCCCCACACGATTTCTGAGGGGGAGGGGTGGGGGTTCACTTCGCTCGGGGGCTCCCGAACAAAGTGAACCCCACGCTCCCCCTCAGAAATCGTGGGGGGTAGGGGTAGGGTTCGCGTGTGGCCACCTAACACAGTGTTTGGTCTGCGGGGCGAGAGCGAACCTCTTCCGCTGATACTGGCCCCCTAGCACAGACACCTCAGCAGAGCACCCGAATCGCAGCTTCCAGGCGAGTCGGGCGGGGAGTCCGAGGTCGGCTGTCGGGCACAGGGGTGGGAGCACGGCCACGTGCGCCGCAGCGTGACTTTGAGAGGGATCGTGGCCGTCCCGAGCAAGAGTGCGGCCAGCATCGAGACGAGAGCACAATATTAAGAGAAGACGAACGGCACAAACATAAACTCGTGGCGCTCCGCGCGGACTTCGTGGATCCGCGCTGGGAGCCCCCAATTCCTGAAGAAGCTGTGAGGAAATCGGAGGCGAAACGTCCGTCCGGGAACGGCGACAGGGGGTTCCCCGTGCCCCCCCGCCCCCCCTGTGAGCCTTCTGCGCGGTCCTCTTCGCTACCACCACTAGAAAGTCAACCCTCGACCGTGAAAAGCTACGAGGGACCAGTCGCATCGTCGAAGGCGTGGGCGCCCACGACAGCGCCGTCGACACCGAGGCCAGGGATGGGCCGACTCCTTTCGGCCCGGGGGGGCCGTTCCCGGCCCCCGGCCGAACCAAAGTGGCTCGAGGACAGAAAACTGCCCCCGCGAGAGTGGCTGGGAGCTCTGGGACCGCGGGCACACAAAAATGGCATCGCCAGATGCAGACAGCCAGCGTCTGGATTCGGTTCGCGATCGGGGCTTCCGGCTTCTCGACCACTTCACCCCACGGGGACCGATCTTTACTCCTGCGTCGTGGATTCACCGTCCTGAGGCCTGGCGAGGGCCCGAGAGGCCGACACGAGGAAAAACCTCCGCCCCGACTTCTTCCAGACGCGCCGACGCCGCCGACGCCCCCTCGCCAGCGGGCGGCAGGGCTTGGCGGTGCGCACGAGGGAGGTGGAGGGAGGGGGGAAAGCTTCTTAGAAGAAGGCTGCTTATTAGAAGGCCCCGGCCTTACATCTATAGATAAGGCCCGCGCGTTCTAAGAAGCAGGGGTGCTTCTAAGAAGCCCTCCCCCCTCCATCCACCCCCCTCTGCGCGTGGCTGAAGGACAGCGGACGCGCCCGCCCGCAGGGAGACCCCTCCTCCGTGCCGGCGCTGGCGCCGAGGAGCTGCTGCTGGGGCCTCGGCGAGCGGCCGGCGGGGTCGCAGGCCGGCCTCTCGGAGGCATGCCGGAGGCCACATCCTCCTCCTCCTCCTCCTCCTCCTCCTCCTCCTCCTCCTCCTCCTCCTCCTCCTCCTCCTCCTCCTCCTCCTCCTCCTCCTCCTCCTCCTCCTCCTCCTCCTCCTCCTCCTCCTCCTCCTCCTCCTCCTCCTCCTCCTCCTCCTCCTCCTCCTCCTCCTCCTCCTCCTCCTCCTCCTCATCCTCCTCGGAGGCACGCCGAAGGCCACCTCGGGCCACCCCAGACATGCTGGCGTCGAAAAGAATCAGGGCGGGAGGTTGTTCGTTATCTTCGGCACCGGGGGGCCCTCGCTGGGCCCTCACGCCGTCAAAAAAACGACTCTCGGGACGAAGAGCCGGTCCTGGGGAGAGGGTCGGGGTTTCCAGGGGCGCCGTCCCGATAAAAATCAGGACGTCGCATGGCTGGGACCCGAAGCCCTCTCGGAGGCCACCCTCCATGAGGCCCGCCGTTGTCGTCGGTTGGCTCCTCGGGATGTCCGAAGCCATCGCGGAGGCCACCTCGGGGCCGCCTCGTCCGCGCCGGCGAACTGGCGCCGAGGAGCTGCTGCTGGGTCCTCGGGCCACATCGAGGAGATCGGGTTTTTACCTTCTGTCGCGTAACGGCTGTGACCCGGGCGAGCACACCCAGTTTGAAGGGGGCTGGAAGGCCCAGCCAACAGCTTCGCTTCAAGCGAAGCCAAGCTCCCGCTCTGTTGTACCGTAGTAACGATAGTCCCTGTATGAGAGGATGCCATCTCAAGCAATAGGAAGATCCTTTTTGGTCTCGATAGCGATTGTGTGCCTCCCGGCGAGGCACAGTCAAATTTGGGCGGCCGGCCGCTTGAGCCGACGAGGCCGCGGGCGCACGCTCGCTTCCACCCCTTACGTCCCTCAGCTCGCTTTGGAGTCGGGGGGAGGAGACGAAGCGTGAGCCCGTCGCCCCTGTACAGCACGCATAGCAGCTAACCTACGCAAGGACAGGACAAAAAAACGGGCCAAAGGAAAGTGGACCCGCTAGCAAGTTGCCTCGCATGTGTATGATGACATATTTATCAGGCGGCGTCAGAACTTGATGTCTGGCCGGCCCGATATGGAGTATGTCTCTTCAGGTCATGTCCGAAGGACTGTATACCTCCCATGACTTGTAGGAGCATTTCTCTGTCGATGCCCCCCTTGGTGTGGCCATCCGCAGTCATATCGCGGGTATCACACCACTGAATGCTGTGCACGATTCCACGCTCCATCATCTGTCGTATCCAACTGATGTGTCCTGAAAGGGTACATTCAGTCGGCTGGTTCAAGTTTTTGCTTGACAAGGATTTAAAAAGATACTCAGCATCGAGGGTCAAAGTGACCTTGATGCTCAGGCCACCCAACTCAAGTATATATTTCAACTGAGTGGGCGTGAGCGGCCCCGCGTGGAGCTCGTGCAGAGTCACAATCGTGGGATAACAGTCCTCCAAATTATGGGCTGCTGCTAGTGTCTCTGCTGAATAGCTCGAGCGGACCTGCAAGCGGTGAGACTTGCAGTACGCATTAATCAAGTGAACGACAGGCTTACCGGATAACGTGTTTCCACGTCGTGGCAGGTTTGCCCCGCGAATACCATAGCCTTTGACGTCGTCGTCGGCGTCTCCACTCAGGCGTCGACATCCTGAGTCGCCATGTAAGTCAACCTCGCCCGTGGGGTTCATCGCCTGGTAGACGATCCTCTTCGGATAGGAGGGAAGCGTGGGAAGCAGAGGTGCCCAGATCGGACAGCAGAACTACATTGCTGCCGATGTCCCGCCGGTCGGGGTCGGGGTTCCCAGATGTTCCGCTCGTGTCCGAAGAGAAGCTACCCCTCGCAGGACCGTGCGCGTCGAGGACCGCGCAGGGACCGTCGACATGGGCGGCGCCCAGGCCACCCTCGGTCTCTTCGGCCCCATCACAGCTAGCCAGGTCTGCGCCCGCCACACCTTGAACCGCTTCGCGACCGAGGAGGCATCGCCTGAGGCTGCCGACGACCTGGACGGCAAGCAGCTTTGGAGCAGAGCATAGCAGGTCACCATCGCCGAGCACGGGGAGGCCGAGACGGATTCAGACCACGCCTACGACGTCCCGCAGTCCGACCCTCGGCCTCTGGCCGACGCTGGAGCCCCGCCAGGGGCAGCACAGGCCAGACCGGGCGAGCGTGCCGCCAGCGCGCCCGCCCGCGCAGCGCGGGTGCCGCCCGCCTGTCGCGGCAGCAGCGGCCGCTGCCGCTGCTGCCGCGACCTGGGATTGATCTCCCTGGAGGCATACGCCGTGAAACTGGATGGCGTGCAGACGTTGAGCATCGTTTAACCGATCTCCATCCCCAGCGGCGTGGCCTGGGCAACACTTGCCGATTACCCCCCTAGATGGGGAGATAGGCCGTTCCCTTCGGGTTTCGAGGGGTGTATCCCCAACTGAGGGGGTAATTTAGTGGGAGTCTCGAAGGGGATGGGGATGGGGATGGGGGTCGGTTAAACGGTACTGAGACGTCTCACACCAGACCGAAGGCAGAGATGGCAACCACCGGGGGAGGTGCAGCTACCAGGGTCATCCGCTCTCGCACATCCAGAGCGAAGACAGAGGCACATGCGACACATGCCAGCACCGCACTGTTCAGGGTGCGGCCGGCCTGGACTGCCAGTCCAACTGATGGGTCTGCGCCAAGTGCATGGCATGCCAGCGCAGCTCCAGCGCCGCGCTCGACAGCCCGATGAACCCTCGGCGAGGCGAGGACGCCCGGAGCGAAATCCCGCCGCTTCTGGAGCGAGACTGCACACCCACGCGGGCATCAGAACCAGGCCCGGCCGCTCTGCCCGCATGCGTGGGCCAACCCACGGGAGTTGGCCTCTCTCCCTCGGGAGGGGCGCACTCCTCTGCCACCCCCCCCCATCGATGAGGTTCACAGGCGGAAGGGGAGAATTGCAACGCTCAGCGCAACCCCGAGCAGCCTCCCTCCCTCCACCCGAGCCTGCATTCTCTGTGCCTCCGCGGGTCCTAGCGCGAAGCCCGAAGAGTGCCGCACGAAGAGCACCGCGGGACCCGCAGCAGTGTTCCTCTTGACTTTCGCGCGCTGGCGCCGTCGAGAGATCGGGGGGGGGCTGCTGGGAGTGAGCCCGCCAAAGCCCCAGTTAGGTCGGGCATGTCCCCCTACGGGCGGATTTTGGACGAAGAGAAAAAAAAAAAAAAAAAAAAAAAAAAAACTCAAACAATCTTCAAAAATAGTCAAAGGTAGTCGAAAGATCGTTCCCATCATATTTTTTGACTATGTTTGAACACTCCTCCCGTAGAGGAACCTGCCCAACTTAGCCCCGGAGCAGGGCGACCGAGCAGGGGCCCGCACCCGCACACTCCAGCCTGCGCTGCGCGGCGCCGACGGCCGCCCGGAGGCCTTCCCCCTCCAGCGGGCCACCTGCGCCGAGGAGGCCCGCCGCAGCTGCCCCGTGGGACGGGGCGGCGGGAGAGGCGAGGAGGAAGGGGAGGAGGAGGAGGAAGACGGAAGGCGTAGGAGGAGGAGGAGGAGGAGGAGGAGGACGGAGGGCGGGAGGACAGCGCGCAGGTCGAGCAGGACCCCCCCCCCCTCCACGGAAGGGACCCTCCTGGCGCCCTCGCTCCCCCCGCCGTTCCTCCCCCCGTCCTCGCTCTCCCGTCCTCCTCTTCGCCCTTCTTGGGGTGGCTCTCTGGGGGCCCTCTGGGGTTCGGGAGGCCCCTTCTCCCCTCCCCTCTTTTCCACCTCCTTCGTGCCCTGCTGCCCTCCCCTGTCCTCCTCCCTTCCCTTCTGCCTTTTCCTCCCGCTGCTCCTCCTCGCATCGTTCCCCCCGTCGTGCCCCCTCCGGGGACCCCCGTTCGCGGGCGCACGTTCGAACGCCCACCATCAAGCCCTGCGCTGATGGGGAGAGGACGCGCGAGGGCAGC
The DNA here is from genome assembly GCA_963575745.1 of Prorocentrum cordatum. NCBI lineage: Eukaryota > Dinophyceae > Prorocentrales > Prorocentraceae > Prorocentrum > Prorocentrum cordatum. The sequence goes on from CAUYUJ010021298.1 coordinate 92,581, forward strand.
ACCTCTCACAAGGATCAACTGACCGCAGCTCTGAGCTGTAAGGAGGGGGAGGAGGAAGAGCGCGGGGGGACGGGGGACACAAGGCAGAGGGAGGGGGGCGGGGAGGGCCTTCCCCCCCAACCCCCGCTTCCGTTTCCCGTCGCCCACCCCTTGTCCACACTGATCCCTCCCAGGCCCCACGTCGCCACCGACGCCCGCCCGTCTGCCCGCGCCTGCCGAGGTCCGCGCGCGCGCCGCGCGCTGGCGCAGCCCGAGGCCGCGGCCACCGCCCGCGAACGCGGGGCGCCCCAGCTCGGCGTTGAGGTCCACCTCGCCGTCGTCGCGGGCACAGCGACCTGGAGGCGCCAGGTCGGCCCTGGAAGGCGTGGGAGGGTCAGGGGGGGCGAAAAAGTGGTCCACCTAGCATATACATGTATGTGTATATGCCGACATACATCCTGCATGCATGCATGCATGCATGCATGCATACATACATACATCACACATGCATGCATACGTACGTACATGCGTACATACATACAGACAGACAGACAGGCAGGCAGGCAGGCAGGCAGACAGACAGACAGACATGCATCCATACCTTACATGCCTGCATACATCCATACGTGCATACATGCATACACACACATACATGCATGAAAACATGTATGCAACTATACATGCCTACATACATACATGCATGCATGCATACAGACAGACAGACAGGCAGACAGGCAGACAGACAGACATACATACATGCATACATGCAGACATACATACATACATACATACATACATACATACATACATACATACATACATACATACATACATACATTACATACATTACATACATTACATACATTACATACATTACATACATACATACATACATACATACATACATACATACATACATACATACATACATACATACATAACATACATACATACATACATACATACATACATACATACATACATACATACATACATACATACATACATACACACACACATACATACATACATACATACATACACGCACAGAGACATACACATAGACATACGCATACGTTCATACATATATAGATGTATGCATGCGCACATACATGCATAGATATCTATGCATGCATACATGGTTGCATACATACATACATACGTACCTACACACATGCATGCATGCACATATACATACATACATACATACATACATGCATACATACATACATACATACATACATGCATGCATGCATGCATGCATACATACACACATACATACATACATACATGCATACATGCATACATACATACGTACACGCACACATACATACATGCATGCATACATGCATACACGCATACATACATGCATACATACATACATGTACACATGCATGCATGCGTGCATGCATGCGTGCATACATACATACATACACACATGCATACATACATGCATACATACATGTACACATGCATGCATGCGTGCATGCATACATATATGAATGCATGCATGCACACATACAAACATACACACGTACACACCTACACATATGCACGCATGTATACATACAAGCATACATACATACATACATACGTACACACATACATACATACATACATACATGCATGCATGCATGCATGCATGCATACATACATACATACATACATACATACATACATACGTACGCACGTACGTACGTACGTACATACATACATACATACATAAATACATACATCATACATATATACGTACATACATACATACATACATACATACGTACATACACGCATGCATACATGCACATATACATACATACATACATACATACATACATACATACATACATACATACAGACAGACAGACATACATACATACACATATATACATACATACATACATACATACATACATACATACATACATACATACATACATACACACATGCATGCATGCATGCATGCACGTATACATGTAGACATTAATGTTTGCATACATATCTGCATACATACAGCGACCATACATATGTCTATATATATATACAGCTGACCCCTCCCCCTTACAGCGGACCCCCCAGATCCTGGGCTTCAGGGACCCAGTGGACCTCCTGGATCCCTGGCCCCCAGAACCTCGTGGACACCCGTTCAGAGGGTTCCCACAAATTTCCGGGGCTCCTTGAGGTCCCGGCCAGGCCTAGCCAGCGGTCCCAACACGCGCCGAGAATGCCGAAGAGGCCCCCAAGAGAGCCCCAAGACGGCACAAGCAGGCCCCATGACAGGCCAGGAGCCTCTCGGGACGGCCCAAGAAGACCCTGAGGACGGCCCGCGCTTCGATGTCCCAGAACGTTTTTGAAATAGTTTGACACTGTCGCCATTTCGAACCAAGAGCGGCTCAAGACGGCTCCAGGGGCCTGCGAGATCGCCCCTGGACGGCCCAACGAGGCTCCCAGATCGCCCTAAGACGGCCCAAGAGGGCCCCAAACAGCCCGAAGACGGCCCAAGAGAGGGGCAACACCAGGGCCAGGGACAGCCGCGGGCCAGGGCCGAGCTGAGGGAGCATCTGCGGGGACGGGAGGCGCATTCCACCGACAAAGACAGAACCCCGTTCATCGAAATGACCGTTTGAGACATCACGTCGCCTCCTCCTCCACCTCACCTCCTCCCTTCTTCTCATCTTTCTCCTCCTCCTCCTCCTCATTCTCCTCCTCCTCCTGATCATCATCATCATCATCATCATCATCATCATCATCAGCAGCAGCAGCAGCAGCAGCATCAGCATCGGCAGCATCATCATCATCATCATCATCATCATCATCATCATCATCATCATCATCATCATCACCATCACCACGATCAGCATCATCATCATCACCATCAGCATCACCATCATCAGCATCATCATCACCATCACCATCGCCAGCACCATCACCATCTTCATCATCAGCATCATCAGAGCATCAGCATCATCATCAGAGCATCAGCATCATCAGCAGCAGCATCATCATCAGCAGCATCATCGTCATCATCGTCATGAGCATCATCATCGTCATCATCGTCATCATCAGCATCAGCATCAGCATCAGCATCAGGAGCATCATCATCACCATAATCGTCATCATCATCAGCATCATCAGCAGCAATGTCATCATCAGCATCATCAGCAGTATCATCATCAGCAGCAGCATCATCACTTCTTCACCATCATCATCATCATCATCATCATCATCATCATCATCATCATCATCATCATCATCATCACCATCACGATCACCATCAGCAGCAGCATCATCGTCATCATCATCGTCAGTATCATCATCAGCAGCCATCTACCTCCTGTCTGTTCTCCTCCTCTTCATGACCCTTCTCGTCCCGTTCCTACTCCTCCTACCTCTCCATCCCATCGTCATCATATCCACATCAGGCACTGGCACAGCCCTCACGCACCTGCTCGTGCCAAGCGGGTGGCCTAATCAAGAGGCCCTGGTAGACCCCAAGTGGCTTGCCAGACCAGCCTGGGTTGCACAACAATGGCCCTCCAGACATGCTTAATAGGAGGTCCAGGGTGTAGCCAGAAGGTAATGAAATTATTGACAAACAGATAAGCATCGCAGTCGACATCATCAGCGACAACATCAAACCCAACATCTGCTACACGTGCACATTTCCAATCAGACCCGCCACTACGACCGCATCACGCACACCTCGCTGCGATACCAATTGTTTCATCACCACTATACACGATACTCCACCCAATGCGTTAGAAGGGAAGCAGACCGAAGCGCTGTGCACCCGACGCCATCTTGGTCCTGGCGTGGCAAGCAAGACGCGAGAATGCAAAAAGCAGTCTCAATGAACACCAGATGAAGACCTGACACTTGCCCAGGACTCGGATGCACGAGGTCAGGCGCGCATACCGCGAACGATGAGCAGGTGGAGCACAGCGCATGGAAAGTTGCCCACCGTGAGCCTCCATGCTGGCAAACCTAGCACCTTCAATTCTAGCGAGCGGCAATAGACCCGCCCATCCCGCCTCCAGCGAATCCCCCTTTGCGAGAGGAGCGATAAAATAGCACACTTGCTTCCAAATTGACGGTCCGCGCGGGAGTCTTCTGCATGATATCGGAGAAGAAAAAACAATCCGAAATTGTCTAGGGCAATAGGGCTATGGGGCTACAGGGCTATAGGACTATAGGGCTTTAGGGCTATAAGGCTATGGGGCTATGGGGCTACAGGCTATAGGGCTATTGGGCTATGGGGCTATAGGGCTATAGGGCTGTACGGCTATAGGGTTTTTAGGGCTTATTGGACAATGTGGGGTGTAGGGCGATTAGGGCTATAGGGTTATAGGGCTATAGGGCTATAGGGCTATAGGGCTAATAGGTCTATAAGGCTGTAGGGCTATAAGGCTATGAGGCTATAGGGTTATAGGGCTACCGGGCTACCGGGCACCTGGGCACCCGGGCACCCTCGCACCCGGGCACCCCCGGACACCCCCAGGCACGCCCAGGCACCAGGGCCCCCGGGCACCCGGGCGGCCACCAATATCGGCGACGCACCTCACCTAATCATATGAATCCGCTAGGACCCCTACAGAGGCAAGCTCTGATTGGGGAATAGTGCGCAACCTCTCTCTTTTTTTTTCTCTCTCTCTCTCTCTCTCTCTCTCTCTCTCGCTCTCTCTCTCTCTCTCTCTCTCTCTCCGCTCCCCCCCTCTCCCTCCCCATCTAAAAACCTTGCCGATCCCTCTAAACGGCACCCGAAAACGTCCGAAAACCACCGCAAACCTCCCCCTCCCTCACCCCCCGCACTCCCATCCCCCCAGTTCCCCAAGCTGCCTAACGGGCACCCGCAGTACAAGTGGGGCAGCGGTCAACCTACGAGAATGAAAAGCATCAATCTCTCTCTCCTCGCTCTCCCCTCAAGGGAAGCATGGGACAGAAGGCGGGGGAGGAAGAGGCGAAAGGTAGATGGCCTCCCTCCGAGAAAAAACACTGGAGCAATCGCGCGCGGTTCACGGGCACTCGGGAACTACTTGTCTTGGAGCCTAGCATTCGTACTACGCAGAAGAATGCCCATGCTCGGGTAAGCACGAAAATTGGGTTTCCAAGCCCAAGAAAACCAGTTCGCTGCTAAAGGCGCGATTGCTCTCAAGCTTAGGGCGAGGGTGAACAAGGAAACATGAGTATACGCACTTGTAGGCGCACACTCCCCCCCGATACTGCCCCGCGCCTCCCCCTCTTCCCCAGCTCTCCACCAACCAAGGGCAGGGGAGGAGTTCGGTTGACCCTAGAGGGGGTCCGGCTGAAAGGGGATGGTGCAGTAGATTTGGGGCAAGTGCTTTGCAAATGTACTGCGCCAGAGAATTGTATTGCATTGCGTTGCAACGAATGCATTGCACGCGAAAATCCAGCAAGACATCTGCGCCCAGGAATGTATTGCACGCCCGAAATCTATGGCAACCCGCAAATCCATCGCACCAGCTCTGTTGCACCACCCCCTTTTGGGTCAACCGGGAGGGAGGAGAGACGATGCGGAATATGACGAGGTCACACACAGTGGAGGCCAGTCCACAAGAAGCCCAACTCTGAGAGACCCCAGGACGTCCACTAATTTTTGTAAGCGTGGGAACGTCACGCTTTCCATCGCAAGACCATGGAAACCCGAGAAACCCAGGAGGAGGAGGAGGAGGAGGAGGCAAGCAGAGTGTGTCTTGGCATGGGCCTCCACTGCGACGAGGTCCCACAGCTTCGCGCCCCGCGGCGCGCGGCGCACGGCTCCCGTCACGCCACCGCGCCGCTGCCCTGAAGAAGGGCGCCTCTCTCCAACCCAGACCGCGACTCGCCGAGCGCGGCCTTCCTCGCGCCACGCCGGAGGACCCAGGATAAGGACGATGGAGATGACGAGCTCGAGGAGAAGGAGGGGGAAAATGGTGATGATGATGATGATGATGATGATGATGATGATGATGATGAGGAGGAGGAGGAGGAGGAGGAGGAGGAGGAGAGGAGGAGACTAGCCTGAGGAGGCTCAGGATGAGGGTACGGAGGGCAGCCGAGCGAAATGACTCATCGCATCGCGCCGCGCATTGCGGCGCGCGGATGCTTCCGCGCCACCGTGCCCCCGCGCCACCCTCTCGGACGAGGGCAACCGCTTTGGCCCGGATGGCGACGCGCGAAGCGCGACTCTCCTCGCGCCCCCGATGTGCGACCTCGAAAATCCAAAACGTCCGAAGGGGAAGCGCGAGGGCATCGTAGGCTGGGGGGCCCCTGCGGGGGCACTGTGGGAGTTCTGCGGTTGTTTTGGAGCCACCTTGGATGAAACTATGGACTCCCCCGTGCAATCGCGGCTTCCGCCCCCTACGCCTGCCAGCGTCCCTGGCATCCTCCTTCCCGAGCTCGTTTACCCATCTTGGCGCGAGCTTGAAGACTTCTGGAGCCGTCGGGGACGCGTGGGGCCGTCTGGGAGGCCTCGTCGGCCGTCGGGGGGACTTCAGTCTGGAAGATCGGGTAAAACCAGACGGAAAAGCTGGGGAAACGAATGAATGTTGCTTGTCGTGGGTATCTGGAGCGTCATCCCGGGGCACTCACTGGGCCTCTTGCGAGCCTGTTCGACGCTGTTGGAGCCATCTTCGCCGTCGAGGAGGCGTCGAAGTCCCTTGACGCAGATTTGAATGTACCCTGGACTTCTCTTGGGACCTCTTGGGGTTCTCGAGCTGAACAAAACGTGACATTAGACGTCTAGGCGATTACTACGAACATCGTGGCACATTCATGTGGCAAGTTTTTTAAACCTAAAGGCGTGCTCGGCTTCAAGACCTGCTTCTAGCGGCTTTCACCGAGCTTGCGGCGACCTCTTGCAAATCCACCGAAATCGCTGTGATTTCGCCAGCTTGCGCGGAAGAAAAAGCCGGAAAAGGAGAAACGATCTGCATGAATCCGCCGACCCATTGGGATTCGTCGGCGTGTGAAACGTTTCCCTCTCCCCAAACCCCTCCCCCGGGAGCCCAGTCCTGTCGATTTGGAGGGGGGGGTCCCCTGGGCCCGAACGCGCCACGGGGGGACAGAGTGCCCCAGAAACAGGCCAAGGGGGCACCAAGAGGCCCTCTGGACGGTCCATCCGGGCCACGAGCCGCCGAAAGATCGATCGAAAACGCCCACGCTGGTCTCCAGATGGCCCAAGAGGCCCCGAAGACGCCCCAAGAAGCCCTCAAAAGGCGTCTCAAGACGATCTCAAAAGGCAAAAATCGCCCCATGTTCATGGGAAAACCTGTATGTTTAGCACATGCGCCTCTTCTGCGATCACAACGTCCACAACAGCCCAAGAAGCCTCCTGGGACGCCTCAAGGCGGCCCAATAGGCCCCCAAGACAGCTCTCAGACGACTCAAGAAGGCCCCGAGACCGCCCATAAAGCCCCAAACAAGAGGCCTAGAGGGTACCAGCAGGCCCTCTGGACTGTCCAAGAGGACCACAAGCCGCCGACTGATCGATCGAAAACGCCCACGCTGGCCTCCAGACGACCCAAGAGGCCCCCAAGACGCCCCAATAAGCTCTCAAGAGGCGTCCCAAGACGATCTCGAAGAGCAAACATCGCCCTGAGCCCATGGAAAAACCTGCATGCTTAGCACATACGCCCTTTCTGCGATCGCAACGTCCAAGACAGCCCAAGAAGCCTCCTGGGTCGCCCCAAGACGGCCCAAGAGGCCCCCAGAAGGGCTCTCAGACGACCCAAGAAGGCCCCAAGACCGCTCAAAAAGCCTTTTAAAAAAAAACGCCAAGAGGGCACCAAGAGGCCCTCTGGACGGTCCAAGCGGGCCACAAGCCGCCGACAGATCTATCGAAACGCCCACGCTGGCCCCCAGACGGCCCAAGAGGCCCCCAAGACGCCCCAAGAAGCTCTCAAAAGGCGTCCCAAGACGATCTCAAAGAGCAAACATCGCCACAAGCCCATGGAAAAACCTGCATTCTTCGCACATACGCCCCTTCTGCGATCACAACGTCCACGCCAGCCCAAGAAGCCCCCTGGGTCGCCCCAAGACGGCCTCTCGGACAACCCACGAAGGCCCCAAAACAACTCAAAAAACATCAAAAAACACGCCAAGGGGGCACCAAGAGACCCTCCGGACGGTCCAGGAGGGCCACGAGCCGCCGAAAGATCGACCAAAAGCGCCCACGCTGGCCTCCAGACGCCCCAAGAAGCCCTCAAGAGGCATCCCAAGAGGATCTCAAAGAGCCAAATTCTCCCCACTTCCCTGGGAAACCTCCATGGTTACGCATCCGCCTCGTCTGCGATCACAACGTCCGAGACAGCACAAAAAGTCTCCTGGGTCTCCCCAAGACGGCCCAAGAGGCCCCCAAAGGGGCTTTCAGACGACCCAAGAGGGCCCCAGGACCGCTCAAGAAGCCCCCAATGACAGCCCAGGAGGGCCCCGCGACAGCGCCAGGAGGGGGTCCAGAGGAGGAACCCAGACGGACAGTTCGAGTATCTTACGCCGAACCGCCGCCTGCTTGTCCCAAAAGACCCCGAACAGGCTCCCAGGGAGCTCCGCGAGGCCCCAAAAAATCCTAAGGGGCCCCCGGGAGGCCCCCCAAGAGGTTCAGAAACTGCTTCCAAGACGCCCCCGAGACGCCTCCCACGAGACCCCGCCCGCCATGCGCGTGCCTCCGACCCGCAGCCCAGGCGCGGTGGCAGGATGCGCCCGTGGTGGAATTTAAACAAATGCCCGCCGTTAGTACACGTAGGTTCTCGCTCGTTCCCCCTCTACGCGTGCACGGCGAGCATTCAAGATGCCAGCCGCGAAAATAGCTGCTGTCGATGCGGGCTGTGCCGCGATTGCCGTGGGCCCCGAACCCAACAGGCCCCCAAGACAGTTCAACAGGACCCCCAGTCGCCGAAAGCTCCTCCGGGACGGCCAAGTAGCCTCTAGACGGCCCAAGACGCCCCCAAAAGGCTTCAAGAGGGCTCCAAGAGCCCTCCCAAGAGAGCCCCACGAGGCAACATTCATTGACTTCCAATCCGTTTTTGAACGATGTTAGCGCTCTCGCTGTTTCCCTTCCCGACGCTCCACGACGGCCCAAGAAGCTCCCCCAAGCTCCCCCCAGACGGCACCAGAGGCCTCCAAGAGGGCCCCTAAACTGGCAAAGAGATCCCCCACACGGCCCCAAAGACGGCCTCAGAAGGCCTCCAACATGGCCCGGAAGAGCCCCCAGACCGCCGCAAAAAGGGCCCCGGAAGGGACCCCGAGCCCGCATTTCGAGCCTCGGCCCCCCGAGGCCCGTGACAATCCTCCACGAAGCTCCAAGAGGCCCCCCATAAGCCCCCATGAAGCGCGCAAAAGGGCAACAGAAGGCACCCCACAAGAGGTTCCCAGGAGCAACCCACCACAACCGCCAGTTCCCCAATAATCAAAACGATAATCATGCAAAGGGCAACAAAAAAATCAATGAGAAAAAGTGAAGGGGAAGGAGAAGCAGGCTGAGGAGCATGAAGAAGAGTTTCGGCGACACCTTCGGCGAGTCGCCGCTGTGACCATGTCTGTGGAAAAGGCTAAACTGGCAAAAAGATGGAGAAGTGACTGACAATACATAGAAAACTCACTCGACTGCGATTGGAGTCTGAATGCCCGTTTCGGCCGTCTTGGGGCTGTCTCGGGGCCCTTCGGGGGCTCTTCTTGCGGCCTTCCTGGGGCTACCTTTGTTAGTTTGGGGGGCCTCGTGGGCTGCCTTGGCGACCTCTTGGGCCGTCTGGGGCCCCTCGAGGCTATATAGGGGGTATATCTTGCAGCCGTCTTGGCGCCATCTTGGGCCGTCAGGGGGCTCTCTTGGGCCGCTTTGAACCCATCGTAAACAATATTAGGACCGACTGGCGATCCTCGCGAGGTCGTTTGGGGCCGTCTGGGGCCCATCATGTGAGCCTCTTGGACTGTATGGGACGCTATGATAAACGAAGACAGAGCAGCAATGTTGAAATCCTCGAAAAAACGATAAAACTAAGATACCATATTATCTTGGTATGCCAGGGGCCTCGAGGGAGCTCTCTTGGACCGCTCTTCAACCGTCTCAGGAGCCTGTGGGGCAGTCTTTGGGCACTGCTTGGGTCCACTCGGGCGGCATTATGGGTATTTTGGGCCCTGGGGGCGACACTTGCTTGCTGGGGGGGCGATTTTGTCAAACAAGGAGGAGGCGGAGGAGGAGGAGGAGGAGGAGGAAGAGGAAAAGGCGGACGAGGATGAGGGGGAGGGAAAAGCACAGGCGAACGAGGAGGATACGAGAACAGCCAGAAGGAAGTCAGGCGAACAGCAGATGAACAGAGACAGCAAAAACGCGCATGGGTAGGCGTCCAGACAAGGAGAGAAAGCGCGAGCGCTGCATTCAACGCGGGCGGGCAACGCGGGTGCTGCGTGCACGGAAACACGCACGGGCAAAACCGCGCACCCACGCGCATGCAGCGCAGAAGTGTGCCACCGGTCACCAGGGCCCTTGGAGGCCTCCGAGATCTCCCGCCGTCTCCGGGGGCCTCCGGGGGTCCACGGAAGCCTGGGGCCACTAGCGCCCGAAGGCGCCGAACACCTCCTCCTCCCTCTTCCTCCTCCTCCTCCTCCTCCTCCTCCTCCTCCTCCTCCTCCTCCTCCCCCTCCTCCTCGTCCTCCTCCTCCTCCTCCTCCTCCTCCTCCTCCTCCTCTTCCTCCTCCTCCTCCTGCTGCTCCCCGCTCCATCCTCCCCGCCCACGCCCGCGCGCGGATGCAACAGGAGGAGGGCCCTCGATCACGAGAGGGGGGGCGGTCCATGGCGGCGCGGCGGAGAGCTGCCGCAGGCGCCCGGGCGGAGCCTCGGCTGGAGCCTCGGCCGACGGTCGAGGAGAAGAACGGCGGGCAGGTGCAGATCCCACCAGCCATCCGAGCGTCACCGGCATTCGACGTTGGATATCCTGAGATGGGGTTCCAGTTATTGCTCGGGCGCCTCCAGCTTCTCGTTCCTTGCTCCTCCCCTCCTCCGCATGTCGCACTCGCTCAGACCCACTCCTACTCAAGCTTGCACATCAGCATTCAGACACTCTCATGCTCAGACTGTCTCACAAACAGAATCATACGCACTGACACTCGATCACTTCAGGCTCCCACTCAGACTCTCTCACACTCAGGCTCGCGCACAGTCAGACTAACTCAGACGTGGACTCACCTGCACTCCTAATCGCTCGCAGTCAGACTCATTCGCACTCAGACTCACTCACACTCAGACTGACTCACACCTGGAGCCGCTCACACTCGGACTCACTTGTTTTCATATTCCCGCGCACTCAGACTCACTCATGCTCAGACTTGCGTTCAGACTCACTCATACAGACTCACTCACACTCAAAGGCACTCACACTCAGACTCACTCACAATGAGCTTGACTGTGAGGATGTCTCGAGCGAGGCGCTTTTTTCAGCACTCCCGAAGAGGAAGCCGCCTGGGTGTTTGACACGGGCCCGTTCGCGCCCAGATTGTGGGGATGCCTCAGGCGGTTTGCCTGTTTTGTTGCGTGGACTCCCCTGCTCACAGCAGATTGTGAAGATGTCTGGAGCGAGGCGCTGGTCTCAGCACTCTCGAAGAGGAAGCCGCCAGGGTTGGCGGCATGGGCCCGTTCGCGCCCAGATTGTGGGGAGGTTTGCCTGCTTGGTTGCTTGGAGGAGGAGGAGGAGGAGGAGGAGGAGGAGGAGGAGGAGGAGGAGGAGGAGGAGGAGGACCCCAATGTCGAGCCGCCAGCGGCCAGATCGTCGGGATGTCTCGAGCGCTTCGCTCGCACTGCGGGGCTGCACCCCTCCAGCGGGGCGCTCCCTCTGCCCCCCCGGGGCTCCTGTCCGGGCAGAGCTTCATGACCACCCCACTGCAAGGATAGCGACGGCCCCTGAGGAGGAGGAGGGAGAACGCAGCAGGAAAAAGGAGGGAGGAGGGAGGGAGAGAAGGGAGGGGCTGCGACGAGGAAGAGGAATGGGAGGGGAGGAGGTAGCCAAGGACAGAGCACTCGCCGGGGAGGCGTAGGGAGGAGGACGGAGGAGGAGAGGGGACGAGGAGGAGGGAGGAGGACGCAGGGGGAGGGAGGAGAATCGCCGCCGCCAGGAAGGATGAGGAAGGAAGGGGAGAGAGAAGGGAGGTGGAGGTGCTACGAAGAGGAAGAAGACGGAGATGGGAGGTAGCCTGTACACCGCTCATCTGTCTATGACTCGTCGCCGTCGTCGTGATCGTTGTCCCTGGTCGTAGCCGCCACCGCCGTCGTCGTCGTCGTCGTGCCCGTCGTCCACTCGGACTGACACGCAACACCCATACACTCAACACAAGATACTGGCAGCGGAAACAGCTAGGGAACGCGATGCACACATGGTGATATCCGCGCCGAATAACTATCTCGCACACCTGTGTTCTGAAGTCCAGACCTCAACATTTCCGCCCATCATGTCCTCGCCCTTTCCATCATCGTCGTCTGAATCGCAATCCACACCATCGATTCGGCACACTCATCACGCGTTCCGTGGCCCCATAAAGAGCCCCACCAAGGGCGCCAGGCCGGCATGGCACCGCCTCGCCCATTCGACACACCCCTCACACGCCTTGTAGCCCTATAGGGATGTCCGCTGAAGGCCTCCGCTGCAGTGTTCGCAAGGCACCGTCCCGCAAATTTCAGCACACCCCTCACACGTTTCGTGGCCCCACAGGGGGCTCCACAAGGGGCGCCAGGTGGCAGGGTTCGACCGGCGCCGCCCCGCACATGTCGCACACCCGTCACTCGCTTCGTGGCCCCATGGGGAGCTTCACCGAAGGCCCCACTAGCAGAGCTTGCACGGCGCTGCTCCACCCATCTCGGCACGCCACGCACACTCTTCGCGGCCCACAAGGGGAGTCCACCGAAGGTCTTCGTGGCAGGGTTCGCACTGCAAGGGAAAAGGCATCTCAGACGGTACAAGAGGGCTCCGAGACGCCGAACGATCGGTCCACGACGCCCAAGATGGCCTCCGAGCGGGCCAAGATGCCTCCAAGACGCTCCAAGAGAGCCCCAAGAGTACGTTCAAGAGGGTCCCGAGAAACGAAAATCCTTGATTTTGCTGGATTGCCTGAAAAATGTTCGCGCGTCATTTTCTCTCAATCTCCCAGCGCTCCGCGACGTCCCACGAGGAACCCAAGATCGCCCCCAAGACGGCCCAAGAGGTAACCGAGAGGGCCCCGAGACAGCCGACGCAGGCTCCAAGCCCGACACCTCCAGGAGGGCCCAAGAGGGCCCCAACATGACCCCAAAATGGATTGAAGAGGGAGAACGTCAGCAGGCCCCCACGAGGCCCCCGAGGAGGCCTCCCAAGAGACCAGCACGCCCCCAACCCAAAAGATTCCCAAGAGGCCTCCTCCTCCTCCTCCTCCTCCTCCTCCTCCTCCTTCTCCTTCTCCTCCTCCTCCTCGCCGCAATGCTCTGGGCCGCAATGGCGTGGACACTCGGCCTGGGCACCCCCTGGCTTGACGCGAACTACGCAATCCACGACGACTCCCTTCCACCGTTGCCTCACGTCAAAGGGAGGCGGGTAACACTCTGGGAGCGACGCCAGTGTACCCCCAAGGGGCTCTTCCCGCAGGTTCCCAAGGCTTGGAGCACTTCTACTAAGAACTGCTGCAGGCACAGGAAGCACCCTGGAATGGCAGGGCTGCAGGACATCCTCCGTGGCGCGTCCGATGGCTCCAAGCAGAACGGGACCCGTAAGGGAATCATAGACACCGACGGCCTCCCTATGGAATCCTGCAAAGCCCGGTCGCTCTTGGTCGTCATGATGCTCATGCTTCGCGAGCCGCGCGATTTCCTGTGGCCATTCTCTCACGCAGAGCAGACCGGGGACGTTATCGAAGCAATCCTGGGCTTCTGTGTCCCCTGGCAAGAGGCTCATCAAGGCTTCCGGCACGACTTTGCACGAACCTGGAGCCTCACGTTAGACGACCTAGCCGACCTCCACGGCCGCATCGAGGCAATCCTGCCCCACATCTCCAAGCTCGTGGCGGTGGCGCACCACCACCCAAATGCGCGGGCTGCTGGCTGCCCGCAGACCTGGAGTGAATTGGACAGGCAGGATTTCCCGCTGAAAGCGCCGATGCTCGTCCTCGAGAGGATCGTCCCGGCCGCCACTCTGACTTCCCTGGGTACGCACCGCTGCTTGGTGTGCGCGCTACACCTTGCCTTGGCGGGAACCGACGCCTCCCTGGGCGCCGACGATCGACGTGCGGGGCTTGCATACATTGGCGGCGGATGCGCCTTATCCAATACCGACCTCAACGCCCCCTTGCCGTCCACCCCCGCCCCTGGCACCAAACAGGACCCTCCTTACATTCCTGATGAAAGGCTCGCCCCCGAGCAGAAAGCAATGACAAGGCGGATGCTCTCCCCTCCCTGGGCCACCTCCCACTCGGCTACGGATGCAGCCCCCAGGCGGACACCAGAACGCTATCGGACCTCATCATGACGCCGATGGGCATGAAGATCCCTGAGCGCGCCAACACCACCATTCCCATCCTACGGATCCGAGACGAGCGGTTCGGCCTCAAAGCTGCCCAGAGCCAGAGATACTCCGCTCGGTGCGACACATGCACCCCGGGGGCTCCCCTCCTCGTCTGGAAAGCAGGAGCCCCGCCCCTGGGCTGCTTCATATGGAAGCCAGCGGAAGGGATAGGGGTGCCTGAGCAGGCCGGGCTGCCTCCCATCGACAAACGAGCCATAGCCTGGTGGGAGCGCAAGTGGAACGCCACCTGGTGCTGTCGACGATGCCTGGTCCCTGTATGGAACATCGGCCCTGCTTCCCTGGACCACATCCTGGATCGGCATTTCAGAGCGCTATACCCAGCCGAGGCCCCTGTCCTTCCGACGCTCCGTAGCCAGATCGGAGCTGATGTATCAGTGGACATCTGGGATTCCCTCCCGTGGCTAGGCGCGGACGCCAAGGCCGGAGCGAGCAACCTCCCTGGGTCTACCGCCGCGAGTGGCGCGGCCGCCGCAGCTGAGCGAGCTCCCAGGTCCCTAGCACAGCTCATGGAGCTCCTGCCAGATCTGCCAGTACACCAGGCCCCGCTCCTGGACAACAGGGACGTCAACAACCTCACGCTGAGCCCAAACGACCCCAGGGACGGACCAGGCAGTGGAGGACTGCCCGCACAGCGACAGCTCGTGACCTACCTCCGTGACTTCCACACTGGGCTGGACTTCACCTGGAGACAGTTCTGTTTCACCAACCGCGACAGCAACATCCCAGAGCATAGTTGTGATGAAAACTCCTGGCCGGACGGACGTCTGACTGAGTTTCTCCGGACGGTGCACGGCCAATGCATTCCTGGGAACTGCGTCCCGCCCAACCAGCGCTGGGAGGGCAAGTGTGTGGCCGCGGCGCGAGTCGTCGCCCACCTCACCAAGGGCGAGACGCATAGGGAGGCCTGGGTGAGGTACGCCACAACCCTGGCCCCGGCAAGTGGCCTTAGTCCTATCAGACACGAATTGGGCACGCTGACGAGCTTCCTACTCAGCCTCAGTGCCGATGCCCTCGCCTCCACGTCCATCACTTCCCTGGCCGAGTCACCTCCACCAGTCGTGCAGACCATGAATGAGGACAGGCCTGACACCCCTACGGCGGCCGACACAGACAAGTCCCTGGGCACGAGAGACAATGACTCCCGTCTTGGCCTCCCGGACCCGCCCGACCACACGGTCAAGGATGAGAGCGGTGAAGACGTGATCCCCCCCACGGAGAAGGTGGAGTCACCCGACTACGGAGAAGGCGAGCCCCCTCCTCCTGCGTCCTGCTCGGACTCGGCCGCGGAGGTCGACGACAACGGCCCAGGCGGCAAGTCGCCTCAGCGGAGCCCATCGACAGACAGCTCTGAACCCAGCTCCGAACGTGAACCGACTGCTGCCGGGGATGGCCCGGCGAATCCCGACCAAAACACCAGTGCTGCCAGGAGATCTGAGGACGAGGAAAGCGCCCGCGACAGGGGCGACGTGCGGACCGAGCGCCCCCCACTGAGTACCCCACAGGTCCCTGGATATAGACCTACCTACCCTCGCCCAACAGGTTCGACGGAGCGCGATGCGCTCAACCTATTGACTCACATGGGGGACCCATGTACAAGGTCTGGCTGGGCACGGTGGACTTGGAGCGTAGCGACGAGACACCCGCCAGACGCCTCGCCAGGTACCAGTCGGAGTTAGGTGCAGTTTTCTGCGCGCTGTGGACCGCGCACAAGCAGCGCATTTGGCTCCCTGGATCCAGGGAGCCCAAATCAGACCCGAGACTGCACACGGAAACGATCATCATCAACTTCCTTGACGACTGGAAGGGCTGCGGGTACAACGCCTACCTGATGGATGCGAGGTACGGCTATCGCATTGACTGGGACAAACTGCGGGCCAACTACCTGCAGAGTGCAGGTAGTTGGCCCGCAGTTTGGCAGACCCGACGGCAGGGGCAAAGGCAACCACCAGCAGAGCAGCTGGCGAGACCGTGCTACAAGCTCCTGGGACACCTGGGGTAACTGGCAAAGCGACTGGAGTGAAGGCTGGCGTGACGATCGCAGGCAGACGGGTGGCAAGCGAGGGGGAGGCAGACCCGACGACCGAGACGAAAAGAGACACCGATGGAGAGACTGAGTTCACTCCCCCCTTCATCCAGCTTCTATACATCCTGAACGACAACTCACTACACACTACGCGCAGCCTTCAGCTGCCTTACCTTCTCTCTCAACCGTGTGGCAGCCAGGCTGCCCACCCCCCCTGGTCCGCACACTTCCTGCCTTTGGACCCAAGTGTGCCGAACAGCAATACCATCTGCCTCGCTGCGTAAGGGAGCGTAGCCTGCAGACCCTAGTTGGCCCCTGGCCCCGCTGTAGTGTTTCTCACCAGTGGCCCGGATGGTCCTGTGCCCAGCTAAGCTGCCCTGGGACCGATTGGGGCTCACTCCTGAGCGTACCTGCACCCTGGGATTCTCTATCAGACGACGGCCTTCAGCCGCGCTTTGGACTTCGGACCCGCTTGCGGCATTCTGCCGCCCCTCCTGGTACACGCACTTCCTGCCTTTGGACCCAAGTACGTGTGCCAGCAATACCGGCCACACCGCTACCTCGTGTTGCGTGTGGCCATAGTGGCCCCTGGCCTTACTGTAGCTGTTTTCACACTGCCAGGCCTGCCTGGCGCGCAGCTTTCGTGGTCGACGACCTGGCGGTTTCCGCCCCCTCCCCGGAACTGCGCACACTCCCTGGGACGTCAAATCTACTACGTCCTTCAGCCGTCCTACCCCCCTTTCTCCTGGGAGTAACGAGACTCGCTACGCCAAGGGCGGAAGGCGCACCTGGCCCGCTGCCTCTCTGACTGGGCCTACGGCCTAACCCTATCAGCTCCGCCCACCGGTGCCACGCGTCTCTACCTCGTGTTTCACGGTTTCGGAGTATGAAGGTTCGGCTCTCTCTCTCGTTGCTCTCCCGCGCATTCAGGTGTGCGGAACTCCCTGGGACTCTGTGACTGTGAAGGATTTGCCGTCTTGGGTATACGACGGTTGCTGTCCTTCCGAGCGCTCACACATGGTTGAGTTTGTCGCCTGGCGCTACGTCACATACTCGTTCGGTGCACGTCACTCTTGAGCGACTGCGTTCTCGCTGTGTTTATTCGTGTACCCCTACTGCGTTCTGACCAGTTCGCTGGTTCTCTGTACGCAGGCGCATCGCTCTGCCGTGGTTGGGTCTTCTCTGGCTCTGGCCTAGGCCCATTGCGTGGATGCGTTTTCTGATGTTGCGAGGGTTCGCTGGCGCCGTCAGAACCTTTCTCCTGCTGGATGACGTCACCAGTACTGTCTGCCCATACCCGTCAGACTCCCTGACCTTTTTGCACGGTGACCGCCCCCTACCACGCGGTCGTTCTTACTCGGACGCGGCCTGGGACGTACTGCGCGCCATTTTGGCTGCGCTGCGCTTGGCTCGCCTCAGGGCTGGCTTTACAGACTCCCTGGGTCGCAGCCTGCACGCTCAGATGACTGACCTTTCAGACTCCCTGGGATTGCACGACGCCGGCCGCTCAGACTCCCTGGGTTGCCGCTACCTGCCGCCTGAGGCGCGGCTCCGCGCGCGCTCGGGAATTTAGTCGCGGCCGCAGCCCGACAGAAAAAAAAAGAGCGTCTAGATGCTTCACGCCTCATGATTTTCTTGTGATTTTTCGGCCGCTCGGGTACAGTGAAGAAAATCACCATCATTTCGAAAAAAATTCGGTCGAATACAAATAATTGTGTGAACCCAGCTCGGGTAGAGACCGAGTTCAGACCTCTCAATACAACAAACGAACGCTCCTGATGCTGCTGGATCGGTTTCTGTGCGTACCAGCTCTGTAGCTCTCCTACAGCCGAGTTCAATACAGCCGCCACTCCGTGTCAGGATGACCCGACCGATCCCGCCGCAGTCCTTTTTGGCAGTAAAAGGTACCCAATCGAGCTGAGATCAAGGCGGCGAGCGGGAATAAGATCGAATACCACGGGAAAAAATACTAGAGCTCAAACGAATTTGTTAATCTCGAGAACAAAATTTTCAACCGATCAAAAGTCAGCAAAAGGTCCGTCGAGATTTTTCTTGCCAACTAGCTCTCCAGCGCCCCGGAACTGGCGCCGGCAGTGAACCGTCAACCTGGTCACCGCCGGGAACCTCGTAGAGCTCCTTGCACCGGTAAGAAAGCTCAGAATCGAAGTAGGGTAATATGATGAAGATTTTGATAAAATCTTGATTTTTGGATTTTTTCAATGTTCATGATAGCTCGGTTCCGGGAAACCCACTCATACTAGAATGCACCAGGGGAGCTGAGCTGCTCTCAGAACCAGGAACCGGCGGTAAACCGTCAACCAGGTTACCGCCGGAACCCTCGTAGAGCTCTTTTTCTCGCACGACGCTTCTCGGAACACGCGCAGAAGCGATAGTCGAAAAACTCGAAAAAAAACACGTTCTGTTTTTATCCAACGTCGGTTGCTCCAAGTGTTTTGAAAGTAATACTTCACCTACGGGCCTGAGAATTTCACAGGCGCACGCGTCATAACCCACTACAGGTGCGAAAAATCTGGTTTCTCAAAATCAATGGTCAAAATCTTTCAAATCTCGGCAAAACCGACCAAAAGTTACCACATTGTCTCTTCTGGCTGGGTCGACCAACTAGCTCCACCCCGCGCCAGAATTCCTCTAGCTCATTGATGACGAAGAGCTCTACGAGGTATGAAGCTTATATGCAAATGCTCAGCGTACAAATCTGCTTTTCCAAAATCAATGGTCAAATATCTCTCAAATCTTAGCAAAACCGACCAAAAAGTCATCAATTTGTCCGCCCGGGCCGGGTGAGCCAACTGGGATACGGCGGTAAACCGTCAACCAGGTTTTGCGTCTTTGCTGGGACCGTCCTGGCCACTGAGGCCAGGTCCAACGAAGTCTCAGGCGGATCAGAGCCTCATATTCGTCACGCAAGCAGTCAACTCTTATTTCACATCAGCGAAGCTGTTGGAATAAAGAGAATCAAAAGCCAGCAATGACACAATCAAACGCAAAGCACACAAATGATAAACGAAGAGCAAATAAACAGCGAAGCTGTTAGAATATACAAGAAGACAACATATGAGATGAAACAATGTGCGACTTATCACTGCGAATGATCAAAAAAGGTCTGTACAACCTGCGGGAGCACATCACATATGCGCTCCGCCGCTGATAACTCCGCATCTGTGACCGTGGCACTTGGTGGCAGACACCAAGCCGCAAGATACACATCCTTGAAAGTGATGTCGGTCCGCGAGAAGATATACTTGTTACGCAGACCAATCTGCATCCACACGCCACAGGCACTTCCGCGGCTACAAACACCCCCATCAAAGCCAGCTCTGATAAGGCAAGGAGTAAAACACTGAGATTCGAAATCACTGAGGTGAAAGAAATCGGCGTACATATGGCCCTGACGGGCCTGATGGGTCAGCAAGTCAGCCCTCTGGTTCCATTCCCGAAAAGACTGAGAGAAGAAGTCACGGCCAGCCTCTGGAGGCCTCACCGAGTAAGTATCCTGCATCTCGTCCAACTTATTTATCAGAGTGCCCACCCTTTTCTGATATACCTGAGCTAATACTTTCCATTTCCCACAGAGCCAGTTAATCACTAGCAATGAGTCCCCCTGGATGCCCAGTGGCATCCCATCCGTTTCGAGGTCCCACTATGTGCAACGCATGTTATGCAGCGCGATACGTTTGCTAAGTCGACCCCTATATGCTGGTGCATCCTCCCGATCTTGACCAATATGAACCCCTCCATCCCCATCCATATTCAAGAACACAGACACCCCTGAGGACGCCAAGCCTTTGCATTTCTTCTGGAAATACTTCAACATACTACTAGAACAAACGCGCGCAGCGAAATCAATGAAATGTTCAGAGCTTCCAACAAAGAACTCCCACCAGGATAAACCATAAAACGATTCCAAAGAATAATACCAAGAACGAAGCCCTACACTCTCCTGTCCCCCACGATGTCGCTTCAGTGAGCTAGCCTCCTTCCATTTCCCCCAACATCTGAGAGCCTCGCTTGAATCTGTCCTCGTTCTATCCCACAGCCGGCCAAACGCCAGGCATGAGAAACGAGAATCTCTCCAAGCTCTTGTCGAGTTTGCCTCCACCGCCTCCTGATCTGCGATCAACCTCTGGGCAAAATCGTGGACGTCGATTGCCCACATCCAGTGCGCTCTGAGAAACTTCTGTACAATAGCCACATAATGTGCATCATGGAACTTCTGTCTCGCACGTTCATACCTCCTCGCATTCCACTCCTGATAACTTTCCTCCTCCCTCCGTACACAACGAGACATGACAGCCAGGCACTTACCCTCAAAGATATGAAGGGCACTCAATGAGCTCAGGCTTTTTTTGCGTCTTTGCTGGGACCGTCTTGGCCACTGAGGCCAGGTCCAACAAAGTCTCAGGCAAAACAGAGCCTCTTATTCATCACGCAAGCAGTCAGCTCTTATACCACACAGCGAAGCTGAAGGAATAAAGAGAATCACATGCCGCAATGACACAATCAAACGCAAAGAACACACAGATAATCGAGGAAGTCAGTGAGCAGCGAAGCTGCAGGAATATACAAGACACAGAAAAGAAGAAACAATGTGTGTCAAATCACTGCGAATGATCAAAGAAGGTCTGCACAACCTGTGGGAGCACCTCGCATATGCGCTCCGCCGCCGATAGCTCCGTATCTGTAACAGTGGCGCTCGGTGGTAGACACCAAGCCGCAAGATACACATCCTTGAAAATGATGTCGGTCCGCGAGAAGATATACTTGTTTCGCAGACCAATCTGTATCCATGCACCACAGGCACTTCCGCGGCTACAAACTCCCCCATCAAAGCCGGCTTTGATAAGGCAAGGAATATAACACTGAGATTCAAAGTCGTTGAGGTAAACGAAATCGGCGTACACATGGCCCTGACGGGCCTGATGGGTCAGTAAGTCTGCTTTCTGGTTCCATTCCCGAAACGAATGAGAGAAGAAGTCACGGCCGGCCTCTGGAGGCCTCACCAAGTAAGTTTCCTGCATTTCGTCCAACTTATTAATCAGAGTATCCACCCTTTTCTGATATACCTGAGCTAATACTTTCCATTTCCCGCAGAGCCAGTTAATAACAAGCAGTGAGTCCCCTTGGATGTCCAGTGGTATCCCATCTGTATCGAGGTCCCACTGTGTACAACGCATATTATGCAACGCAATACGTTTGCTGAGGCGATCCCTATATGCTGGTGTATCCTCCCGATCCTGACCGATATGAACCCCTCCATCCTCATCCAAGTTCAAGAATACAGGCACCCCTGAGGACGCCAACCCTTTACACTTCTTTTGGAAGTACTTCAACATAGTACTAGAACAAACATTAGCAGCGAAATCCATGAAATGCTCAAAACTTCCAGCAAAGAACTCCCACCAGGATAAACCGTAAAACGATTCCAATGAATAATACCACGGACGGAGTCCGACGCTCTCCTGTCCCCCCCGATGCCTTTTCATAGAGCTGGCCTCCTTCCAGTTTCCCCAACATCTGAGAGCCTCACTTGAATCCGTCCTCATTCTATCCCACAGTCGGCCAAACGCCAGACATGAGAAACGAGAATCTCTCCAAGCTCTCATCGAGTTCGCCTCCAGCTCCCCCCGATCTGTGATCAGCCTGTGTGCAAAGTCCTGGATGTCAATTGCCCACATCCAATGCACTCTGAGAAACTTCTGTACAATGCCCACGAAGTGAGCATCATGAAATTTTTGTCTCGCACGTTCATACCTCCTCGTATTCCATTCCTGGTAACTTTCCCCCTCCCTCCGTATACAGCGAGACATTACAGACAGGCACTTGCCCTCAAAGATATGAAGGGCGCTCAATGAACTTGAATCGACCGTGCATCCTTCCGCCGCGTAGAGCACAATACTCTGAACTCTCTGAGCATACCTCTCATATTTATCTTTCAACGGGATGGCCGTGGAGCGGAAGAAGGTCGCCTGCCCCCAGAAGGCCCTGCGAGCACAGTCAATACGAGCGTCCAAATCATGATGTTCATTCACATGTAGTTCAGAACAAATATAAGCCCCCAGCACCTCCATCTCCGTCGTCCTTCTAAATCGATACACTCCAGACGCCTCCGACCCCACCGAGAGAGCAAGATCAGCAGTGTGAAGTATTTCCCCTTCCACATCTCGCGGCGGCTCGACCCCGAACACCATATACAATAGGCTGGATTCCTTCCATCTCATTCCATAATCATGTAACTGTGTAGTTAGACCGTGTAACATGCGTGTGAGTTCCTCTCGACTCCGAGCCAATACATAACAGTTGTCAGCCCAAAGGAAATGATTAATAATCGAAACACAGCTAGTCGAGCCAGTCACATACTCAATACGATAACCTAGTCCTAGTACGTCCCATTCTCGAATCGTGGAGCCCCACATAGCAGCAACGATGAGATTGAAGGCCAACGGTCCCTCGGGCCCTCCCGTCCGAATACATTTGTCCCACCTAACCTCCACCACCTCAATCCCATCATAATAGACAGTGCCTACACATTCGCACAAGGGGTCAAGTAGAGCATACTGTAGGTAAAGGGGTACATCCGCATGATCCAACCCGCGCCTGACATTGGCCACCGTGCAGTGATCGAACGCCTGAAGGACATCAGCGTTCGCCAAGTGTGCCGTTTCCCCTTTTCCCCATTGTGCAGCATGTTGACCTATGTGTTTGATGCTAGCCGTGATTTCGTGTGTACGACGGTGTTCCTGGAAACCATACAACCCAATATGACGAAACACTCCTTTTCTTTCAATATGACCCTCAACCAAGAGAACAACACAGGAACTGAACCATCTCGAAACAGCATTCTGCATACACAGCAAACGACCGTCTTTTAACTTAGTGATCCCTGGAGTTTTTGGCATAAAAGAGACGAGAATCTCACGCCACGACTGAGGATACGGAATCGTGAGCTTGATGATTTTATCGAACAACTTCTGGATCGCTCTGAGAGCACACCACGGCAAGCTCCTTAGAATCTCGCACGGTATCCCGTCTGGCCCAGTAGCCCTCTGGGTCTTCAGCCGAGCTCGTGCTCTGAGAAGCAGCGCCATACTAATTCCCACAACTGATGTGGAACGTATCTCATGTACAGCCCTCATCCTGATCTCCTCCATCATACTGTTGGTGGAATTGCGTATCTCTTCGGACGACACCTTGCAACGAACGAACTTGTCGAGCTCCTCCTTCCACTCCTCACGGTCCTCCGTCTCCCTCCCATCCACCACTAAATGTTTGATAGTATATCTGACCTTTCTTTTTGTTGGGGGACATCTGCACATAATCATATCACGTCGATAACCTCTGCGTAGACGATTAGCCTCATTCTTTAACCTCCTCAACCTCTCCACTTCCTCCTTCGGACACATCTTAACCTCCTCCTCCGCTCTTGTGAGCTGCACCGGCCTGGACGGCTCTCTCTGTCTTCTCGCACCCGTGGTGGAGTAGTCCACCGTCGGTGACAAGTACGCCTCCAGCATAGTACTCTCCAGACCCTGTGGACAGGTCACAGACGGACACCTTGAAAAGGCAGCACCGCCTAGATACGAATCCACATGCTGTCGAGCCTGATGCTCATCAGCCCAAGTCGAACACTTGTATCCGACCAGAGACGGCCTAGACTTCTGACCAGGCTGGGGGTCAGGGCGACGAACAATCACGTTCCCAGGGTCAGTGAAACTCGCCGTGATGATTGCGTGATCGGATAATCTACTGAACTGCTTCTTCCCACCCCTCTTGAAACACCACTTCACCTCCAGATCCGAGAACTCCCAACGGTGAGGGACCATTAGGTAATCCAGGACCCTCTTCGAAGTCAGAAACTTGTTCTCCCCCCACGACTCCCAGGTATGCCTCCTAGTACAGAAAGTGTTGGCGGCCTTCAGTCCATGCGATTCCATGAACTCTAACAGCAGCTCCTTCAGCCTCCTCCTCCGACTCCTCCTTTCAATCTGCTGTGTACCGTCTCCTCCTCTCTCCCACCTTCTGTCCGTACGAGTACCTTCCTTTCCAGTAGCCTCATACTCCTCCCCATTATACGTAAATCTGCATCCAGGCGGAATCTCCACGTTTGCATCTAGCAGAACACAAAAGCTGGCCTGAGGAAACTTAGTGCGGAGAACATTGCGAGCACGACCGATCTGCTCATATACCTCCGCAGCAATCTCAACACAATCCTCCACATGAGGGTCTGGCAAATACGCTGACACAATAATGAGTGGTGACTTCTCTGACCCAAAGACACCGATAACGAACCTCGTGAAACAAGTGAAAAACATACGGACGGCAGCCGCCCAAGATCTGTCGAAGATGAGAGCTGCCTTACTACACGAACTAGTTTTGATGCGCCACCCCAAGCGTTCAAATTCCCCGTGCACTAGGTATTGAGTTTCCTGACATGCAAAGAGCCCACCACATGCCCTCATATGATGGAGAATCTCAGCACATTTGAAATGAGCCTCCCCTGCTTTGTTCAGGTTCCAGCTCGCTAAGCGCATGCCTCGGACGAGGCGCCGCAAACGTCACTGCCTACGATTCACTTCCTGAAGTATATCATTCATGGGAACCTTCAGCGCCGGATAAAAAGAAACAATACGAGCCCATGCATCAGCATGAAGAACCCAAGCCCCTGTGGTATTCGTATACGTCGCAAAACAGACGGGTCGGAAATTCGTAACAGCTTGAGTCCAAATCTGACTTCTCGGTGGCCCCACCTCCCCACGGATCTCGATTTGAACATGAGCCGAGGTCATACTACGCCAAGTCCCACAGAAACGAGCAACCGCTTTCACATGATCACGCTTCCAGGGTGCACACTCCACTAACGTACGAATCTTTCTGGGATCGATTGGCGTGTCCATATCATGAGTGAGAACATCGGCATCTGGATACGTATAACCTGGGGGCGGGGCAATGCGGTCGGCGGGTTCCTTACAGACCATATCCATCCATTTCTTTATTCTCCAAAGAGTGTCCCGTGGTGTCCCTTCTTTGAAACCGACCTTCACACTGCCGTACATATATCTTCCTCCGTTTAAACGTTCAGTTTTATCTTTATCGTAAGCATTCCTTTCCTCCCCCTGAAGTGTCCCAATCATATTAGATATTAACTGTGCCGCATCTGCCCAGGGTATCATTTGATTTCCCCGATTTACTTGTTTCGACCAATCCGTAACCCACCCTTTCAGCTCGAGATAAGTTGGTGTGAACTGGCTCGATCGCTCCTGTTGCACGCGAGGGAACGAACCTCCACCACCACCAGAGGAGCCACCAGGGCCCACACTAGTCGAAACCGAAGCTGCAGGAGATCCAGCCAAAATTTGCTTAACCTGTTTCTCCAAAATCTCTGTCCGTGCATCTGATTTGTCCATTCTCTCCGTATGCAACTTGAGTGTGTCATCCACTCTTTTGATGTCCGTCTTCGTCGATTGAACAACATGGATGAGATCCTCATGGGCATCCTCCGTTTTCCAAACATGCTTCATCATCATCTGTTTGAATGGATCCTTCTCCTTTTCTAACATCACTTTCCTCTCCTCCTCAATCTCTGTTCCACGTGCACGTTTGGATCGAGTCTCACCATCCCCAGTCATCGCGGCATCCGCCGCTGCTGCAACATGAGTCATATCTTCAAGAATATTAACCGTTCAATCCGTATTTATCTAACCAGCTCCTATCGTCCTCACGTTGACGTTTGTTTGATGCTGCCTCCAGTGCCTGCAGATCTTTCTGATCCCACGGCTGGTATTCCTCAAGGTAATCAAAGTTGACTCTCTCGTCCTGGTAGTCTTCTGTGGGTATGTCCAAATTCCTTTGACGCCGAAACCACTCCTCAGTACTTTCACCCCAATGCTCGAGTCCTATCTCTCTCCTCAATGCCAGCTGAGCCTCAGGACTGTCGTACGACGTGATTGTCAACAACGGTCAACAAGGACACGTCTTACGACGTGATTGTCAGCAACTACCACCCGTTCAATAAGAGGTAAAGAATGCAGACAGACAATGAACAGCAGCGCAGCACACCAGAGAATCTCAATACCACGAAGAAGAATATAGCGTACAATACAAGAGATGTAGAGTAGCAGACAAAAACCTCGAGGGAACCCAGGCAAGCCGGGCTCACACCCCGAGGCCAGGGCTCGCTAGAACGTCTGGAGGTTCCCCAGGCAGAGACGTTCTTGAGCCGAGACGTTCTTGAGCCGGGCACCTCGTAGAGCTCTTTTCTTGCACAGCGCTCCTCTACACACACAAAGGAAGATTCTGAAGCGAGAGCCGGAAAACTCGAAAAATCACGTTCTTCCGGTTTTCATGCAAAGTCGGTTGCTCCAAGTGTTTGGATAATAATTGAAGCTAGAGACCTAAGAATTTTACTGGCAGACGCGGCATAACCCACTACAGGTGCGAAAAATCTGCTTTCTCAAAATTAATTGTCAAATATCTTTCAAACATTCGCAAAACCGACCCAAAGTTAACACATTGTCCGCCCGGGCCGGGTCGACCAACTGGCGCCGGCGGTGAACCGTCAACCTGGTCACCGCCGGGAACCTCGCAGAGCTCCTTGCACGCGTAAGAGTGCTTAGATTCAGAGCAGAGCTTATCTCTAGAAAAACGTCGAATTTGTATTCTTCGTTATCAACTTGATGTTGATAACGAAAAAATACAAAATCCCTTCCTCCATTCCTGATTCCTCCCGCTCGGCGCCCTCTCTTCCTGCTCCCTCCCTTCCTCTCTACCTCCCTCAATCTCTGCCCCCTCCCTCCCTTCCTGCTGGCTTCTCCCTACCTGCTCCCTCCCTCCCTCCCTCCTGCTCCCAACCTCCCTCCCTCCCTCCCTGCTCCCTCCATTCTTCCCCCCCTTCCACCCTGCTCCCTCCCCCCTCCTCCCTCCCTGCTTCCTCCCTGCCCCCTCCCTCCCTCCCTGCTTCCTCCCTCCCTGCTCCCTCCCCCCCTGCTCCATCCCTGCTCCCTCCCTCCCCCCTTCCTCCCCCCCCCCCTTCTCTCTCCTTCCCCCCTCTCTCCCCCCCTGCCTGCTTCCTCCCGCCATTCCTGCTTTCCCTCCATGCTCGCTCCTCCCCCTGCTTTTCATGCCTCCCGACCTGCTTCCCTCTCTGCTCCTTTCTTCAATTCCCTTCCTGCTCTATCACTTCCTTCCTGCTCCCTTCCTTCCTGCTTCCTCCTCCTTCGCTCCTCCCGCCCTGCTCCCGCCCGCCATACCCCCCCCCCCCCCCCCCCCCCCACCCCCCACCCCCTTCCTTTGCCCCTTCCCCCCTCTCACTCTGCACGCTCATTTCTTCTCCCTGCTCCCCTCCCCTTCTTGCTTTCTCTACTCCCTCTCTGCTTTCTGCCTCCCTCCTAACCATTTTTTCCTCTTACCGCCCCTTTCTTCCCTTTCTCACCCCCCCCCCTTCCCTGCTCGAATCTTCCTCCTTCCTCCCTCCTCGATGCCCCCCTGCTCGCTTCCTGCTCTCCTTGCTCCCCCCCCCCTCTGCTACCTCGCACCCTGCTTCCTGCCCCCTCTCTCCTTGTCTTCTTCCTTCCTGCCCCCTCTCTCCCGGCTTCCTCCCTCCGCCCCTGCATCTCTCTCTCCTCTGTCGCTACTTGTCTCCCTCCCCCCCTGCCTGCTCACCGAAAAAGCATATTCAGATACCTCAGAAAAACGCATTTTTTGGAGTCGATACAAAGTCGGTTCCTCGAAGTGTTTTGATAATAATACTGCCCCTAGAGCCATAAAGAAATAACCAGCAGGTGCGCCATAGCTTACTACAGGGAATGAAATCTGACTCCTGAAAACGAACTTCAAAATTTTGCATAAGGAGAAAAATACCGACCCCAGGTTACCACATCCTTCCTTTTGGTCGGGCCGGCCAACTAGCTCCACCTTGCGCCCGAACTGGCGCCGGCGGTGAACCGTCAACCTGGTCACCGCGGGGAACCTCGTAGAGCTCCTTCCACGCGTAAGAGTGCTCAGACTCGAAAGAGATAGCTTCTGGAATCAGCTCTCGGAAAGTCCAAATTGATTTTTTTGGTGTCGACATGAAGTTGGTGCCGCCTAGTGCTTCGATACTAAAAGTGCTCCTAGAGAGCTCATATCGAGACGCCGAGGCCCTCGTAGTCGTCCACAGGTGCGAAAAATCTGGTTTCTTAAACTGAATGGAATATCGGTAAACCGTCAACCCGGTTACCGCCGGGAACCTTGTAGAGCTCTTTGATCCTCGGAACGCACGAAGAACACTTCTGGAGCGAGAAACAAAAAAATCGAAAAATCACATTGTTCTGTTTTTATCTAACGTCCGTTCCTTCAAGTGTTTGATAGTAATACTGCATCTACGGACCTGAGAATTTGACTGGCAGACGCGGCATAACCCACTACAGGTGCGAAAAATCTGGTTTCTCAAAATGAATGCTATCTTTCAAATCTTAGCAAAACCGACCCAAATGTGACACATTGTCTCTTTTGGTCGGATCGGCCAACTAGCTCCACCCCGAGCCGGAATTCCTCTAGCTTACCGAAGAGCTCTACGAGGTATTTTAGCAAAACCAACCCAAAGTCGCCACATTGTCCGCCCGGGCCGGGTCCAACTTGGTAGCGTCCACTGGGCGCCGGCGGTAAACCGTCAACCTTTCTTACCGCCGGGGGACTCGTAGAGCTTCCTGACCATATATTATGTCCAAAAATTAACAGAGAACAATAGTTTTTCAGCCCGAGCTGATAGCAGATTGATCTCAGGCGTCTAGTGATATCCCATTGCTGTGCTGAACAGTTCTATTGCTCATCTGCAGCATGTAGAAAATACCAGTAGGGAGAAAGTAGCAGAGTACGAATCCGTGTTTGGCGTATGCGTTCACAGCAGACCCAAACCAAGCGTGTAGATGCTTCACGCCTCACGATTTCTTCTGATTTCCGACCGCTCGAGTTCAGTGGAGAAATTCACCATCATTTGAAAAGGAAAAAAAAAACGTTCGAATACGAATAGTTTTGTGAACCTCGCTCGGGTAGCAGACCGAGTTCAGACCTCTCGATGTTTCTGGATCAGTTTCTTTGCGGCGTACCAGCTCTGTAGCTCTCCTAAAGCCCGAAGTCAATACAGAAAAAGGACAACATCTGTCAAGATGACTCGAAGAATACGAATAGCTTTGCGGACCTAGCCCGAGTAGCAAACCCAGTTCAGACCTCTGGATGCAACAGACGAACGGGCCTGATGATTCAGAATCAGTTTCTGTGCGTATGAGCTCTGTAGCTCTCCTACAGCCTGAGTGCGGAAACGGACAACACCTCTCAAGATGAATCGAACGATACGAATAGTTTCGCGGACCTAGCTCGAGTAGCAGACCGAGTTCAGACCTCTGGATGCAACAGACGACCGCGCCTGGTTATTCTGCATCGGTTTCTGTGCGCATCAGCTCTGTAGCTCCCCTAGAGCTCGAGTTCAGTACAGAAAACCGACAGTCCCTGTCGAGATGACTCGAGCGATACGAATAGTTTTGCGGACTCGCTCGAGTAGCAGACCGAGTTCAGACCTCTGCATGCGACAGGCGAACGCGCCTGCCTGATGTCTCCGAATCATTTTCTGTGATTACTAGCCCTGTAGCCCCCTCACAGCCCGAGTTAAGTACAGAAAACCGACAGCACCTCTCAAGATGACTCGAATAATACGAGTAGTTTTGCGGACCTAGCTCGGGCAGCAGACCGAGTTCAGACCTCTGGATGCAACAGACGAACGCGCCTGATGATTGTGAATCTGTCTCTAAGTATCAGCTCTGTAGCTGCCCTACAGCTCGAGTAAAGTACAAAATACCGACAACGCGTACCAAGATGACTCGAAACAGCCGATCCCGCCCGTGTGCTTTTTGGCAGTAAAAGGTACCAGATCGAGCTGAGATTAAGACGGCGAGCGGGGATAAGATCGAATATCATGGGAAAAAATACTAGAGCTCTAACGAATGGTTGAATTTCGAGAACAAAATTTTCAACCGACCAAAATTCATCAAAAGGTCAGTCGATATTTTTCTTGCCCAGTAGCTCTCCAGCGCCCCGGAATTACTCTTAAGCTTCCAGCAACTAGCTAAGGGAAGCTCTACGAGTTACTTGGTAGCGTCCAAAACCCGGTGAGCAAAGAGAACTGGGATCCGGCGGTAAACCGTCAACCAGGTAACCGCCGGGAGCCTCGTAGAGCTCTCTTATCGCGCGGCGCTGCTCAGAGCACACGAAAAAGCTTTCTCAAGCATGAAGAAAAAAGCTCGAAAAATACGTGTTTCCATTCTGCATCTTCGTCTCGTGGAACTAGCTCGAGTACCAGACCGAGTTGAGACCTCTCGATGCGAGAAAAGAACGCGCCGGGTGATACTGGATCGGTTTATGTGCGCACTAGATCTGTAGCTCTTCTCAATCTTCAGTTAAGGACAGGAAACCGAGAGGACTTGTCCAATGACTCGAAGGATACAGCCCGATCATAAGACCGAGTTCAGGCCTCTGGATGCAACACACGAGCGCGCCTGATGATTCCCAATGGGTTTCTAAGTAGAGCTCTGTAGCTATCCTAAATCTCGAGTAAGTACTGGAAACCGTCAACGCGTGTCAGGATGACTCGGAACACAGTCGGTTCCCTCAAGTGTTTTGATAGTAATAGTCATCTACAAACCTGAGAATTTTACTGGCAGACGCGGCATAACCCACTACACGTGGGAAAAATACCGGCTCTCAAAATTAATTGTCGAATATCTTTCAAATATGTCCGCCGGGCACCTCGTGGAGCTCTTTTCTTGCACAGCGCTCCTCCGAACATCAAGGAAGCTTCTGAAGCGAGAGCCGGAAAACTCGAAAAATCACGATTTTTCCGTTTTCATGCAAAGTCCGTTCCGCCAAGTGTTTTCATACCTACGGACCTGAGAGCTCTACCGGCTGACGCGGCATAACCCACTACAGGTGCGGAAAATATGGTTTCTCCAAATATATGGTCAAACTTGGATCCGACGGTCAACCGTCAAGCAGGTAACCGCCATGAGCCTCATAGAGCTCTGTTATCGCGCGGCGCTGCTCGGAGCACACGAACAAAGCTTCCTCAAACGTGAAGAGCTCGAAAAATACGTAATTTATTTTGCACCTTCATTTTGTGGACCTAGCTCGAGTGCAAGACCAACTTCAGACCTCTCGATGCGAAAAAAGAACGCGCCGGTTGATACTGGATCGATTTTTATGCGCACCAGCTCTGTAGCTCTTCTAAACCTTCACTTTAGGGAAACCGACAGCACATCACGTATAATACGAATAGTTTCGCGGATAGCTCGAATAGCGAACTCAGTTCAGACCTCTCGATGAGACAGACAAACGCGCTTGATGATTTGAATCGGTTTCTGTAAGTATCAGCTCTGTAGCTCTTCGAAATCTCGAGATAAGTACAGAAAACCGTGAACGCGTGTCAAGATGACTAGGAACTCAGTCGGTTCCAGTAAGTGTGTTGATAGTAATATTGCAGCGACGGACCTGAGAATTTAACTGCAAACGCCGCATAACCCACGGGAAAAAGACCGGTTCTTAAAACGAACTTTCAAATTTTACAAAGATATTGAACTGGGCGCCGGCGGTAAACCGTCAACCTTGGTTACCGCCGGGGGACTCGTAGAGCTTCCAAGCTCGACTTAAGTTGAGAAAACCGACAGCACCTACCAACATTCCGACTCATAGTGAATATTTTTTGACCTCTGAATGCGACAGGCGGACGCGTCTGATGTCTGCGAATCGACTCCTGTCATTACCAGCCCTGCAGCCCCCCTACAGCCCGAGTTAAGTGCAGAAAACCGACAGCACCTCTCAGGATGACTCGAACAATACAATAGTTTCGCAGACCTAATTCGGGCAGCAGACCGAGTTCCGAGCTCTGGATTCGACAGGCGGACGCGCCTGATGTCTTCAAATCGATTCCTGTGACCACCAGCACTGTAGCCCCCCTCAGCGCGAGTTGAGTGAAGAAAACCGAGAGCACTTCTCAAGATGACTCGACCAATACGAATAGTTTCGCGATTCTAGATCGGGCAGCAGACCGAGTTCAGAGCTCTGGATTCGACAGACAAACGCAACTGATGATTCTGAATCGGTTTCTGTAAACATCAGCTCTGTAGCTGTCCTACGAGCTCGAGTTAAGTACAGAAAACCGAGAGTTCCTGTCAAGATGACTCGAATAATACGAATAGGTTTGCGGACCTAGCTCGGCTAACAGACCGAGTTCAGACCTCCAGATTCAACAGGCGAACGCGCCTGATCATTCTACATCGATTAGCTGTGCTTACCAGCTCTGTAGCTGCCCTACAGCTCGAGTTATGCTCAGAAAACCGTCAGCGCGTATCAAGATGACTCAAAACGGCCGATCCCGCCACAGTGCTTTTCGATAGTAATATTCACCCGATCGAGCTGATATCAAGATGGCGAGCGGGAATAAGATCGAAAATCACGGGAAAAAATACTAGAGCTCTAACGAATGGTTGAATTTTGAGAACATAACTGGCGCCGGCGGTAAACCGTCAACCTGGTCACCGCCGGGAACCTCGTAGAGCTCCTTGCACGCGTAAGAGTGCTCAGCATCAAAAGAGAAGGCTTCTGGAAGCATTTCTCGAAAAAGAGAAAACATGATTTTTTTCAGATCGACATAAAGTTGGTTTCGCCAAGTGTTTTGATAGTAAAAGTGCACCTAGAGAGCTCATATTAAGACGCAGAGGCTCTCATAGTCGTCCACAGGTGCGAAAAATCTGCTTTCTCAAAATAAATGGTCAAATATCTTTCAAATATTCGCAAAACCACCCAAAAGTTATCACATTGTCCGCCCCGGCCGGGTGGGCCAACTGGGCGCCGGCGGTAAACCGTCAACCTTTGTTTTTTTTTGCGTCTTTGCTGGGACCGTCTTGGCCACTAAGGCCAGGTCCAACAAAGTATCAGGCGAAACAGAGCCTCTTATTTATCACGCAAGCAGTCAGCTCTTATACCACACAGCGAAGCAGAAGGAATAACGAGAAACGCATGCCGCAATGACACAATCAAACGCAAAGCACACAAAGATAAAACGAATGAGTCAGTGAACAGCGGGGCAGATGGATAAAACAAGAACACAGATAAAGAAGAAACAATGTGTGACTTATCCCTGCGAATGATCAAAGAAGGTCTGCACTACCTGTGCGAGCACATCGCATACGCGCTCCGCCGCAGATAGTTCCGTAACTGTAACAGTGGCGGGGGACTCGTAGAGCTTCCTGACAACATATAATGTCGAAAAAAATTACACTGAAAAAATAGTTTTTCAGCCCAAGCAATTTCAGACCTCTCGGATGCAACAGCCGAACGCCCCCGATGCTTCTGGATTGTCTTCTCTACGAGCTCTGTAGCTCTCCTACAGCCCGAGTTACGTGCGTAAATCGACAGCACCTCTCAAGATGACTCGAACAATACGAATAGTTTGGCAAACCTACTTCGAGTATCAGACCGAGTTCAGACCTCTGCATGCGACAGGCGGACGCGTCTGATGTCTCTGAATTCCTGTGATTACCAGCCCTGCAGCCCCCCTACAGCCCGAGTTAAGTGCAGGAAACTGACAGCACCTCTCAGGATGACTCGAAGAATACGAATAGTTTCGCGGACCTAGTTCAGGCAGCAGACAGAGTTCGGAGCTCTGGATTCAAAAGGCGGACGCGCCTGATGTCCCCGAATCGATTCCAGTGATTACCAGCCATGCAGCCCCCCTACAGCCCGAGTTAAGTGCAGAGAACCGACAGCATCTCTCAAGATGACTCGAACAATACGAATAGTTTCGCGATTCTAGATCGGGCAGCAGACCGAGTTCAGAGCTCTCGATTCAACAGAAAACGTCCACTGATGATTCTGAATCAGATTCTGTACGGAGCAGCTCTGTAGCTGTCCTGTAGCTCGAGTTAAGTACAGAAAACCGAGAGCGTCTGTTAAGATGACTCGAATAATACGAATAGGTTTGCGGACCTAGCTCGGCTAGCCGACCGAGTTCAGACCTCTGGGTTGAACAGGCGAACGCGCCTGATCATTCTGAATCGATTAGCTGTGCTTACCAGTTCTGTAGCTGTTCTGAAGCTCGTGTTATCTCGAGAAAACCGTCACCGCGTGACAAGATGACTCGAAACAGCCGATCCCGCCCGTGTGCTTTTTGGCAGTAAAAGGTACCCGATCGAGCTGAGATCAAGATGACGAGCGGGAATAAGATCGAATATCACGGGAAAAAATACTAGAGCTCTAACGAATGGTTCAAATTTCGAGAACAAAATTTTCAACCGAGCAAAAGTCGTCAAAAGTTCCGTCGAGATTTTTCTTGCCAACTAGCTCTCCAGCGCGCCGGAACTGGGCGCCGGCGGTAAACCGTCAACCTTTGTTTTTTTTGGGGAGGCTGACCAGGCACCGAGCGCCCCAGCGCCCGTTAAGTGCCTACCTAGTCTCTCTGCAGCTGGAGGTCTTGGGCCACCTGGACTGCGGCCCGCAAGAGGCCCTCGAGACCCGAAAGCTCAGCGTCAGTGATACTGCTATGGGAGGGGAGTGCCTGTGCACAACGCCCTACTATTTCCCATATGATTGGACAAGGAGAGGAGGCTTGGGGGAAGAGGGAGACTACACGAGCTCTCTTATCTCTATGCTCAGGGTCAGGGTAAGGGTCATGGAATCGAGGAATATATCCAATCTGCAGAAACCAGCCAACGCCCACACCTTGGGCACACACTCCGCCGTCGAAGGATCCGCGGAGGCCAATAACTCGAAAGTTGTCTCGGACATCAGAACGAAAGATATGGTGGTGGAACAGCTCTCTGAATATCTGGCCTTCCCGTGCTAAGTGGGTAAGTTCATCAGCTACTGTGTTACTCTCTCGATATATGTGTCGAATGAAGTCGTTGCCCCATGAGGGGGGTCGTATTCCTTCCTCCTCCAACTCTTCCAAAAGAGAAATAATATTTGCCACCCGCCTACGATAAGAAGCCCCATCTCCTCCTTCTCCTCCCTCAACCTTCCAGAGACCATTGATCCAGTTTGTTACCGCCGGGGGACTCGTAGAGCTTCCTGACAACATATAATGTCGAAAAAATTGCACAGAAAAAATATTTTTTGGCCCAAGCAATTTCAGACCTCTCGGATGCAACAGCCGCACGCCCCCAATGCTTCTGGATTATCTTCTGTACGAGCTCTGTAGCTCTCCTACAGCCCGAGTTACGTGCGTAAATCGACAGCACCTCTCAAGATGACTCGAACACTACGAATAGTTTGGCAGACCTAGCTCGAGTATCAGACCGAGTTCAGACCTCTGCATGCGACAGGCGGACGCGTCTGATGTCTCTGAACCGATTCCTGTGATTACCAGCCCTGCAGCCCCCCCTACAGCCCGAGTTAAGTGCAGGAAACCGACAGCACCTCTCAGGATGACTCGAACAATACGAATAGTTTCGCGGACCTAGTTCGGGCAGAGACAGAGTTCGGAGCTCTCGATTCGAAAGGCGACGCGCCTGATGTCTCCGAATCGATTCCAGTGATTACCAGCCATGCAGCCCCCCTACAGCCCGGGTTAAGTGCAAAGAACCGACAGCATCTCTCAAGATGACTCGAACAGTACGAATAGTTTCGCGGTTCTAGATCGGGCAGCAGACCGAGTTCAGAGCTCTGGATTCAATAGATAACGGTCACTGATGATTTTGAATCATATTCTGTACGCATCAGCTCTGTAGCTGTCCTGTAGCTCGAGTTAAGTACAGAAAACCGAGAGCGTCTGTCAAGATGACTCGAATAATACGAATAGGTTTGCGGACCTAGCTCGGCTAGCAGACCGAGTTCAGACCTCTGGGTTCAACAGGCGAACGTGCCTGATCATTCTGAATCGATTAGCTGTGCTACCAGCTCTGTAGCTGTTCTAAGCAGTTATCTTAAGAAAACCGACAACGCGTCCCGCCCGTGTGCTTTTGGCAGTAAAAGGTACCCGATCGAGCTGAGATCAAAATGGCGAGCGGGAATAAGATCGAATATCACGGGAAAAAATACTAGTGCTCAAACGAATTGTTGAATTTCGAGAACAAAATTTTCAACCGACAGCGATTCCAGTCATCACCAGCCCTGCAGCCCCCTTACAGCTCGAGTTAAGTGCAGAAAACAGACAGCACCCCTCAGAATGACTCGAACAATACGAATAATTTCGCGGATCTAGTTCGGGCAGCAGACCGAGTTCCGAGCTCTGGATTCGACAGACGGACGCGCCTGATCTCTCCGAATCGATGTCTGTGATTACCAGCACTGTAGCCTCCCTACAGCCCGAGTTCAGTGCAGAAAACTGTCAGCACCTCTCAAAATGACTCAAACAACACGAATAGTTTTGCGAACCTAGCTCGGGCAGCAGACCGAGTTTAGACCTCTAGATGGAACAGACGAACGCGTCTGATGATTTGCAATCGATCTCTGTGAGAATTACCTCTGTAGCTGCCCTACAGCTCGAGTTAAGTACAACATACCGACGAGGCGTATCAAAATACTTCGAAACAGCCGATCCCCCCGCGATGCTTTTTTGCAGTAATATCTACGCGATCGAGCTGAGATCAAGATGGACAAAACAAACAAACAAACAAAAAAAAAAAAAAAAAAAATGAGCTGAAACAAATTTTTCAATTTCGAGAACAAAACTGGGCGCCGGCGGTAAACCGTCAACCTTTCTTACCGCCGGGGGACTCGTAGAGCTTCCAGACAATATATAACGTTGAAAAAAATTGCAGAGAACAAATAGGTTTTCAGCCCAAGCGATTTCAGACCTCTCGATCGAACAGCCCAACGCCCCCGATGCTTCTGGATTGTCTTCTGTACGAGCCCTGTAGCTCTCCTACAGCTACGAGGTATTTCGAGAACCAAATTTTCAACCGACCAAAAGTCAAAAAAAAAGTCAGTCGAGATTTTTCTGGCCAACTAGCTCTCCAGCGCCCCGGAACTGGCGCCGGCGGTGAACCGTCAACCTCGTCACCGCCGGAAACCTCGTAGAGCTCCCAACACGCGTAAGAGTGCTGAGCATCAGAAGAGGAGGGCTTCTGGAAGCATTTTTTCGAAAAAGAGAAAACATGATTTTCTCATGTCGCGATAAAGTTGGTTTCGCCAAATGTTTTGATAGTAAAAGTGCATCTAGAGAGATCATATTAAGACGCAGAGGCCCTCATGATCGCTTACAGGTGCGAGAAATCTGCTTTCTCAAAATAAATGGTCAAATATCTTTCAAAACATCGAAAAAGCACACTTTGTCCTTTCTGGTCGGGTCGACCAACTGGGCGCCGGCGGTAAACCGTCAACCTTTGTTACCGCCGGGGACCGTAGAGCTTCCTGACAACATATACAGTTTTTCAGCCCAAGCAATTTCAGGACCTCTCGGATGCAACAGCCGAACGCCCCCGATGCTTCTGGATTGTCTTCTGCACGAGCTCTGTAGCTCTCCTACAGCCCGAGTTACGTGCGTAAATCGACAGCACCTCTCAAGATGACTCGAACAATACGAATAGTAACCTAGCTCGAGTATCAGACCGAGTTCAGACCTCTCCATGCGACAGGCGGACGCGTCTGATGTCTCCGAATCCATTCCTGTGATTACCAGCCCTGCAGCCGCCCCTACAGCCCGAGTTAAGTGCAGGAAACCGACAGCAAGCTGTGCTTACCAGCTCTCTAGCTGTCCTGAAAACGGTCGATCCCGGCCGTGTGCTTTTTGGCAGTAAAAGGTACACGATCAAGATGAGATCAAGATGGCGAGCGGGAATAAGATCGAATATCACGGGAAAAAATACTAGAGCTCTAACGAATGGTTGAATTTCGAGAACAGAAATTTTCAACCGACGAAAAGTTCCCAGAAGGTCCGTCGAGATTTTTCTTGCCAACTAGCTCTCCAGCGCCCCGGAATTACTGGCGCCGGCGGTAAACCGTCAACCTGGTCACCGCCGGCAACCTCGTAGAGCTCATTCCACGCGTAAGAGTGCTCGAAGTCGAAAGAGAGAGCTTCTGGAAGCATTTATCAAAAAAGAGAAAAATTGATTTTTTTCGTGTCGACTGGCGCCGGCGGTGAACCGTCAACCTGGTCACCGCCGGGAACCTCGTAGAGCTCCTAGCACGCGTAAGAGTGCTCAGCATCAAAAGAAAGGGCTTCTGGAAGCATTTCTCGAAAAAGAGAAACATGTTTTTTTTCATGTCGAGATAAAGTTGGTTTCGCCAAGTGTTTTGATAGTAAAAGGGCATGTAGAGAGCTCATATTAAGACGCAGAGGCCTCATAGTCGTCTACAGGTGCGACAAATCTGCTTTCTCAAAATAAATGGTTAAATATCTTTCAAATATTCGCAAAACCACCCAAAAGTTGTCACATTGTACTTTCTGGCCGGGTGGGCCAACTAGCTCCCCCCCGCGCCGGAATTCCTCTAGCTCATCGATAACGAAGAGCTCTACGAGGTACATGAAGATGGTTCCGCCAAGTGTTTTGATAGTAAAAGTGCGCCTACAGAGCTCATACTGAGACAGAGAGGCCCTCATAGTCGTTTACAGGTGCGAAAAATCTGCTTTCTCTAAATGAATTGTCAAATATCTTTCAAAAACTGGGCGCCGGCGGTAAACCGTCAACCTTCCTTACCGCCGGGGGACTCGTAGAGCTTCCTGAACGTCGGAGAAAAATTGCAGAGAATAGTTTTTCATCCTAAACGATTTCAAACCTCTCGATGCAACAGCCAAACGCCCCTCATGCTTCTGGATCGTTTTCTGTGCGCACGAGCTCCATAGCTCTCCTACAGCCCGAGTTTAGGTGCGAAAATCGACAGCATCTCTCAAGATCACTCGAACAATACAAATACCTTCGCGAATCTAGCTCGAGTATCAGACCGAGTTCAGACATCTGCATGCAACAGGCGGACGCGCCTGATGTCTCTAGATCAATTCCTGTGATTACCAGCCCTGCAGCCCCCTTACAGCCCGAGTTAAGTGCAGAAAAGCGACAGCACCTCTGAAGATGACTCGAACAATACGAATAGTTTTGCGGACCTAGCTCAGGCAGCAGGCCGAGTTCAGGGCTCTGAATGCGACAGGTGGACGCGAATGAAATCTCCGAATCGATTTCAGTAATTACCAACCCTCAGCCCGCTTAGAGCTTGAGTTAAGTGCAGAAAACGAAGAGCACCTCTCAAGATGGCTTGACGAATACAAATAGTTTTGCGAACCTAGCTTGGGCAGCACACCGAGTTCCGAGCTCTGGATTCGGCAGGCGGATGCGCCTCATGTCTCCGAATCGATTCCTGTGAGTACGAGCCCTGTAGCCCCCCTACAGCCCGAGATCAGTGCAGAAAACTGGGAGCACCTCTCAAGATGACTCCAACAACACGAATAGTTTCGCGCACCTAGCTCGGGCAGCAAACCGAGTTCAGACCTCTGGATAGAACAGGCGAACGCGCCTGATGATTCGCAATCGATTGCTGTCATAATGAGCTCTGTAGCTGCCCTATAGCCCGAGTTAAGTACAAAATACCGACAAAGCGTATCAAGATGACTCGAAACAGCTGATCCCGCCGCGATGCTTTTTTGCAGAAATATTTATCCGATCGAGCTGAGATTAAGATGGCGAGCGGGAATAAGATCGAATATGATCAGAAAACATACTAGAGCTCAAACGAATTGTTGAATTTCGAGAACAAAATTTTCAACCGACCAAAAATTCAGCAAAATGTCCGTCGGGATTTTTCCTTGCCACCGCGGGCGCGGCGGTAAACCGTCAAACCTTTGTTTACCGCCCGGGGGAACTCGTAGAGCTTCCTGAGTACTACATAATGTCCGAAGAAAATTACACAGAAAAATACTTTTCAGCACCTCTCAAGAATGACTCGACTAGTTTTGCAAACCTAAGCTCGAGTATCAGACCGAGTTCAGACCTCTGCATGGGACAGTGCGGACGCGTCTGATGTCCTCTGATAATAAGTCCTGTGAATTACCACCCTGCAGCCACCCCCCTGCACCCGATTTAAGCGCAGAAGAACCGAAGCACCTCTCAGGATGTACTCGAACAATACGAATAGTTTCCCACGGAACCCTATCGCGCGCAGCGAAGACATGATTCGAGCTCTATTCGAAATGCGACGCGCATGATGCTCCGTAATCGATTCCAGTGATTACCAGCCATGCAGCCCCCCTACAGCCCGAGTTAAGTGCAAAGAACCGACAGCATCTCTCAAGATGACTCGAACAATACGAATAGTTTCGCGATTCTAGATCGGGCAGCAGACCGAGTTCAGAGCTCTGGATTCAACAGACAACGGCCACTGATGATTCTGAATCAGATTCTGTACGTATCAGCTCTGTAGCTGTCCTGTAGCTCGAGTTAAGTACAGAAAACCGAGAGCGTCTGTCAAGATGGCTCGAATAATACGAATAGGTTTGCGGACCTAGCTCGGCTAGCAGACCTCTGGGTTCAACAGGCGAACGCGCCTGATCATTCTGAATCGATTAGCTGTGCTTACCAGCTCTGTAGCTGTACTGAAGCTCGAGTTATCTTGAGAAAACCATTATCGCGTGTCAAGATGACTTCAAACGGCCGATCCCGCCTGCCTGCTTTTTGGCAGTAAAAGGTGCCCGATCAAACTGAGATCAAGACGGCGAGCGGGAACAAGAACGAACTGGGAACCGGCGGTAAACCGTCAACCAGGTTACCGCCGGCGCCCTCGTAGAGCTCTTCTTGCACACGGCGCTCAGTAAGCATCAAGGAAGCGTCCAGGGCAAGACCTGAGAAACTCGAAAAATCAAATTTTTCTGTTTTTGTCCAACGTCGGTTCCTCCAAGTCAACTAATACAAAATCTGGCTCTAGAGAGCTAAGATGCTCAGGAAACAAAGTTTATATCCCAATGCTCGGAGTAAAAATCTGCTATCTGAAAATGAATTGTCACACATCCTTCAATTTTTTGCGAAACCACCCAAAAGTTACCACTTTGTCCTTTCTGGCCCGGTCGACCAACTAGCTCCACTCCGCGCCGGAATTCCTCTAGTCATCGATGACGAAGAGCTCTACGAGGTATATCATGGGAAAAAATACTAAAGATCAAACGAATTGTTGAATTTCGAGAACCAAATTTTCAACCGACCAAAAGTCACGAAA
Source organism: Prorocentrum cordatum (assembly GCA_963575745.1). Lineage (NCBI taxonomy): Eukaryota > Dinophyceae > Prorocentrales > Prorocentraceae > Prorocentrum > Prorocentrum cordatum. The sequence goes on from CAUYUJ010021298.1 coordinate 134,290, forward strand.
AGGTCCGTCGAGATTTTTCTTGCCAACTAGCTCTCAGCGCCCCGGAATTACTGGGCGCCGGCGGTAAACCGTCAACCTTTGTTACCGCCGGGGGACTCGTAGAGCTTCCTGACAACATATAATGTAGAGAAAAATTACACCGAAAAAATGGTTTTTCAGCCCAAGCAATTTCAAACCTCTCGGATGCAACAGCCGAACGCCCCCGATGCTTCTGGATTCTCTTCTGTACGAGCTCTGTAGCCCTCCTACAGCCCGAGTTACGAGCGAAAATCGACAGCACCTCTCTAGATGACTCGAATAATACGAATAGTTTAACCTAGCTCGAGTGTCAGACCGAGTTCAGACCTGTGCATGCGACAGGTGGACGCGTCTGATGTCTGCGAATCGACTCCTGTGATTACCAGCCCAACAGCCCCCCTACAGCCCGAGTTAAGTGCAGGAAACCGACAGCACCTGTCAGGATGACTCGAACAATGCGAATATTTTCGCAGACCTAGTTCGGGCAGCAGACAGAGTTCGAAGCTCTGGCTTCGACAGGCGGACGCGCCTGATGTCTCCGAATCGATTCTAGTGATTACCAGCCATGCAGCTGCCCTACAGCCCGAGTTAATTAAGTGCAGAGAACCAACAGCATCTCTCAAGATAACTCGAACAATACGAATAGTTTTTGCGATTCTAGATCGGGCAGCAGACCGAGTTCAGAGCTCTGGAGTCAACAGACAAGAGCCACTGATGATTCTAAATCAGATGCTGTACGTATCAGCTCTGTACTGTTCTGTAGCTCGACTTAAGTACAGAAAACCCAGAGCATCTTTCAAGATAACTCGAATAATACAATAGGTTTGCGAACCTAGCTCGGCTAGCAGACCGAGTTCAGACCTCTGGGTTAGGCGAACGCGCCTGACTATTCTGAATCGATTAGCTGTGCTTACCAGCTCTGTACCTGTCCTGGAGCTCGAGTTATCTTGCGAAAACTGTCACCGCCTGACAAGCTGACCCGAAACGGGCGATCCCGCCGCAGTGCTTTTTGGCAGTAAAAGGTACCCGACCGAGCTGAGATCAAGATGGCGAGCGGGAATAAGATCGAATATCATGGGAAAAAATACTAGAGATCAAACGAATGGTTGAATTTCGAGAACCGAAAATTTTCAACCGACCAAAAGTCACCAAAATGTCCGTCGAGACTGGGCGCCGGCGGTAAACCGTCAACCTTGGTTTTTCGTTTCGCGGACACACGGGCCCTAGGGCCCCGTCCAGTCCGAGGCGGGCGGGCACGCCAAACGCGGGCCACCGAGCGGCTAAGGCGAAAGCCTCACCACGCCAAGCACGTGGGGGGCGGCTTCGGCGGTAGCCTCTGGCAGCTCTTATAAGGTGTGTGTACATCAACACAATGTGTGCACGCATGAAGGCAACACACGAAAGAGAATCATCAATCACACACCTTATCGCTGAAATAGGCCTGCAAAACCCGTGGGAGTGCTGCGATGACGCACTCTGCAGCGGAGAGTTCCGTATCCGTCACTGTGGACCCGTCTTGGAGAGCGAAGGAGCAAACGTAAACGTCTTTGAAGATAATCTGCGGGGACTCACTGAAGGAAGAGGTAGGCGAGAGATGGGAGAATCGAGAACGCAGGTCCAATCTGAATCCAAGCTCCACTTCCTGCTCCCAGGCTGCACACACCACCATCAAAGCCCGCTTTGATGAGGCAAGGTTCATAGCATGACTGTTCGTATGGCTGCAACTGGTACTGTTCGTTCGTGTATTGGTGGCCCTCGCGGGCCTGTGGGTAAGGAGGTCGGCTTTCTCATTCCATTCCCGAAACTCATGTTTGAAAAGATCGCGTCCTGCTTCAGCAGGTCTCACACCATACATACAACACATTCCTTCCAAAGCATTAATCATATTATCAACACGTCTCTGGTATAAGTGATTATCTGCCTTCCAGAGGCCGCAGAGCCAGCAAATGATAAGAAGAGAATCTCCAGTAATCTCCAACGGCACACCTCCTGAAGTCACGTCCCAACACGTGCTCTTCATGTTGTGGATTGCCAATCTCTTACTGAATCGCAGGCGTGCAGCGGGAGAATCATCCTCTGTAGCAACATACTCCTCATTACGTTCGGCCAGAAAAACGGGGGCGTTACCATCATGGATACCTTTGCATTTCTTCTGGAAAAGTCTAAGCATAGAGGGTGTACAATGATGAGTTGCAAACTGCATGAAGGCATGATGACCGCCTTGGAATACTTCCCACCACCGTGGGCCGAAGAACTCATGAAAGGGTGTCTGCCAACAGCGTTGTCCGATCGCTTGCCCCCCTGACCTCCAGCGTTTCATAACTCCACATTCCCTCCACTTTCCGAATGCCCGAAGGGCTTCTCCCTCAAGTGTGCGCAGCGTATCATAACTTATACCAAAGGCAATCAAACACATGCGTGCATCACTCCATGCTCTATGCTCCTCCCTCATGTCCTCTCCCTGATACAACCTCTGCGCATACGCCGAGACATCCTTTGCCAGCAGCCACTGGGCTCGGAGAAATCTCTGGACCAAACTGTGGTACCCAGCTTCTGCGAACCTCAATCTGGCATCGCTGTATCTTCTCTCGTTCCAAGTAGCATGGGATTCGTCTGGTTCTCGGCGGCATCGAAGCATGAAACATAGACACCTGCCCTCAAACGCGTGCAGTGCGTGGAGGCTGTCCTTGTCGGCCGTGCAGCCACCCGCACCGAAAAGGGCAATACTCTGGACCTTCTGCTGGTATCGTTGGAACTTTTCCTTCAACGACGTGCTTGTGTTCCGAAAATATCCTGCCTGGGAGTAAAATGTCCGACGAGCCGCCTCAATCCTCGAGTCCACATCGAGGTGCGAGGAATACTTATAATCAGAGAACAACTGGACGCCTAGAACCGTCATCTCAGTAACACGTCTGAACCGCATAACATCATTCTGGAAGGGTACAAGTAAGTCGGCTGAAGAAGGGATCAGCCCCTCGGCATCTCTCGCGGCGTCGGCACCGAAGACCATGTAGAGCAAGCTAGAGGGTTTCCAGCGCATGCCGAAATCATGGAGTCTAACCGTAAGGTCGTGAATCATGCGTGCCAATTCTTCCCTGCTTCGTGCCATGATGTAGCAATTGTCTGCCCATACGAAGTGATTGACGACCGACGTGTAGGACGATTTGCCAGACTCCATGGAATCCCCAGTTTTAAAACACACTTGATAACCTATGTTCTGTGTATCCCACTGTCGGAAGGTTTCCTGCCACATCGCAGCAATAATAAGGTTGAACCCTAGGGGTCCCTCGGCACCGCCCGTTCTAATACATCTATCCCATCTCACACTCTCCACCTCGATACTTTCATGGCAAACCGTCCCCACACTGTCACATAGTGGATCGAGAAAAGCATATTGAAGATGATAAGGTACATGTGCGTGCTGTAAACCCCGTCTAACATTGGCTACCGTGCAATGGTCGAAGGCTTGTAGGATATCTGCATTGGCCAGATGTGCTGTTTCCCCCTTCCCCCATGTAGAGGCATGCTGTCCGATGTGTTTCAAGCTCGCCGTGATCTCGTTCGTGGTGCGGTTAGATTGGAAGCCGTAAAGACCGAGAGGGCGAAAGAGACCGTTTCGCTCGACATGTTGTTCCACCAAGATAACGATACATGTGCTGTACCATCGTGCAATAGCGTTCTGCATACATAGAAGCCTACCGTCCCTAAGATCCGTGATGCCTGGAAGCTTGGGCATAAAGGAGATGAGGATATCACGCCATGAGGAGGGATACGGTGTGCGCATGTGTAGTATATCGTTGAACAAGCGTCGGATATTTACAACCTTGGTTACCGCCGGGAGACTCGTAGAGCTTCCTAGCTCGACTTAAGTTGAGAAAACCGACAGCACCTACCAACATTCCGACTTATAGTGAATATTTTTTGACCTCTCAATGCGACAGGCAGGCACGTCTGATGTCTGCGAATCGACTCCTGTCATTACCAGCTCTGCAGCCCCCTACAGCCCGAGTTAAGTGCAGAAAACCAACAGCACCTTTTAGGATGACTCGAACAATACAATAGTTTCGCAGACCTAATTCGGGCAGCAGACCGAGTTCCGAGCTCTGAATTCGACAGGCGGACGCGCCTGATGTCTTCAAATCGATTCCTATGACCACCAGCACTGTAGCCCCCCTCAGCGCGAGTTGAGTGAAGAGAACCGAGAGCACTTCTCAAGATGACTCGACCAATACGAATAGTTTTGCGATTCTAGATCGGGCAGCCGACCGAGTTCAGAGCTCTGGATTCGACAAACAAGCGCAACTGATGATTCTCAATCGGTTTCTGTAAATATCAGCTCTGTAGCTGTCCTACAGCTCGAGTTAAGTACAGGAAACCGAGAGTTCCTGTCAAGATGACAAGAATAATACGAAAAGGTTTGCGGACCTAGCTCGGCTAACAGACGGAGTTCAGACCTCTGGATTGGACAGGCGAACGCGCCTAATCATTTTACATCGATTAGCTGTGCTTACCAGCTCTGTAGCTGTTCTAAAGCTCGAGGTATGTTCAGAAAACCGTCAGCGCGTATCAAGATGACTCAAACGGCCGATCCCGCCACAGTGCTTTTCGATAGTAATATTCACCCGATCGAGCTGAGACAAAGATGGCGGGCGGGGATAAGATCGAATATCACGGGAAAAAATACTAGAGCTCTAACGAATGGTCAAATTTCGAGAACAAAATTTTCAACCGACCGAAAGTCACCAAAATTGCTAAGCGAAGCTCTACGAGTTACTCTTAAGCTTCCAGCAATAAACGTTTTATGTTTTTATCGAAAGACGGTTCCGCCAAGTGTTTTGATAGCAGTACTGCCCCTACGGGCATGAGAATGCATTGGCGAACGCGAAATAACCCACTACAGGTGCGACAAATACCAGTTCTCAAAATGAATATTCAAATCTCTCAGAAAGTTTGTCAAACCGACCCAAAGTTCGCACATTCTCCGTCGGGGCCGGGTCGGCCAACGAGCTGCACCCCGCGCCCAAATTCCTCTAGCTCATCGATGTCGAGGAGCTCTACGAGGTATTAGTAGCCCACTTGGCAGCGTCCAAAACCCGGAGAGCGAGGAGGCCCCCCGGAGCGAGGAGGCCCTTCGGACGGGAAAATTGGTAGCGTCCAAAACCCGAGACCCTTGGGGAGGCGGGGAGGCCATTTCCTAGGGATTTCCCTGGAACGCCCATGAAGTGCTTCGAAGGCATTGGTAGCGTCCACTTGGCAGCGCCCAAAATCCGAAGAGCGAAGAGAATCTCGGGGACGGGAAATCTTTTCTGGAGAGCCTTGGGGGGGTCCCCCTGGGGCGCTGCGGAAGCGCTGCCAGAAACGCTTCCATGCGTGCTTGCACGCATGCAGGCACGCGTGGAAGCTTGCCGGAAGCTCCCCCGGACACGTTCCCGGGCCGCCGGAGTTTCTGCGGGGAACGCGGAGCGCCGCGGAGAAGCTCCTGGCGGGCATCACCACCGCCCGGCTCTAATCTGAAACCCTTTAGCTCTCAGCGGGCTCTCCGGGAAAAACCTGGAAAGCAGAGACCCTTGGGGAAGCGAAGGGCCACTGGCGCCGGTGGTGAACCGTCAACCTAGTTACCGCCGGGAACCTCGTAGAGCTCTTTCCACGTGTGAGAGATTGCTGCGGACCCGCTGCCGGCTCGGGCGAGTTGGGATCGTGAAGCGGCGGAGATGGGCTGGTGGCGGGCACCACCACCGTCCGGCTTCTAATTTAAAACCCTCTAGCTCTCAGAGAGCTCTCCGGCAAAAACCCGGAGAGCAAAGAAGGCACACACCAGAAAGCCTTCCTGGCAAGCCCACAGACGCTCTCGGACTCTCTTCTCGGGCTCTGGGGCTCCCTGCAGCGCTTCTGAACTGGCGCCAGCGGGCGGTGAACGTCAACCTGGTCACCGCCGGGAACCTCGTAGAGCTCCTTTCACGCGGGACAGTGCTCAGAGTCGAAAGTGAGAGCTTCTCGGGGCATTTTTCGAAAAAGGCAAAATTGATTTTTTCATGTCGACATGAAGTTGTTTTGATAATAATTTTGCGCCTACGGAGCTCATATTAAGACGGAGAGGCCCTCACATTCGTCTTCAGGTGCCAAAAATCTACTTTCTCAAAATGAATTGTCAAATATCTTTCAAATAATGGCAGATACGACCAAAAGTTAACACTTTGTCCTTTCTGGCCGGGTGGGCGAACTAGCTCCACCCCGCGCCGGAATTCCTCTAGCTCATCGACTGGCGCCGGCGGTGAACCGTCAACCTGGTCACCGCTGGAAACCTCGTAGAGCTCCGTGCATCCGTAAGAGAGCTCAGGATCAAAGCGAGAGCTTCTGGGAGCTTTTCTACAAAAACTTGAAGTTAAAACATTTCGGAGTTAACATGAAGTCGGTTCCTCCAAGTGAACTGGTACTAAAAATGGTTCTAGAAGGCTGAGCTGCTCAGGAAACAAAGTTAATATGTCAATGCTCGGAGTGAAAATCTGCTTTCTTATAATGAATTGTCAAATATCTTTCAAAAAATCGCCAAACCACCCAAACTGGGCGCCGGCGGTAAACCGTCAACCTTGGTTACCGCCGGGAACTCGTAGAGCTTCCTAGCTCGACTTAAGTTGAGAAAACCGACAGCACCTACCAACATTCCGACTTATAGCGAATCTGTTTTTACCTCTGAATGAGACAGGCGGGCGCGTCTGATGTGTGCGAACCGACTCCTGTCATTACCAGCCCTGCAGCCTCTCTACAGCTCGAGTTAAGTGCAGAAAACCGACAGCATCTCTCAGGATGACCCGAACAATACAGTAGATTTGTAGACCTAATTCGGGCGGCAGACCGAGTGTGGAGCTCTGGATTCGACAGGCGGACGCGCCTGATTCTTTAAATCGGTTTCTGTGACCACAAGCACATTCGTCTCCCTCAGCGCGAGTTGAGTGAAGAAAATCGACAGCACCTCTCAAGATGACTCGACCAATACGAATAGTTTCGCGATTCTAGATCGGGCAGCAGACCGATTTCAAAGCTCTGGAGTCGACAGACAAACGCAACTGATGATTCAGAATTGGTTCCTGTAATAATCAGCTCTGTAGCTGTCCCACAGCTCGGGTTAAGGACAGAAAACCGAGAGTTCCTGTCAAGATCACT
>CAUYUJ010021299.1:0-62138 GCA_963575745.1 Prorocentrum cordatum
ATAAGTTGTGTGATTGATGATTCTTTTTCGTGTGTTGCCTTCATGCGTGCACACATTGTGTGGATGTACACACACCTTATAAGAGCTGCCAGAGGCTACCGCCGAAGCCGCCCCCCACGTGCTTGGCGTGGTGAGGCTTTCGCCTTAGCCGCTCGGTGGCCCGCGTTTGGCGTGCCCGCCCGCCTCGGACTGGACGGGGCCCTAGGGCCCGTGTGTCCGCGAAACGAAAAACCAGGTTGACGGTTTACCGCCGGCGCCAGTTTATTTTGAGAAAGTAGATTTTTCGCACCTGTAGACGACTATGAGGGACTCTGCATCTTAATATGAGCTCTCTTCATGCAGTTTTACTATCAAAACACTTGGCGGAACCAACTTCATGTCGACATGAAAAAAAATCATGTGTTCGCTTCTTCGAGAAATGCTTCCAGAAGCTCTCTGCTTGGATGTTGAGCACTCTCACGCGTGCTAGGAGCTCTACGAGGTTCCCGGCGGTGACCAGGTTGACGGTTCACCGCCGGCGCCAGTAATTCCGGCGCGCTGGAGAGCTAGTAGCTAGTTGGCAAGAAAAATCTCGACGGAACTTTTGGTGACTTTTGCTCGGTTGAAAATTTTGTTCTCGAAATTTGACAATTCGTTAGAGCTCTAGTATTTTTTGCCCGTGATATTCGATCTTATTCTCGCTCGCCATCTTGATCTCAGCACGATCGGGTGAATATTACTATCGAAAAGCTCTGTGGCGGGATCGGCCATTTTGAGTCATCTTGATATGCGCTGACGGTTTTCTGAACATAACTCGAGCTCTAAGGCAGCTACAGAGCTGGTAAGCACAGCTAATGCATGCAGAATGGTCAGGCGCGTTCGCCTGTTGAATCCAGAGGTCTGAACTCGTCTGCTAGCCGAGCTAGGGCCACAAACCTGTTCGTATTATTCGAGTCATTTTGACAGGAACTCTCGGTTTTCTGCACTTAACTCGAGCTGTAGGACAGCTACAGAGCCGATATATACAGGCGCCAATCCATAATCATCAGTTGCGTTTGTCTGTCGACTCCAGAGCTCTGAACTCGGCCTGCTGCCCGATCTAGAATCGCGAAACTATTCGTATCGTTCGAGTCGCTTGCGAGATAATGTCGGTTATCTGGACTCAACTCGCACTGCAGGGGGGATGCATGGCTCATAATTACTGGAATCGATTTGAAGACATCAGGCGTGTTCGCCTGTCCAATACAGAGCTCTGAAATCTGTCTGCTGCCCGAACTAGATCCGCGACTATTCCTATTGTTCGAGTCATCCTGAGAGGTGCTGTCGGTTTTCTGCACTTAACTCGGGCTGTAGGGGGGCTGCAGGGCTGGTAATGACAGGAGTCGATCAGACGCGTCCGTCTGTCGCATTCAGAGGTCAAAAACTATTCACTATGCGTCAGATTGTTAGTAAGTGCTGTCTGTTTTCTCAACTCAAGTCGAGTCAGGAAGCTCTACGAGTCCCCCGGCGGTAACCAAGGTTGACGGTTTACCGCCGGCGTCCAGTTATTCCGGCGCGCTGGAGAGCTAGTTGGCTCGCAAAAAAAGAAAAGGCCAACAGCAGGCGGGAACGACCGTTTCGAGTCATCTTGATACGAAACTCGTAGAGCTTCTCTTAGCTAGTTATAGCTGGAAGCTAAGAGTAATTCCGGCGCGCTGGAGAGCTAGTTGGCAAGAAAAATCTCGACGGAACTTTTGATGACTTTTGGTCGGTTGAAAATTTTGTTCTCGAAATTTGACAATTCGTTAGAGCTCTAGTATTTTTTCCCGTGATATTCGATCTTATTCCCGCTCGCCATCTCGATCTCAGCTCGATCGGGTAATTTTGAAGGGCAAAAGGCACTCTGGCGGGATCGGCCGTTTCAAGTCATCTTGATACGCGTTGTCGGTATTTTGTACTGAACTCGAGCTGTAGGACAGCTACAGAGCTTGTAAGCACAGCTATCGTACTCAGAATCATCAGGCGCGTTTGCCTGTTGAATCCATAGGTCTCAACTCGGTCTGCTAGCCGAGCTAGGTCCGCAGACCTATTCGTATTATTCGAGTCAACTTGATACGCGTTGTCGGTATTTTCTACTTCACTCGAGCTGTAGGGCAGCTACAGTGCTGGTAAGCACACCTATCGCATGCAGAATCATCAGCCGCGCTCGCCTGTTGAATCCGTAGGTCTGAGCTTGGTCTGCTAGCCGAGCTAGGTTCGCAAACCTATTCGTATTATTCGAGTCAACTTGATACGCGTTGTCGGTATTTTCTGCTTAACTCTATATGTAGGCCAGCTACAGTGCTGGTAAGTACACCTATCACACTCAGAATAATGAGGCGCGTTCGGCTGTTGGATTCAGAGCTCTGAACTCGGTCTGCTGCGCGATCCAGAATCACGAAACTGTTCGTATTCTTTCAGTCATCTTGAGAGCTACTGTCGGCGTTCTGCACTTAACTCGGGCTGTAGGAGGGCTGCAGGGCGCTTAATCACAGGAACCGATTCGAAGACATCAGACGCGTCCGTCTGTCGCATTCAGAGGTCCGAACTCGGTCGGATACTCGAGTTGGGCTGAAAAACTATTCGTTCTCTGCAATTTTTTTCGACATTATATGTTGCCAGGAAGCTCTACGAGTCCCCCGGCGGTAACAAAGGTTGACGGTTTACCGCCGGCGCCCAGTACTGGTTTTCTGTACTTAACGCGAGCTGTAGGGCAGCTACAGAGCTCATTGTCACAGAAATCGATTCGGAATCTTCAGGCGCGTTCATCTGTTGATTCGAGAGCTCGAAAATCGGCCTGCTGCTGGAGTTAATTCGCAAAACTGTTTGTATTATCCGAATCATCTTGAACAGTGCTTGAATTTCCTGCACCAGGGGGAAGAGTTACAGTGTTGCGGGTCAGACAAATCGATTTCCACAGATGAGGCGCGTCCGTCGGTCGATTCTAGAGCTCGGAACTCGGTCTGCTGCTCGATTTAGATCTGGGAAATTAGTGTATTATTCGAGCCATCCTGAGAGATCTTGTCAGTTTTCTGCACTTAACTCGGTCTTCAGCGGGGCTGCAGGGCTGTTAATCACATGACTCGATTCGCAGACATCAGACGCGTCCGCCTAGTGCATTCAGAGGTCTGAATTCGGTTTATACTCGGACTAGATTGCGAAACTGTTTCTTTTTTCTTAGAGTCATCTTGAGAGGTCTCAAATCGCTTTGGCTGAAAAAACTAGTCGTTCTCTGGAGTTTTTTCCCACTATATGCTGTCAGGAAGCTCTACGAGTTCCCGGCGGTAACAAAGGTTGACGGTTTACCGCCGGCGCCCAGTTCTTGCTGGAAGCTTCAGAGTAATTCCGGGGAGCTGGAGAGCTAGTTGGCAAGAAAAATCTCGACGGACCTTTTGGTGACTTTTGGTCGGTTCAAAATTTTGTTCTCAAAATTTGACCATTCGTTAGAGCTCTAATATTTTTCCCATGATATTCGATCTTATTCCCGCTCGCCATCTTGATCTCAGCTCGATCGGGTAACTTTGAAGGCCAAAAAGCAGACAGGCGGGAACGGCCGTTTCGAGTCATCTTGATACGCGCTGTCGGTTTTCTGAAGATAACTCGAGCTTCAGGACAACTACAGAGCTGGTCAGCACAGCTAATGCATTCAGAATGATCAGGCGCGTTGGCCTGTTGAATTCAGAGGTCTGAAATCGGTCTGCTAGCCGAGCTAGGGTCGCAAGCCTATGCGTATTATTCGAGTGATTGTAGCAGACGCTCTCGGTTTTCCGTACTTAACTCGATCTGTAGGGCAGCCACAGAGCTGATAATCACAGAAATCGATTGAGAATTATCAGGCGCGTTCGTCTGTTGAATCAAGAGCTCTGAACTCGGCCTGCTCCCCGAGCTAGGTTCGCGAACCTATTGTATCTGTGAGTAATCTTGAGAAGTGCTCTCGGTTTCTGTGCTGAAAATCATTGCTTCGGGGAGGGCTACAGTGCTGCTTGGTCACAGGGACTCGATTTCGAGGACATCAGGCGCGTCCGTTCGTCGAACCGAGAAGCTCGAACTCGGTCTGCTGCTCGAACGAGATTTCGCGAAACTGTTGTTTATTATTCGAGTCATCCTGAGTGGTACTCTCGGTTTTCTGCACTTAACTCAGGCTGTATTGGGGGCTTCAGAAGATGGTAATCCACAGGAATCGATCCCGCAGACATCAGACGCGCGTCGCCTCCTTGGTCGCATTCTGAGGTCTGAACTCGATTTCATACTCGAGCTCGATTGGAAAACTGTTCGTTTTTTTTGTTAGAGTCATCTTGAGAGGTCTATAATCGCTTGGGCTGAAAACCTAGTCGTTCTCTGAAATTCTTTTCCACATTATATATTGTCAGGAAGCTCTACGAGTCCCCCGGCGGTAAGAAAGGTTGACGGTTTACCGCCGGCGCCCAGTTGGTCGACCCGACCAGAACGGACAATGTGACAACTTTTGGGTGGTTTTGCGATTTTTTGAAAGATATTTGACCATTTATTTTGAGAAAGCAGATTTTTTGCACCTGTAGACGATTATGAGGGCCTCAGCATCTTAATATGAGCTCTGTACATGCACTTTCACTATCGAAACACTTGGCGAAACCAACTCTATCTCGACATGAAAAAAATCAGGTTTTTTGATTTCCGAGAAATTCTTCCAGAAGCCCTCTCTTTTGGTAGTGAGCGCTCTTACGCGTGTTAGGAGCTCTACGAGGTTCCCGGCGGTGACCAGGTTGACAGTTCACCGCCGGCGCCAGTTCCGGAGCGCTGGAGAGCTAGTTGGCAAGAAAAATCTCGACGGAACTTTTGCTGACTCTTGCTCAGTTGAAAATTTTGTTCTCAAAATTTGACCATTCGTTAGAGCTCTAGTATTTTTTCCCGTGATATTCGATCTTATTCCCGCTCTCCATCTTGATCTCAGCTCGATCGGGTGAATATTACTATCGAAAAGCACGGTGGCGGGATCAGCCGTTTTGAGTTCATCTTAATACTGGCCTCACGGTTTTCTGAACAGAACTCGAGCTCTAGGGCAGCTACAGAGTGGTAAGCGCACAGCTAATGCATGCAGATGATCAGGCGCGTTCGTCTGTTGAACCCAGAGGTATGAACTCGGTCCTGCTAGCGAGCTAGGTCCGCAAACATATTTTTATTATATCGAGTGAAACTGAGTGTTTTAAACGCGTATGTCGGTAGTTTCTATTAACTCGAGCTGTAGGCAGCTACAGTGCTGGTAAGCACTTTCCTATTCGCAACTCAGAATCCTCAGACGTCGTTCGCCTGTGAATTCCATAGTTCTGAACCGGTCCTGCTAGCCGAGCTAGGGTGGCAAAACCTACCGGATTATTCGATTCAACTGATACGCGCTGTCGGTATTTTCTACTTAACTCGGGCTGTAGGCCAGCTTATAGTGCTGGTAAGCCACACTTAACCGCACTCAGAATCATTAGGCGCGTTCGCCTGTTGAATCCAGAGCTCTGAACTCGGTCTGCTGCGCGATCCAGAATCACGAAACTGTTCGTATTCTTCCAGTCATCTTGAGAGCTACTGTCGGCGTTCTGCACTTAATTCGGGCTGTAGGGGGGCTGCAGAGCGGGTAATCACAGGAGTCGATTCGGAGACATCAGACGCGTCTGTCTGTCGGATAACTGCTTCCCTTAGCAAGTTATGGCTGGAAGCTAAGAGTAATTCCGGCGCGCTGGGGAGCTAGTTGGCAAGAAAAATCTCGACGGAACTTTTGATGACTTTTGCTCGGTTGAACATTTTGTTCTCACAATTTGACAATTCGTTAGAGCTCTAGTATTTTTTCCCGTGATATTCGATCTTATTCCCGCTCTCCATCTTGATCTCACATCGATCGGGTGAATATTACTATCGAAAAGCACTGGCGGGGTCGACCGTTTTGAGTCATCTTGATATGCGCTGACGGTTTTATGAACATAACTCGAGCTCTAGAGCAGCTACAAAGCTGGTAAGCACAGCTAATGCATGCAGAATGATCAGGCGCGTTCGTCTGTTGAATCCAGAAGTCTGAGCTCGGTCTGCTAGCCGAGCTAGGTCCGCAAACCTGTTCGTATTATTCGAGTCATCTTACAGAAACTCGGTTTTCTGCACCTAACCCGAGCTGTAGGACAGCTACAGAGCTGATGTTTACATGCAGCAAGTCAGGATCATTACTTGCGTTTGTCTGTCGAAACCAGAGCTCTGAACTCGGTCTGCTGCCCGATCTAGAATGGCGAAACTATTCGTATTGTTCGAGTCGCTTGCGAGATGCTCTCGGTTATCTGGACTTAACTCGGGCTGTAGGGGGGCTGCATGGCTGGTAATCACATAAATCGATTTCAAGACATCAGGCGCGTCCGCCTGTCGAATGCAGAGCTCGGAACTCGGTCTGCTGCCCGAACTAGTCCGCAAAACTATTCCTATTGTTCGAGTCATCCTGAGAGGTGCTGTCGGTTTTCTGCACTTAACTCGGGCTGTAGGGGGCTGCAGGGCTGGTAATTGTTGTCGCTTCGCGAATCCCCACCAGCCCATCCAGAAACGATGCCCAGAGGAATTGCCTCGATCAGAGAAGTGGGCAGCACACAGAGGAAGCCATTATGAGACATCTTGGGATATCTTGAGCCATCTTGGAGGTCCTTTTGGGCTCTCCCAGACGCTCTTGGAGTCATCTTAATCCGTGCCCCCCCCCAAGAGGCCTCCATGTGGCTAAAACCTGTGTAGAATCAATGATTAGGCATTCTCGCCGAGGCCTCTTGGAGCATCTTGGGTGCATCTGGGGGGGCTCTTGGGGCCTCTTGGGGGTCTCTTGGGGGCCTCCGGGGGGCGCTTGGGGGCCTCTTGGGGCCATTTTGGGGCCATCTTGGGACCTCTTGGGGCTTCCTGGGCGCTTCTTGGGGCCATCTTGGAGGAGATCGATCAAACAAGAGGGGGGGTTTAATTAGCGTCCCCCCTCGGAAGCCCCTAAAATCGCCTCTTGGACCCCTCTTGGAACGCTCTTGGAGTGCTCTTGGGCGCTCTTGGGGCCGTCTTGGGGCTCTTTTGGGGCTCTCTTGGGGCCCTCTTGGGCCATCTTGGAGCCATCTCCAGGCCTCGGATAGCCATCGGAAGCGAAAAGGCGAGAAAGCAAAAATCATTGATTTTCCTTAGGTTTTGGGACGATTTTGGCCTCTTCGGGGCCTCCTTGGGGAGCTGTTTGGCCACTTGGAGTTATCTTGGGGCCGTCTTTGGGCTTCTTGGAACCATCTTAGGAGCCATCGTGAGCGATCTTGCGCTATCTTGAGCCATCTTGGAGCTCATCTTGGGTTCTCTGAGGCGCTCTTGGAGCCGTCTTGGGCCATCTTGGACGCTCTAACTACCCGCGGCCCCCCCCCGTCCAGGTCCAGGGGAGGGGGTAGGGGGAGGGGTAAACCCCACCCCAAGGGGGAAGAGGGAGGGGTGGAAGAGGATCTGCTTAGGGGACCTACGCCAGGTGAGGGTGGGATTACAGGAGCGATCGCAGAGAATCAGACGCGGTCCGCCTGTCGCATTTCAGAGGTCAAACTATCACTAAGCAGATGTTCAATTGTGTCTGTTTTTCTCTCAACTTAAGTCGAGTAGGAAGCTCTACGAGTCCTCCCGGCGGTGACCAAGGTTGACGGTTACCGCCGGCGCCCAGTAACTCGTAGAGCTTCCCTTAGCAAGTTGTTGCTGGAAGCTTTAGAGTAATTCCGGAGCGCTGGAGAGCTAGTTGGCAAGAAAAATCTCGACGGAACTTTTGCTGACTTTTGCTCGGTTGAAAATTTCGTTCTCGAAATTTGACCATTCGTTAGAGCTCTAGTATTTTTTCCCGTGATATTCGATCTTATTCCCGCTCGCCATCTTGATCTCAGCTCGATCGGGTGAATATTACTATCGAAAAGCACGGTGGCGGGATCGGCCGTTTTGAGTCATCTTGATATGCGCTGTCGGTTTTCTGAACATAACTCGAGCTCTAGGGCAGCTACAGAGCTGGTAAGCACAGCTAATGCATGCAGAATGATCAGGCGCGTTCGTCTGTTGAACCCAGAGGTCTGAACTCGGTCTGCTAGCCGAGCTAGGTCCGCAAACCTATTCGTATTATTCGAGTGAACTTGATACGCGTTGTCGGTAGTTTCTACTGAACTCGAGCTGTAGGGCAGCTACAGTGCTGGTAAACACTCCTATCGCACTCAGAATCATCAGACGCGTTCGCCTGTTGAATCCATAGGTCTGAACTCGGTCTGCTAGCCGAGCTAGGGTCGCAAACCTGTTCGTATTATTCGAGTCAACTTGATGCGCGCTGTCGGTATTTTCTACTTAACTCGGGCTGTAGGGCAGCTATAGTGCTGGTAAGCACACCTACCGCACTCAGAATCATTAGGCGCGTTCGCCTGTTGAATCCAGAGCTCTGAACTCGGTCTGCTGCGCGATCCAGAATCACGAAACTGTTCGTATTCTCCCAGTCATCTTGAGAGCTACTGTCGGCGTTCTGCACTTAATTCGGGCTGTAGGGGGGCTGCAGAGCGGGTAATCACAGGAATCGATTCGGAGACATCAGACGCGTCTGTCTGTCGCATAACTCGTAGAGCTTCCCTTAGCAAGTTATGGCTGGAAGCTAAGAGTAATTCCGGCGCGCTGGGGAGCTAGTTGGCAAGAAAAATCTCGACGGAACTTTTGATGACTTTTGCTCGGTTGAAAATTTTGTTCTCACAATTTGACAATTCGTTAGAGCTCTAGTATTTTTTCCCGTGATATTCGATCTTATTCCCGCTCGCCATCTTGATCTCACATCGATCGGGTGAATATTACTATCGAAAAGCACTGTGGCGGGATCGACCGTTTTGAGTCATCTTGATATGCGCTGACGTTTTTATGAACATAACTCGAGCTCTAGAGCAGCTACAGAGCTGGTAAGCACAGCTAATGCATGCAGAATGATCAGGCGCGTTCGTCTGTTGAATCCAGAAGTCTGAGCTCGGTCTGCTAGCCGAGCTAGGTCCGCAAACCTGTTCGTATTATTCGAGTCATCTTACAGAAACTCTCGGTTTTCTGCACCTAACCCGAGCTGTAGGACAGCTACAGAGCTGATGTTTACATGCAGCAAGTCAGGATCATTAGTTGCGTTTGTCTGTCGAAACCAGAGCTCTGAACTCGGTCTGCTGCCCGATCTAGAATGGCGAAACTATTCGTATTGTTCGAGTCGCTTGCGAGATGCTCTCGGTTATCTGGACTTAACTCGGGCTGTAGGGGGGCTGCATGGCTGGTAATCACATAAATCGATTTCAAGACATCAGGCGCGTCCGCCTGTCGAATGCAGAGCTCGGAACTCGGTCTGCTGCCCGAACTAGTCCGCAAAACTATTCCTATTGTTCGAGTCATCCTGAGAGGTGCTGTCGGTTTTCTGCACTTAACTCGGGCTGTAGGGGGCTGCAGGGCTGGTAATTACAGGAGTCGATTCGCAGACATCAGACGCGTCCGCCTGTCGCATTCAGAGGTCAGAAACTATGCACCATAAGTCAGATTGTTGGTAATTGCTGTCTGTTTTCTCAACTTAAGTCGAGTTAGGAAGCTCTACGAGTCTCCCGGCGGTAACGAGCAGCTATAATATACGACCTCCAGCGCCGGGGATGGATCTAATTCGTCATGATTTTCGGGAGTGGAATACTCGAGCCGACGTCCTTACACACCAGGCCCGAGAGGGCCAGATATTTAGTTCAGAATGTAGTCCGTATACACATGATTATGAGACAGAATTTTACGTTGCTGCTGCTATTCGGGCTGGTTTCGATGGCGGCGTGTCGTCTGAGGGATGTGGGTGCGGTTGCTGGATAGACATAGGCCTCAAACCACGGTATTGGGATCGACGGGACCCCGCTCAGCTGATATGGAAGTCAGTTTTTGAGAGGGCTTGGCTTATTTCTCCAACTACAACTGTTACTGATACAGAACTCAGTGCTTTGGAGTGCATCGTGACTGCGCTCCCACAGGCAGCTCTATGGTTACCACAGACTTGATAGTTGCAGTTTTCTCAATTCGTTGTTTCTTTCTCTTACTATGATATACTCAGCTTCGCTGGGAGTTCTCTTTTCTCTTGCATGTTCAGTTGACTGCATTTTGATTCATTTCTGTGTGCGTTTGCTCGTTCGCTCATATTTGTGATTGATGATTCATCGCAGCTTCGCTGCTCTGTGTTGTCTTGACTTTATGTTCGAATAAGAGCTCTCGCTTCCTGAAGACACCTGACCTCGTGCTTGCTCGTGGCCCTAGGGCCAGTAGGAGCCTCGCAAAGCCGCAAAACCAAGGTTGACGGTTTACCGCCGGCGCCCAGTAATTCCGGGGAGCTGGAGAGCTAGTTGGCAAGAAAAATCTCGACGGAACTTTTGCTGACTTTTGGTCGGTTGAAAAATTTGTTCTCGAAATTTGACCATTCGTTAGAGCTCTAGTATTTTTTCCCATGATATTCGATCTTATTCCCGCTCGCCATCTTGATCTCAGCTCGATCGGGTAACTTTGAAGGCCAAAAAGCAGGCAGGCGGGAACGGCCGTTTCGAGTCATCTTGATACGCGCTGTCGGTTTTCTCAAGATAACTCGAGCTTCAGGACAACTACAGAGCTGGTCAGCACAGCTAATGCATTCAGAATGATTAGGCGCGTTCGCCTGTTGAATCCAGAGGTCTGAACTCGGTCTGCTAGCCGAGCTAGGGTCGCAAACCTATTCGTATTATTCGAGTCATTGTAGCAGACGCTCTCGGTTTTTCGTACTTAACTCGATCTGTAGGGCAGCCACAGAGCTGATAATCACAGAAATCGATTGAGAATTATCATGCGCGTTCGTCTGTTGAATCAAGAGCTCTGAACTCGGCCTGCTCCCCGAGCTAGGTTCGCGAACCTATTGGTATTGTTCGAGTCATCTTGAGAAGTGCTCTCGGTTTTCGGTATTTAAATCGTGCTGTGGGAGGGCTACAGTGCTGCTAGTCACAGGAATCGATTTCGAGACATCAGGCGCGTCCGTTCGTCGAACCGAGAGCTCGGAACTCGGTCTGCTGCTCGAGCGAGATCTGCGAAACTGTTGTATTATTCGAGTTATCCTGAGAGGTACTCTCGGTTTTCTGCACTTAACTCAGGCGGTATGGGGGGCTGCAGAGCTGGTAATCACAGGAATCGATCCGCAGACATCAGACGCGTCCGCCCGTCGCATTCAGAGGTCTGAACTCGGTTTCATACTCGAGCTCGATTGGAAAACTGTTCGTTTGATTTGTTAGAGTCATCTTGAGAGGTCTATAATCGCTTGGGCTGAAAAACTAGTCGTTCTCTGAAATTCTTTTTCACATTATATATTGTCAGGAAGCTCTACGAGTCCCCCGGCGGTAACCAAGGTTGACGGTTTACCGCCGGCGCCCAGTTCTGGCGCGCTGGAGAGCTAGTTGGCACGAAAAATCTCGACGGAACTTTTGCTGACTTTTGGTCGGTTGAAAATTTTGTTCTCGAAATTTGACCATTCGTTAGAGCCCTAGTATTTTTTCCCATGATATTCGATCTTATTCCCGCTCGCCATCTTGATCTCAGCTCGATCGGGTAACTTTGAAGGCCAAAAAGCAGGCAGGCGGGAACGGCCGTTTCGAGTCATTTTGATACGCGCTGTCGGTATTTTGTACTTAACTCGAGCTGTAGGGCAGCTATAGAGCTGGTAAGCACAGCTATCGCACTCAGAATTATCACGCGCGTTCGCCTGTTGAATCCAGAGGTCTGAACTCGGTCTGTGAGCCGAGCTAGGTCCGCTAACCTATTCGTATTATTCGAGTCAACTTGATACGCGTTGTCGGTATTTTCTACTTAACTCGAGCTGTAGGGCAGCTACAGTGCTGGTAAGCACACCTATCGCACTCAGAATCATCAGGCACGTTCGCCTGTTGAATCCATAGGTCTGAACTCGGTCTGCTAGTCGAGCTAGGTCCGGCAACCTATTCGTATTATTTGAGTCAACTTGATACGCGTGGTGGGTATTTTGTACTTAATTCGAGCTGCAGGGAAGCTAGAGTGCTGGTAAGCACACCTATCGCACTCAGAATCATCAGGCGCGTTCGCCTCCTGACTCCAGAGGTCTGAACTCGGTCTGCTAGCCGAGCTAGGTCCGCAAATCTATTCGTATGATTCGAGTCATCTTGACACACGCTCTCGGTTTTCTGTACTTAACTCGAGGTGTAGGCAGCTACAGAGCCTACAGTCACAGAAATCGATTGAGAATTATCGGGTGCGTTTGTCTGTTATATCGAGAGCTCTGAACTCGGCCTGCTGCCCGAGCTAGGTTCGCGAAACTATTCGTATTGTCCGAATCATCGTGAAAAGTGCTCTCAATTTTCTGCACTCAACTCGTGCTGGGGGAGGGCTACAGTGCTGCGGGTCAGAGATATCGATTTACCTACATCAGGCGCGTTCGTTGGTCGATTCGAGAGCTCAGAACTTGGTCTGCTGCTCGAAACAGGTCTGCGAAACTATTATATTATTCGAGTCATGCTGAGAGATGCTGTCGGTTTTCTGCACTTAACTCGGGCTGTAGGGGGGCTGCAGGGCTGGTAATCACATGAGTCGATTCGCAGACATCAGACGCGTCCGCCTGTCGCATTGAGAGGTCTGAACTCGGTCTGAGCAGACGCGTCCGCTTGTCGCATTCAGAGGTCAAAAAATATTCACTATGAGTCAGAATGTTGGTAGGTGCTCTCGGTTTTCTCAACTTAAGTCGAGCTTGGAAGCTCTACGAGTTCCCCGGCGGTAACCAAGGTTGACGGTTTACCGCCGGCGCCCAGTTAGAAGCCGGACGGTGGTGATCCAACATTTCGTTAGAGCTCTAGTATTTTTCCCGGTCATATTTGATCTTATTACCGCTCGCCATCTTGATCTCAGCTCGATCGGGTACCTTTTAACTCGTAGAGCTTCCCTTAGCAAGTTATTGCTGGAAGCTTAAGAGTAATTCCGGAGCGCTGGAGAGCTAGTTGGCAAGAAAAATCTCGACGGACCTTTTGCTGACTTTTGGTCGGTTGAACATTTTGTTCTCAAAATTCAACAATTCGTTTGAGCTCTAGTATTTTTTCCCGTGATATTCGATCTTATTCACGCTCGCCATCTTGATCTCAGCTCGATCGGGTACCTTTTACGGCCAAAAAGCGTCCCGGCGGGAACGGTCGTTTCGAGTCATCTTGTCACGCGTTGTCGGTATTTTGCACTTAACTCGAGCCGTAGGGCAGCCACAGAGCTGTTAAGCACTCCTATCGCATTCAGAATTATCAGGCGCGTTCGCCTGTCAAATCCAGAGGTCTGAACTCGATCTGCTAGCCGAGCTAGGTCCGCAAACCTATTCGTATTATTCGAGTCATCTTGACAGACGCTCTCGGTTTTCTGTACTTAACTCGAGCTGTGGGGCAGCTACATGGCTCATTGTCACAGACATCGATGGGGAATCATCAGTCGCGTTTCTCCATTGAACCGAGAGCTCTGAACTCGGCCTGCTGTCCGAGCTAGGTTCGCGAAACTATTCGTATTGTGCGTATTATCTTGAGACGTGCTCTCAATTTTCTGCACTCAACTCGTTCTGGGGGGGGGCTACAGTGCTGCGGATCACATATATCGATTTTCACACCTCAGACGCGTCTGTCGGTCGATTCCAGAGCTCCGAACTCGGTCTGCTGCTCGAACTAGGTTCGAAAATCTATTCTAGTATTTGAGTCGATACTGTCGATTTTCTGCACAGAAACTCGGGCGGTATGGGGCTGCAGGGCTGGGAATCACATGAGTGTTTGCAGACATCAGACGCGCCCGCCTGTCGCATTCAGAGGTCTGAACTCGGTTTGATACTCGAAATGGATTGCGAAACTGTTTGTTTTTTATTAGAGTCATCTTGAGAGGTCTGAAATCGCTTGGGCTGAAAAACTAGTCGTTCTTTGAGTTTTATCCACACTATATACTGTCAGGAAGCTCTACGAGTCCCCCGGCGGTAAGAAAGGTTGACCTGACCTGACACCTGACCTCATGCTTGCTCGTGATGCCTGACGAAGGAAGCTTTCGCTTCCTGATGACACCTGACCTCATGCTTGCTCGTGGCCCTAGGGCCAGTAGGAGCCTCGCAAAGCCGCAAAAAGAAAGGTTGACGGTTTACCGCCGGCGCCCAGTGCTGCCAAAAAGCACTCCGGCAGGATCTGCCGTTTCGAGTTATCTTAATAGGCAATGACGGCTTTTTTAAGATAACTCGAGCTTGAAATCTGCTACAGAGCTGGTAAGCACAGCTTATGGATCCAGAATGATCAGGCGCGTTCGCCTGTCGAACTCAGAGGCGTGAACTCGGTCTGCTAGTCGAGCTAGGTGCACAAATCTATTCGTATTATTCGAATCATCGTGAGAGACGCTCTCGGTTTTCTGTAATCAACTCGAGCTAGAGCACAGCTAAAGAGCTGATACGTACAGAATCTGATTTGAAATCATCAGTGACCGTTGTCTTCGGAATCCAGAGCTCTGCACTCGGTCTGCTGCCGAATCTAGACTCGCAAAACTATTCGTATCGTTCGAATACTCTTAAGAGATACTGTCGGTTCTCTGCACTTAACTGGGGCTGTAGGAGGGGCTGCATGGCTGGTAATGACGGAACATGAGGCGGGTCCGCCTCCGAATCGAGAGCTCCGAACTCTGTCTGCTGCACGAACTAGGTCTGCAAAACTATTCGTATTGTTTAAGTCATGTTGAGAGGTGCTGTCAGTTTCCTGCACTTAATTCGGGCTGTAGGGGGCTGCAGGGCTAGCAATCACAGAAATCGATTCAGAACATCAGACGCGTCCGTCTGTGGCATGCAGAGCTCTGATCTCGGTGTGATACTCGAGCTAGGTTTGTCAAACTATTTCGTATTGTTCGAGTCATCTCGGGAGATGCTGTCGATTTACATTCGAAACTCGGGCTGTATGAGAGCTATAGCTCGTACAGAAGAGAATCTAGAAGCATAGGAGGCGTTGGGCTGTTCCATCTGAGAGATCTGAAATTACTTGGGCTGGAAAACTATTTTTTCAGTCTATTTACATTATATATTGTCAGGAAGCTCTACGAGTCCCCCGGCGGTAAGAAAGGTTGACGGTTTACCGCCGGCGCCCAGTACTCGTAGAGCTTCCCTTAGCAAGTTATTGCTGGAAGCTAAGAGTAATTCTGGCGCGCTGGAGAGCTAGTTGGCAAGATAAATCTCAACTGAACTTTTGACAACTTTTGGTCGGTTGAAAATAACTCAAAGAGCTTCCCTTAGCAAGTTATCGCTGGAAGCTAAGAGTAATTCCGGGGCGCTGGAGAGCTAGCTGGCAAGGAAAATCTCGACGGACCTTCTGGTGACTTTTGGTCGGTTGAAAATTTTGCTCTTAAAATTTGAACATTCGTTAGAGCTCTAGTATTTTTTCCCATGATATTTGATCTTAATCCCGCTCACCATCTTGATCTCAGCTCGATCGGGTAATTTTTACTGCGAAAAAGCAGGCAGGCGGGATCGGCCGTTTCGAGTCATCTTGATATGCGCTGTCGCATCTGATCAGGCGCGTTCGCCTGTTGAACCGAGAGGTCTGAACTCGGTCTGCTAGCCGAGCTAGGTCCGCAAACCTATTCGTATTAACCGAGTCATCTTCACAGGCGCTTTCGGTTTTCTGTACTTAACTCGAGCTATAGGACAGCTACAGAGCTGATACTTACAGAAACCGATTCAGAATCATCAGTCGCGTTTGTCTGTTGAATCCAGAGCTCTGAACTCGGTCTGCTGCCCGATCCATAATCGCGAAACTGTTCGAATTGTTCGAGTCACCTTCAGAGGTGCTGTCGGTTTTCTGCACTTAACTTGGGCTGTAGGGAGGCTAGAGTGCTGGTGGTGACAGCAATCGATTTGGAACATCAGACGCGTCCGCCTGTGGAATCCAGAGCTCGGAACTCGGTCTCCTGCCCGAATTCGGTCCGCGAAACTGTTCGTATTGTTCGAGTCATCCTGCAAGATGCTGTCGGCTTTCCACACTTAACTCGAACTGTAGGGGGGCTGCAGGGCTGGTAATCACAGGAATCGATTCGGACACATCAGACGCATCCGCCTGTCGCATTCAGAGGTCTGAACTGGGTCTGATACTCGAGCTGGGTTTGCCAAACTATTCGTTTTGTTCGAGTCATCTTGAGAGATGCAATCGGTTGACGCACGTAACTGGGCCTGTAGGAGAGCTACAGAGCTCGTACAGAAGACAATCCAGAAGCATCGGGAGGCGTTCGGCTGTTGCATCGAGAGGTCTGACATCGCTTGGGCTGAAAAACTATTTGTTCTCTGCAATTTTTTATGACATTATATATTGTCAGGAAGCTCTACGAGTCCCCCGGCGGTAAGAAAGGTTGACGGTTTACCGCCGGCGCCCAGTTTCGTTCTCGAAATTCAACAATTCGTTTGAGCTCTAGTATTTTTTCCCGTGATATTCGATCTTATTCCCGCTCGCCATCTTGATCTCAGCTCGATCGGGTGAATATTACTATCGAAAAGCACTGTGGCGGGATCGGCCGTTTTGAATCATGTAGATACGCGCTGACGGTTTTCTGAACATAACTCGAGCTTTAGGACAGCCACAGAGCTGGTGAGCACAGCTAATCGATGTAGAATAATTAGGCGCGTTTGCCTGTTCAATCCAGAGGTCTGAACTCGGTCTGTTAGCAGAGCTGGGTCCGCAAACCTATTCGTATTATTCGAGTCATCATGACAGGAACTCTCGGTTTTCTGTACTTAACTCGAGCTGTAGGACAGCTACAGAGCTGATATTTACAGGAACCGATTCAGGATCAACAGTTGCGTTTGTCTGTCGAATCCAGCGCTCTGAACTCGGTCTGCTGCCCGATCTAGAATCGCGAAACTATTCGTATCGGTCGAGTCACTTTAGAAGTCCTCTCGGTTTTCTTCACTCAACTCGCGCTGAGGGGGGCTACAGTGCGGGTGGTCACAGGAATCGATTTGAAGACATCAGGCGCGTCCGCCTGTCGAATCCAGAGCTCGAAACTCGGCCTGCTGCCCGAATTAGGTCTGCAAAACTACTGTATTGTTTGGGTCATCCTGAGAGGTGCTGTCGGTTTTCTGCACTTAACTCGGGCTGTAAGGGGGCTGCAGGGCTGGTAATGACAGGAGTCGATTCGTAGACATGAGACGCGTCCGCCTGTCGCATTCAGATGTCAAAAAATATTCACTATAAGTCGGAATGTTGGTAGGTGCTGTCGGTTTTCTCAACTTAAGTCGAGCTAGGAAGCTCTACGAGTCCCCCGGCGGTAACCAAGGTTGACGGTTTACCGCCGGCGCCCAGTAATTCCGGCGCGCTGGAGAGCTAGTCGGCAAGAAAAATCTCGACGGAACTTTTGGTGACTTTTGGTCGGTTGAAAATTTCGTTCTCGAAATTCAACAATTCGTTTGAGCTCTGATTCCCGCTCTCCATCTTATTCGATCTTATTCCCGTGATATTCGATCTTATTCCCGCTCATATTACTATCGAAAAGCACTCTGGCGGGATCGGCCGTTTTCAGTTATCTTGATACGCGCTGACGGTTTTCTGAACAGAACTCGAGCTTTAGGACAGCTACAGAGCTGGTCGGCACAACTAATCGATGTAGAATGATCAGGCGCGTTCGCCTGTTGAATCTAGAGGTCTGAACTCGGTCTGTTAGCCGAGCTAGGTCCGCAAACCTATTTGTATTATTCGAGTCATCTTGAGAGGTGCTCTCGGTTTTCTGTACTTAACTCGAGCTGTAGGACAGCTACAGAGCTGATATTTACAGAAACCGATTCAGAATGAGCAGTTGCGTTTGTCTGTCGAATCCAGAGCTCTGAACTCGGTCTGCTGCCCGATCTAGAATCGCGAACCTATTCGTATTGGTCGAGTCATCTTGAGAAGTGCTCTGGGTTCTCTTCGCTCAACTCGCGCTGAGGAGGGCTACAGTGCTGATGGTCACAGGAATGGATTTGAAGACATCAGGCGCGTCCGCCTGCCGAATCCAGAGCTCGGAACTCGATCTGCTGCCCGAATTAGGTCTGCGAAACTATTGTATTGTTCGAGTCATCCTGAGAGGTGCTGTTACTTTCTGCACTTAACTCGGGCTGTAGGGGGCCTGCAGGGCTGGTTATGACAGGGGTCGATTCGCAGACATCGAACGCGTTCGCCTGTCGCATTCAGAGGTCAAAAAATATCCACTATGAGTCGGAATGTTGGTAGGTGCTGTCGGTTTTTCTCAACTTAAGTCGAGCTAGGAAGCTCTACGAGTCTCCCGGCGGTAACCAAGGTTGACGGTTTACCGCCGGCGCCCAGTAATTCGAAAACGCTGGCAGGCTAGTGACTCGTAGAGCTTCCCTAAGCTAGTTGCTGGAAGCTTAAGAGTAATTCCGGCGCGCTGGAGAGCTAGTTGGCAAGAAAAAGCTCGACGGAACTTTTGGTGATTTTTGGTCGGTTGAAAATTTGGTTCTCGAAATTCAACAAGTCGTTAGAGCTCTAGTATTTTTTCCCGTGATATTCGATCTTATTCCCGCTCGCCATCTTGATCTCAGCTCGATCGGGTGGGTATTACTATCGAAAAGCGGTGAGCACAGCTAATCGATGTAGAATGATTAGGCGCGTTCGCCTGTCTAATTTAGAGGTCTGAACTCGGTCTGTGAGCCGAGCTAGGTTTGCAAACCTATCCGTAGTATTCGAGTCATTTTGACAGAAACTTTCGATTTTCTGTACTTAACTCGAGCTGTATGACAGCTACAAAGCTGATATTTACAGAAACTGATTCAGAATCGTCAGTTGCGTTTGTCTGTCGAATCGAGAGCCCTGAACTCGGTCAGCTGCCCGATCTAGACTCGCGAAATTATTCGTATTGGTCGAGTCATCTTGAGAGATGCTCTCGGTTTTCTTCACTCAACTTGCGCTGAGAGCAGGCTACAGTGCTGGTTCTCACATGGATCGGTTCGAAGAGATCATGCGCGTCGGTCTGTCGAATCCAGAGCTCGGAACTCGGTCTGCTGCCCGAATTAGGTCTGCGAAACTATTGTATTGTTCGAGTCATCCTGAGAGATGCTGTCGGTTTTCTGCACTTAACTCGGGCTGTAGGGGGGCTCCAGCACTGGTAATGACAGGAGTCGATTCGCAGACATGAGACGCGTCCGCCTGTCGCATTCAGAGGTCAAATAATATTCACTATAAGTGAGGATGTTGGTAGGTGCTGTCGGTTTTCTCAACTTAAGTCGAGCTAGGAAGCTCTACGAGTTCCCCGGCGGTAACCAAGGTTGACGGTTTACCGCCGGCGCCCAGTTGGCTCGAAAAAAAAGAACTGAACTTTTGACAACTTTGGCTCGTTTGAAAATTATGTTCTCGAAATTCAACAATTCGTTAGAGCTCTAGTATTTCTTCCCGTGATATTCGATCTTATTCCCGCTCGCCATCTCGATCTCAGCTCGATCGGGTGGGTATTACTATCGAAAAGCGTCATGGCGGGATCGACCGTTTCGAGTCATCTTGATACGCGGTGACGGTTTTCTCAAGATAACTCGAGCTTCAGGGCAGCTACAGAGCTGGTGAGCACAGCTCACGGATTCAGAATGATTAGGCGCGTTCGCCTGTTGAATCCAGAGGTCTGAACTCGGTCTGCTGGCCGAGCTAGGTCCGGAAATCTATTCGTATTATTCGAGTCATCTTGACAGACGCCATCGGTTTTCTGTACTTAACTCGAGCTGTAGGGCAGTTACAGGGCTAATAGTCACAGAAATCGATTAGGAATCATCAGGCGCGTTCGTCTGTTCAGTCGAGAGCTCTGAACTCGGCCTGCTGCCCGAGCTAGGTCCGCGCAACTTTTCGTATTGTTCGAGTCATCTTGAGAAGTGCTCTCGGTTTTCTGCACTTAATTCGTGCTGGGGGAGGGCTACAGTGCTGCTGGTCACAGAAATCGATTTGGAGACATCAGGCGCGTCCGTCTGTCGAACCGAGAGCTCGGAACTCGGTCTGCTCGAACTAGCTCCGCGAAAATATTGTATTATTCAAGTCATCCTGAGAGCTGCTGTCGGTTTCTGCACTTAACTCGGGCTGTAGGGGGGCTGCAGGACTGGTAATCACAGGAGTCGATTCACAGACATCAGACGCGTCCGCCTATCGCATTCAGAGGTCTGAACTCGGTTTGACACTCGAGCTGGGTTCCAAACTGTTCGTTTTTTTGCCAGAGTCATCTTGAGAGGTCTGGCTTGGGGTGAAATTCTCTGGAATTTTTGTCCACGTTATATACTGTCAGGAAGCTCTACGAGTCCCCCGGCGGTAACAAAGGTTGACGGTTTACCGCCGGCGCCCAGTTAAGAGTAATTCGAAAACGCTGGCAGGCTAGTTGGCTCGAAAAATCTCGACTGAACTTTTGACAACTTTTGCTCGGTTGAAAATTTTGTTCTCGAAATTTGACAATTCGTTTGAGCTCTAGTATTTATTCCCGTGATATTCGATCTTATTCCCGCTCGCCATCTTGATCTCAGCTCGATCGGGTGAATATTACTATCGAAAAGCGTCATGGCGGGATCGGCTGTTTTGAGTCATCTTGATACGTGCTGACGGTTTTCTGAACATAACTCGAGCTTCAGGACAGCTACAGAGCTCGTAAGCACAGCTAATCGATGTAGAATGATTAGGCGCGTTCGGCTGTTCAATCGAGAGGTCTGAACTCGGTCTCTCAGCCGAGCTAGGTCCGCAAACCTGTTCGTATTATTCGAGTCATCTTGACAGAAACTACACTTAACTCGAGCTGTAGGACAGCTACAGAGCTGATGTTTACAGAAACCGATTCAGAATCCTCAGTTGCGTTTTTCTGTCGAATCCAGAGCTCTGAACTCGGTCTGCTGCCCGATCTAGAATTTGTATTGGTCGAGTCATCTTGAGAAGTGCTCTCGGTTTTCTTCACCCAACTCGCGCTGAGGGGGCTACAGTGCTGGTGGTCACAGGAATCGATTTGAAGACATCAGGCGCGTCCGCCTGTTGAATCCAGAGCTCGGAACTCGGTCTGCTGCCCAAATTAGATCTGCAAAACTTCTATATTGTTCGAGTCATTCTCAGAAGTGCTGTCGGTTTTCTGCACCTAACTCGGGCCTGTAGGGGGGCTGCAGGGCTGGTAATGACAGAAGTCGATTCGCAGACATCAGACGCGTCCGCCTGTCGCATTCAGAGGTCAACAAATATTCACTATAAGTCGGAATGTTGGATGCTGTCGGTTTTCTCAACTTAAGTCGAGGTAGGAAGCTCTACGAGTTCCCCGGCGGTAACCAAGGTTGACGGTTTACCGCCGGCGCCCAGTTATTGCTGGAAGCTAAGAGTAATTCCGGCGCGCTGAAGAGCTAGTTGGCAAGAAAAATCTCGACGGAACTTTTGGTGACTTTTGCTCAGTTGAAAATTATGTTCTCAAATTTCAACAATTCGTTAGAGCTCTAGTATTTTTCCCGTGATATTCGATCTTATTCCCGCTCGTCATCTTGATCTCAGCTCGATCGGGTGAATATTACTATCGAAAAGCACTGTGGCGGGATCGGCCGTTTTGAGTCATCTTGATACGCGCTGACGGTTTTCTGGGCTGACTCGAGCTTCAGGACAGCTACAGAGCTGGTAAGCACAGCTAATCGATGTAGAATGATTAGACGCGTTCGCCTGTTGAATCCAGAGGTCTGAACTCGGTCTCTTAGCCGAGCTAGGTCTGCAAACCCATTCGTATTATTCTAGTCATCTTAACAGAAACTCTCGGTTTTCTGTGCTTAATTCGAGCTGTAGGACATCTACAGAGCTGATATTCACAGAAAACGATTCAGAATCAGCAGTTGCGTTTGTCTGTCGAATCCAAAGCACTGAACTCGGTCTGCTGCCCGATCTAGAGTCGCGAAACTATTCGTATTGGTCGAGTCATCTTGAGAAGTGCTTTCGGTTTTCTTCACTGAACTCGCGCTGAGGGGGGCTACAGTGCTGGTGGTCACAGGAATCGATTTGAAGACATCAGGCGCGTCCGCCTTTCGAATCCAGAGCTCGGAACTCTGCTGCCCGAATTAGGTCTGCGAAACTACTGTATTGTTCGAGTCATTATGAGAGGTGCTGTCGGTTTTCTGCACTTAACTCGGGCTGTAGGGGGGCTGCAGGGCAGGTAATGACAGGATTCGATTCGCAGACATCAGACGCGTGCGCCTGTCGCATTCAGAGGTCAAAAAATATTCACTATGAGTTGGAATGTTGGTAGGTGCTTTCGGTTTTCTCAACTTAAGTCGAGCTAGGAAGCTCTACGAGTCCCCCGGCGGTAACCAAGGTTGACGGTTTACCGCCGGCGCCCAGTTGGCAAGAAAAATCTCGACGGACCTTTTGGTGACTTTTGGTCGGTTGAAAATTTTGCTCTCAAAATTTTAACATTCGTTAGAGCTCTAGTATTTTTTCCATGATATTCGATCTTATTCCCGCTCGCCATCTTGATCTCAGCTCGATCGGGTACCTTTCACTGCCAAAAAGCACACGGGCGGGATCGGCTGTTTCAAGTCATCTTGACACGCAATAGCGGTTTTCTGAACATAACTCGAGCTATAGGACAGCTACAGAGCTAGTAAGCACAGCTAATCGATTCAGACTGATCAGGCGCGTTCGTCTGTTGAATCTAGAGGTCTGAACTTGGTCTGCCAGCCGAGCTAGGTCCGCAAACCTATTCGTATTATTCGAGTCATCTTAGCAGACGCTCCCGGCTTCCTGTACTTAACTCGAGCTGTAGGGCAGCTACAGAGCTCATAGTTACAGAAATCAATTGGACATCATCAGGCGCGTTCGTCTGTCGAATCGAGAGCTCCGAACTCTGCTGCCTGAGCTAGGTTCGCGAAACTATTCGTATTGTCGAACCTAGAGCTCGAAAATCGGTCTGCTGCTCGAACTAGGTCCACGAAACTATTGTAATATTCGAGTCATCATGAGAGATGCTGTCGGTTTTCTGCACTTAACTCGGGCTGTAGGGGGGCTGCAGGGCTGGTAATCACAGGAGTCGATTCACAGACATCAGACGCGTCCGCCTGTCGCATTCAGAGGTCTGAACTTGGTTTGATACTCGAACTAGGGTGCCAAACTTTTTTTTTTTTTTTTTTTTTTTTTTTTTTTTTTTTTTTTTTTTTTTATTATATAATTTAGAGTCATCTTGAGAGGTCTGAAATCGTCTGGCAATACTATTCGTTCTGGGAATTTCTTCCACATTATAACTGTCTGGAAGCTCTACGAGTCCCCGGCGGTGAGAAAGGTTGACGGTTTACCGCCGGCGCCCAGTCATTGGCCCAGCCGGCCGAGGCGGACAATGTGATAACTTTTGGGTGGTTTTGCGAAAATTTGACAAATATTTGACCATTTATTTTGAGAAAGCAGATTTTTACGCCGAGCATTGGCATATAAACTCCTCTCTGACAGCAGCTCAGCTCTCTCGATGCATTTTTGCATGAGTTGACTTCCAGGAACTGAGCGAATATGAACATTGAAAAAATCGAATTTGAAGATTTTCGAAAAATCTCAATTTTTTGATTCTGTGTCGATTCTCTGCACTCTTACCAGTGAGAGGAGCTCTACGAGGTTCCCGGCGGTGACCAGGTTGACGGTTCACCGCCGGCGCCAGTTGCTGGAAGCTAAGAGTAATTCCGGGGCGCTGGAGAGCTAGTTGGCAAGGAAAATCTCGACGGACCTTTTGGTGACTTTTGGTCGGTTGAAAATTTTGCTCTCAAAATTTGAACATTCGTTAGAGCTCTAGTATTTTTTCCCATGGTATTTGATCTTATTCCCGCTCGCCATCTTGATCTCAGCTCGATCGGGTACCTTTTGCTGCCAAAAAGCAGGCAGGCGGGATCGGCCGTTTCGAGTCATCTCGATACGCGCTGTCGGTTTTATCAAGATAACTCGAGCTTCAGGACAGCTACAGAGCTGGTGAGCACAGCTTATCGATGCAGCATGATCAGGCGCGTTCGCCTGTCGAACCGAGAGGTCTGAACTCGGTCTGCTAGCCGAGCTAGGTCCGCAAATCTATTCGTATTGTTCGAGTCATCTTGACAGGCGCTTTCGGTTTTCTGTACTTGACTCGAGTTATAGGACAACTACAGAGCTGATACTTACAGAAACCGATTCAGAATCATCAGTCGCGTTTGTCTGTTGAATCGAGAGCTCTGAACTCGATCTGCTGCCCGATCTATAATCGCGAAACTGTTCGTGTTGTTCGAGTCACCTTGAAAGGTGCTGCCGGTTTTCTGTACTCAACTTGGGCTGTAGGGGGCTAGAGTGCTGGTGGTGACAGCAATCGATTTGGAACATCAGACGCGTCCGCCTGTGGAATCCAGAGCTCGGAACTCGGTCTCCTGCCCAAGCTCGGTTCGCGAAGCTGTTCGTATTGTTCGAGTCATCCTGAAAGATGCTGTCGGCTTTCTACACTTAACTCGGGCTGTAGGGGGGCTGCAGGGCTGGTAATCACAGGAATCGATTCGGACACATCAGACGCGTCCGCCTGTCGCATTCAGAGGTCTGAACTGGGTCTGATACTCGAGCTGGGTTTGCCAAACTATTCGTTTTGTTCGAGTCATCTTGAGAGGTGCTGTCGATTGACGCACGTAACTCGGGCTGTAGGAGAGCTACAGAGCTCGTACAGAAGACAATTCAGAAGCATCGGGAGGCGTTCGGCTGTTGTATCGAGAGGTCTGACATCGCTTGGGCTGAAAAACTATTCGTTCCCTGCAATTTTTTTCGACATTATATATTGTCAGGAAGCTCTACGAGTCCCCCGGCGGTAAGACAGGTTGACGGTTTACCGCCGGCGCCCAGTGATTCGTAGAGCTTCCCTAAGCTAGTTGCTGGAAGCTTAAGAGTAACTCGTAGAGCTTTCCTTAGCAAGTTATTGCTGGAAGCTTAAAAGTAATCCCGGGGCGCCGGAGAGCTAGTTGGCAAGACAAATCTCGACGGACCTTTTGGTGACTTTTGGTCGGTTGAAAATTTTGTTCTCAACATTTGAACATTCGTTAGAGCTCTAGTATTTTTTCCCATGACATTCGATCTTATTCCCGCCCGCCATCTTGATCTCAGCTCGATCGGGTACCTTTTACTGCCAAAAAGCAGGCAGGCGGTATCGGCCGTTTCAAGTCATGTTGATACGCGCTGACGATTTTCTGAACATAACTTGAGCTTTAGGACAGCTACAGAGCTTGTAAGCACAGCTAATCGATTCAGAATGATCAGGCGCGTTCGCCTGTTGAACCCAGAGGTCTGAACTCGGTCTGCTAGCCGAGCTAGGTCCGCAAACCTATTTGTATTATTCGAGTCATCTTAGCGGACGCTCTCGGTTTTCTGTACTTAACTCGAGATGTAGCGCAGCTACAGAACTGATAGTCACAGAAGTCGATTGGGAGTCATGAGGCGCGTTCGTCTGTTGAATCGAGAGCTCTGAACTCGGCCTGCTGCCCGAGCTAGGTTCGCAAAACTATTCGTACGCTTCGAGTCTTCTGAGAAGGGCTCTTGGTTTTCTGCACTTAACTCGTGCTGGGGGGGGGGGGGGGTGCAGTGCTGCTGGTCACAGAAATCGATTCGGAGACATCAGAGGCGTCCGACTGTCGAGCCGAGAGCTAGGAACTCCGCTTGCTGCTCTGAACTAGGTTTGCGAAACTATTGTATTATTCGAGTCATCCTGAGAGGTGCTGTCGGTTTTCTGCACTTAACTCGGGCTGTAGGGGAGCTGCAGGGCTGGTAATTAAAAGGAGTCGATTCGCAGACATCAGACGCGTCCGCCTGTCGCATTGAGAGGTCTGAACTCAGTTTGATACTCGAGCTGAGTTGCCAAACTGTTCGTTTTTTATTTAGAGTCATCTTGAGAGGTCTGAAATCGCTTGGGCTGAAAAAACATCCGTTCTCTGGATTTTTTCCACATTATATATATAAATATATATTATCAGGAAGCTCTACGAGTCCCCCGGCGGTAAGAAAGGTTGACGGTTTACCGCCGGAGCCCAGTAATTCCGGCGCACTGGAGAGCTAGTTGGCAAGAAAATCTCGACGGAACTTTTGATGACTTTTGGTCGCTTGAAAATTTTGTTCTCAAAATTCAACAATTCGTTTGAGCTCTAGTATTTTTTCCCGTGATATTCGATCTTATTCCCGCTCGCCATTTTGATCTCCGCTCGATCGGGTGAATATTACTATCGAAAAGCACTGTGGCGGGATTGGCCGTTTTGAGTCATCTTGATACGCGCTGACGGTTTTCTGGGCATAACTCGAGCTTTAGGACAGCTACAGAGCTGGTAAGCACAACTAATTGATGCAGAATGATTAGGCGCGTTCGCCTGTTGAATCCAGAGGTCTGAACTCGGTCTGTTAGCCGAGCTAGGTCCGCAAACCTATTCGTATTATTCGAGTCATCTTGACAGAAACTCTCAGTTTTCTGTACTTAACTCGAGCTGTAGCACAGCTACAGAGCTGATATTTACAGAAACCGATTTAGAATCATCAGTTGCGTTTGTCTGTCGAATCCAGAGCTCTGAACTCGGTCTGCCCGATCTAGAATCACGAAACTATTCGTATTAGTCGAGTCATCTTGAGAAGTGCTCTCGGTTTTCTTCACTCAACTCGCGCAGAGGGAGGCTACAGTGCTGGTGGTCACAGGAATCGATTTCAAGACATCAGGTGCGTCCGCCTGTGAAATCGAGAGCTCGGAACTCGGTCTGCTGCCCGAATTAGGTCTGCGAAACTATTCGTATTGTTCGAGTCATCCTGAGAGGTGCTGTCGGTTTTGTGCACTTAACTCGGGCTGTAGGGGGGCTGCAGGGCTGGTAATGACAGAAGTCGATTCGCAGATATCAGACGCGTCTGCCTGTCGCATTCACAGGTCCAAAAATATTGACCATGAGTCGGAATGTTGGTCGGTGATGTCGGTTTTCTCGACTTAAGTCGAGCTAGGAAGCTCTACGAGTCTCCCGGCGGTAACCAAGGTTGACGGTTTACCGCCGGCGCCCAGTAATTCCGGCGCGCTGGAGAGCTAGTTGGCAAGAAAAATCTCGACGGACCTTTTGCTGACCTTCGGTCGGTTGAAAATTTCGTTCTCGAAATTAAACAATTTGTTTGAGCTCTAGTTTTTTTTTTTCTGACCATATTCGATCTTATTCCCGCTCGCCATCTTAATCTCAGCTCGATCGGGTAAATATTTCTGCAAAAAAGCATCGCGGCGGGATCGGCTGTTTCGAGTCATCTCGATACGCGTTGTCGGTATTTTCTACTTAAATCGAGCTGTAGGGCAGCTAAAGAGCTCATTCTCACATAAATCGATTACGAATCATCAGGCGCGTTCGTCTGTTCTATCTAGAGGTCTGAACTCGGTCTGCTGCCCGAGCTATGTTCGCGAAACTATTCGTGTTGTTGGAGTCATCTTTAGAGGTGCTGACAGTTTTCTGCACTTAACTCGGGCTCTAGGGGGGCTACAGGGCCCGTGCTCACAGGAATCGATTCAGAGACACTAGGCGCGTCTATTTGCCGAATCCAGAGCTCCGAACTCGGCGTGCTGCCCGAGCTAGGTTCGCAAAACTATTCGTATTCGTCGAGTCATCTTGAGAGGTGCTGTCCGTTTTCTGCACTTAACTCGAGCTGTAAGGGGGCTGCAGGGCTGGTAATCACTGTAATCGATTCAGAGAAATCAGTCGCGGCCATCTGTCACATTCAGAGCCCTGAACTCGGCCTGTTGCCCGAGCTAGGTCCGCGAAACTATTCGTATTGTTCGAGTCATCTTCAGAGGTGCTGTCGATTTTCTGCACTTAACTCGGGCTGTAAGGCGTCTGCAGGGCTGGTAATCACAGGAAGCGATTGGGAGAAATCAGACGCGTCCGCCTGTCGCATTCAGAGGTCTGAACCAAACTATTCGTTTTCTTCGAGTCATCCTGGGAGGTGCTCTCGATTTTCGCACGTAACTCGGGCTGTAGGAGAGCTACGGAGCTCGTGCGCGCAGAAAAAGATCCAGAAGCATGAGACGCGTTTGGCTGTTGCATCGAGAGGTCTGAGATCGTTTAGGCTGAAAAACTATTCGTTCTCTGCAATTTTTTTCGACATTATAGATGCGCAGGAAGCTCTACGAGTCTCCCAGCGGTAACCAAGGTTGACGGTTTACCGCCGGCGTCCAGTCCACGGAGGGGCCTGTAAAACATCGCAGCGGGTCCAGGAAAGCTTCTGGCATCAGTCCACGCGTGCCTGCACGCGCGCAGGCACGCGTGGAAGAAATCCTGGCAGCGCTTCAGAAGCGCTGCGGGGGAACCCGCCAGAGCCCCAGTAGCGCCTCACGAGAGCGTCCGCAGGTCCGCCAGGACAGACTCCCGGTGCGTGTTCTCTTGCTCTCCGGGTTTTGGATGCTACCAAGTAACTCGTAAAGCTTCCCGTAACAAGCTGTTGCTGGAAGCTCCAGAGTAATTCCCGGATTGCCTCTTGGGCTAAGTAGGGTTGTTAGAGATGAAGCCGGCAGGTGCGCGTGCGCCGCCGCACCCTTCTGCCCACCGCTCCACGTTTCCTTCCGTGAGTCCTCGGGTTCCGCAGCGTGTCCCGGGGCGTCTGTCCCAATACGTTCCCGTAGAACGTGCTCCAGAGGCCCCGCGAAGCTCCCGGGCAGCGAGCTCTCGCGCGTGCAGGCACGCGAGGAAGCGTTGTTCTCAGCCCCTCGGAGGCGCGCCAGGCAAGCTCTCACGCGTGCAGGCACGCGTGGAAGCGTCGTTCTCAGCCTCTCGGACGCGCGCCAGGCAAGCTTGCCAGCGCCACCACGCACGTTTCAAACGTGCTCGAGACTGTCACGCGTGCCCGGAAATGCTCGAGTGGGAAAGGGAGCCCCGATCTAAGCAGGTCGTAAAAACTGCTCGAGTGCAACAGACAACAAACAGAGGACTCAGAGGGGAAAGGACGCAGGCAAAAGGAGAGAAGGAGCCAGAGAGCAAAGGACAGGAGAAAAATAACAGAGGAAGGAGAGAGAGTACCTCGTAGAGCTCTTCGGCATCGATGAGCTATAGGAATTCCGGCGCGGAGTAGAGCAAGTACATCGTAGAGCTCTTCGGTATCGATGAGCTAGAGGAATTCCGGCGCGGGGTGCAGCTAGTTGGCGAACCCGGCCCGGGCGGACAATGTGGTGACCTGGGGTCAGTTTTTCGAAGATGGCGAGAGATTTTGAAATTTGTTTTACAAATTTGAATTTGTATTCTATGCAGTGAATCATGGCGCTTTTGATATTGCAATTATCAGGGCCTAGCTGCATTATTTCGATTAAAAGACTACGGGGAACCACCATTGTGTACGACCGAAAAAAACATGTTTTTATGTTTCAAGCTAGTATACGGAAGCTTTTTTCTGCTTTTATCTCGGAACCAACCTGGTCAATGCAGAGCTCTACGAGGGTCCCGACGGTTACCTGGTTGACGGTTTACCGCCGGTTCCCAGTTGGCCAACCCGGCCCGGGCAGACAATGTGGTGATCTGGGGTCGGTTTTGACTCGTAGAGCTTCTCTAAGCAAGTTGTTGGAAGCATAAGAGTAATTCCGGCGCGCTGGAGAACTTTTGCCGAATTTTGGTCAGTTAAAAATTTTGTTCTCGAAATTTGAAATGTTAGAGCTCTAGTATTTTATTCCTGTGATATTCGATCTTATTCCCGCTCGCCATCTTGATCTCAGCTCGATCGGTTTTCTGAACATAACTCGAGCTTTAGCACAGCTACAGAGCTGGTTAGTACAGCTAATCGATGCAGAATGATTAGGCGCGTTCGCCTGTTGAATCCAGAGGTCTGAACTCGGCCTGTTAGCCGAGCTAGGTCCGCAAACCTATTCGTATTATTCGAGTCATCTTGACAGGAACTCTCGGGTTTCTGTACTTACTCGAGCTTTAGGACAGTTACAGAGCTGATATTTACAGAAACCGAATCATCAGTTGCGTTTTTCTGTCGAATCCAGAGCTCTGAACTCGGTCCGCTGCCCGATCTAGAATCGCGAAATTATTCGTACAGGTCGAGCCATCTTGAGAAGTGCTCTCGGTTTTCTTCACTTAACTCGCGCTCAGGGGGGCTACAGTGCTTGTTGTCTGAGGAATTGATTTGAAGAGATCGGGCGCGTCCGCCTGTCGAATCCAGACCTCGGAACTCGGTCTGCTGCCCGAACTGGTCCGCAAACATATTGTATGTTCGAGTCATCCTGAGAGGTGCTGTCGGTTTTCTGCACTAAACTCGAGCTGCAGGGAGCTGCAGGGCTGGTAATGACAGAAGTCGATTCGCAGACATCAGATGCGTCCGCCTGTCGCATTGAGAGGTCAAAAAATATTCACTATGAGTCGGAATGTTGGTAGCTGCTATCGGTTTTCTCAACTTAAGTCGAGCTAGGAAGCTCCACGAGTCTCCTGGCGGTAACCAAAGGTTGACGGCTTACTGCCGGCGCCCAGTTCGAAGATGGCGAGAGATTTTGAAATCCGTTTTACAAATTTCAATTTTTTCATTCCATGCAGTGAATCATGGCGCTTTCGATGGTGCAATTCTCAGGCCCCTAGCTGCATTATTTCGATTAAAAGGCTCGGGGGAACCACCGTTGTGTACGACCGAAAAAAAGATGCCTTTATGTTTGAAGCTAGTATGCAGAAGCTTTTTTCTGCTGTTATCTCGGAACCGACCTGGTCTATGCAAAGCTCTACGAGGGTCCCGGCGGTAACCTGGTTGACGGTTTACCGCCGGTTCCCAGTCCAAAGAACAGACAGAGAGAAAAAACAGAAAGAGAAAGCAGCAGAGAAGAACAGAA
Source organism: Prorocentrum cordatum (assembly GCA_963575745.1). NCBI lineage: Eukaryota > Dinophyceae > Prorocentrales > Prorocentraceae > Prorocentrum > Prorocentrum cordatum. The sequence goes on from CAUYUJ010021299.1 coordinate 30,802, forward strand.
AAGGAAGAAAAAAGGAGACGCAAGAGAGCGAGAGAAGAAGAGCAGAGGAGAGAAGCAGAAAGAAAGGCAGCCGGAGCACAGCAGGAGGGACGACAAACGCGACGGCGACGTCACGCCCCGACGCCCGCGCCACAGCGCCGCGCGGCCGCCGGCGCACCCCCAGCACCGCGGGGCCGGCCGGGGGGGCGCGCACGGCAGGCGCGGCGCCGGAGCGGCGCTGGACGCGCTCTCGGGCTTCTGGCACTGGCCGGAGGCTCGGGAGCGCGAACCTTCTCACTCTGGTTCAGTCCTCGGACCGGAGTTCTCTCTTTCTTGCCTAGCCGCCTCCTTGGACCTCTATTGCGCAGTACCGGGATGCTATGAAGACCTTGGAGGACGACATTGGCAGCCGTGCCGGGCTCTTTGTCGTCTCGGGCGGGGGCGAGTGGCTACTGGTGGACCGAATAGCAGGCGGACAATGGACGTGGTGAGTCCTGGGTGTTGGGCGATGCCGGAGGGTTTTGCGATTCAGGCCACGCAAGTGCGCTTACTGCTTCAGCGATGACGTCGGTTGCTTGTCGTTCCAATGGGTCCGCTTTGTGGGAATCCACTTGGTGATTCTCGTGCTGGCTTCCTAGTTATTTTTGCATTTAATAAAGGCATCCTTTGATTTCACAGCGATGTGTTCTATTGCTCCGAATTGCTTCTGAGAGCTCTGAACTCGGGCTGCTGCCCGATCTAGATAGTTTCGTATTGTTCGAGTCATCTTGAGAGATGCTGTCGGTTCTCTGCACTTAACTCGGACTTTAGGGGGCTGCATGGCTGGTAATTACTGGAATCGATTCGGAGACATCAGGCGCGTCCGCCTGTCGAATGCCTCTGAACTCTGTCTGCTGCCCGAACTAGGTCCGCGAAACTATTCATATTGTTCGAGTCATCCTGAGAGGTGCTGTGGGTTTCCTGCACTTAGCTCGGGCTTAGGGGGGCTGCAGGGCTGGTAATCACAGGAATCGATTCAGAGACATCAAACGCGTATGCAGAGGTCTGAACTCGGTCGATACTCGAGCTAGGTTTGCCAAACTATTCGTATTGTTTGAGTCATCTTGAGAGTTGCTGTCGATTTACGCACGTAACTCGGGCTGTAGGAGAGCTACAGAGCTCGTACAGAAGGCAATCCAGAAGCATCAGGGGCGTTTGGGTGTTGCATCCGAGAGGTCTGAACTTGGGCTGAAAACAATATTTTTTCTGTGTATTTTTTTCTACATTACATGTTGTCAGGAAGCTCTACGAGTCCCCCGGCGGTAAAACCAATCCAAGAGGTTCAACACAGGTAGAGAGGCGTGGGGGTATTCGCGTGCTCGGCTCTATTTCCAGAATGGGGTTACCAGTGACCAGCTGTGGGATCTTCGTCGTCGACTCGTTGCCGCGATCGCCGACAACAAACTCCAGCACGCTCCCAGGGCCCTCAAGGTCCACGTGGAGGCCCCCCCCTGGAAGAAGCCCCATCTGGATGCCGCTGGGATCTTTCAGGCCAAGTTCAAGAGTTTCAAGAAGCATCATTCGAATCTCAGGGCTGAGACGGGACCACCGATTACGTTCATGTGGGGCTCCAGTGACCACTTACCACCTCCAGGGAAGATTGTGGCCAAGTTCTCTCTGCAGAATGGCTGGGAGATCACTCGTGCAATGAATCAGCTTGAGCCAGGGATCAACATTGATGAGTTGCGAGCGAGGATTTCCAGTACGAACTAGAGGTGCCACGACACCATTGCGTCATGGAATGTGCGTCGGGCAGGTGCAGAGAACGGCCATGACATAATTAATTCACTACGTCGTTTAGATGTGGGACTCGCGGGGTTGTGCGAGTGTCAGTTCCTTTCAGTTCGTGATCTCAGCATGCGAGGTTACACAATTTTTCGGAGTACTTGTCGGAAGGCTGCGGTGATTATGTCTAAGTCTTGGAGAGACTCGCTCAGAGCCACATATCGTGGCAAAGGTTTTGTCATTTGTAGTTATTCTAGTGTTACGGTTATTGTTGCATATATGCCACATGAGAGTATCAATGCCCTTACGGAAGAACAGTATGAGCATGATGTGTATGAGCAGATATTGTTTGATATATCCCAAGTGCTTCGCACACATAGGTCTAAGTTCCCGAAGCAGCCGCAGGACCTGGTCTTCTTGACAGATGCTAACGTCGAACTCGAGCCAGATTCGGAGGTCAACGGCTTTAGAGTTACTGGATCAGGGCTTCTGGAGGCGTCTGGGATTGCTGGGGAGTCTACGGAGATTGATACTGGGATGGAGGAGGGAGCGGATGACGGCAACCCGTATATGACTCAAACAAAACGTGGTGCACGCAAAGCCAGACCTCATAGGCTTGTCTCGGGCTTCGAAATTCGACGGGCGTCTAGGTTGCAATCGATGAGGAGGGCCCTACTGGACTTCTGCGGGCTCTGGGGCATCAGGATGGAGAACACATTCGGGCAGAGGAGGGTTACTTTCAAATCAGGTACGGGGGTGGAGAAGGTGCTCGACTATGTTGGTGTCAGCCGTCGTTTACACAGGCAGGAGCTCACCGTTGGCTGGATGCTGCCTTCGGAAGTCGGCCACGCCTGGACGGAGCACCCTTGCAGCAGATACGAGCGTGCGCTGTCTGACCACGCCTGCATAGTTGTTCGCTTGTCTTGTGCACCGTCTGCGAAGAGACGGACCCAGCCTGCTCGAAAATTCATCCACTTGCAACCGGTGTCACAGCTGGAGTTTGCGAAGAACATGGACGATCGGGGCAGTCGTTACCGTGCTCTGTGCCAGGAAAATGCTGACCCAGAGGATCGACAGGAGATGTTGGATACGCTGGGACCTGACCTCATAAAGGCCGCCGAGGAGACCCCCCAGAAAGATATCAATCCCAGGAATAATGTGCCAAAGAAATCCGAGATCCACTGGGCCGCCCAGGCAAGTAAACGTGAAGCTCTTCGTCGGGGGGATAGAGAGGAGGCTAAACGGTGCTCAAAGATTGTGAGGAGAGAAAGAAGGAGGCTAGAGGCAAGAGTACAGAGGTGGAGGACGGAAATGAACACGAGGAGGAGGAGGAGGGCCAAGACGGAGACGTTGATCCTTGCCAACGGGATGGAGTCTCAGAACCGCGAGGAGTGGGGGGACGAGATATTGGGGCACATGAAGTCTAAGGTGGAGGACCCCGAGGCCAGAGAGGTGACCCTGCGTGAGCTTCAGTCGCTGCGTGGTCTATGTTCGGGAAGCGGATCCTCAGAGGTGTTCTCGATGTCGCTCCTGCTGCGGGCGAGGGCGAAGCTGTCCACGGGGAAGGCCCCAGGTCCCGACAACGTGACTGTCACGATGTTGAAACAGCTCTCGTGGGCATCTGTGCGACGCGTTCTGGTGAGCTTCCAAGGTGTGTATTCCAGAAGGTTGTGTTGTCCCGACAGTTGGCGTCAACTAGCTGCCACACTCATGCCAAAAGAAATGGACATACAACATTTGACAGATACACGTATGCTATGTCTACAGTCGTGTCTTATGAAATGGTACATGACATGTATTGTGATGTTGATTGAGAAGAGGATTGAGGAGCACCGACACTATGTATGCCTGTACGGATTCAGATCGGGACGCAAAACATCGGAAATCACCAGCGTTGCCAAGAGGCTCAGCCAGCACTCCGCTGTCTGGGGCAAAGGAGACAGTTTGTGGCTTGCCAATCTTGATATCTTACAAGCTTTCGATAATGTTACTCCGTGCCTCGCCATGCGCTGTCTTCGTGCTCTTGACATACCTGCTGATCTCATTGTGGCGTTGATTGAACCCATGATGGATAATCAGTGCGTGGCCAGCTTCGAGGGCATCGAGGCATCGTCAGCGGTCTATTGGGACAAATCTATTCGAACGGGAGGAGTAGAGGGACCTATGATTTTTCTGGCAGTTTCTATTGTACTCTGGAGAGATGTTATCGACAGATGGAGGCAAGAAACGCAGTACGGCATCAAATTGGAAAATGATGAGCGCATGTTCAATGGTGAGCGTATGACCCACAGTTTCTGGGCAGATAATCTTTTGTTGTATGCGAAGACCCGCACTGACCTTGAGTTGATGGTGCGTGACATGAGTATCCCCCTGATGAATGCAGGAATGACCTGGAAGCCGAAATCTTTGATGTATATTTACTTTGGTGCGCCGCCTGGCATCCCGCCGTCCCCTGAGCAGGATATCCGTGTGCTGGTGCCGTCTAGTGACGCCGCTCTTGGGACCCGAGAAGTGGTCCTACCGCGTGTTCAAGCGTTTGAGATCCTGGGAGCCACTCTGGAGGAGACCTGGAAGGACCACTCGGACTCAGAGGCCATGCTCCAGAAAGCCCAGAGGATGTTCTTTGGGGAAATCGCGTATTACCGCTGTTCTGGGATTGACTTGGCTGAAAGATTTACTCGCTATCAAGCTAAAGTGATTGCTGCATTATTATTCAACTGTGAGGGCAGAACGCCCGACTATTCTACCATTGCTGCTGTTCACTATTTTGAAGGCAGATGTCTAGCTATAATGTCAGGTATACGCAAGCGGAGAACTGAAGGCTGGTCTGAGTTTCAACGTAGGCGATACAAAGCGGGACGACAGAGTTTTGCTGGACTTGGATTCCGAAGTGCGGTGCAGATATGGATATTTCGTTGTTGGGATTGGGCTAAGGATGTCTCAGTTGCTGCAAGTATTCGTATGAGGAGATACACAACACACACAGAGGAGGAGGAGGGAGAGACGGTACCAAATCGGCGTCAGAGGAAAACTCGGGCGATGGCGGCGGCGGCGACTTCTCAAACATATCATGTATCTCAGATATCCCAGATGTCGAGTGGCTGTCGCCGGCGTACACCAGATGATCAGCCTGCCATACCTGAGGAGTCGGACATGTCACGAGAATGGATGATATCTAGGCTGGCCATGTTACATGGAAGGGGGAAGTGGACGGAACATCGTGACACATGTATTCTAGCAATGCCTGTAAAAGATAGGAAGCAGCTGACACGCATGAACATAGGCGGCCGCCCCCGTGGACATACTGCGTGGGACTGGTGCTTGTGCGATCTCTTTGGTTGTGAGTGGTACCTCTCATTCGACAGTTCCGCTGGGTCCCGTGAGAAATACTGCAAGCATTTGCTGACTGTGATTGGTATGCAACACTTGTTCGACTTGTTTGTTCTACCCAGGCCGCCTGGTGTGAGACATGTGAAGGCAGAGGAGGAGGAGGAGAGTGAGATGAATGAGAGGATGAGCAAACGTATTGCCGCTAATTTTGAGAATGAAACGGAGTGGAGGTGTGAGAATATTGAGCGTCTTGGGATGGAGATCTTGGGAGATAGTAAGACTGTTGTAAACTGGATGTGTGGTGAGTGGCAGATTCGCAACAAGCAGTATGTACGACTGGTGGGAACACTACAAAATACGGTATCGATGCTGTCTGGATGGGGACTGACCTCACCTGCATCGGGACAGAATCTGTATAAGCATTTCTTTCGTGAGGGTAATGAGCGTGCGGATAAATTGTCGTGGGAGGCCAGAGGTGGCCAAACTATTACTCGCTGGTTTGCATATGATAAGTTCCTCAGTACTCGTAAGACTGCTCTCCGTGGTGCATTCGATGGGGGTGTCAGTAATGAAGGATGTGGAGGTGGGTGGTGGCTTCAGATTGGCGTTGTAGGTAGGGGTTCCAGCGTGCAGGTTGATTTTCCCATCTCCTCCTCCTCCTCCTCCTCCTCCTCTTCCTCCTGCACCAGCTCGCACAGCTTCCATTGGCACGATGTGGCCGAGGAGGCGATGAGCTTGCCTCCTGGTAGCACGGTAACCTGCTGTGAACTAGCTGCCTGCGCTGCCCTGACGAGAGCTGCTGCTAAGGTGGCGTGCGCTCTGCTACGACCTACCTAAGATGGTGGGGGCTCAGAGGCACTGCTCCGCCGATTCGGATTCGGATTCTAGTGGCGGACCGCAAGCCGCAAACCGCAAAACAAAGGTTGACGGTGTACCGCCGGCGCCCCCAGTTCGGACGCACTGGCGGGCTAGTTGGCTCGACAAATCTCGACTGAACTTTTGGTGACTTTTGGTTGTTTGAAAATTATGTTCTCAAAATAACTCGTAGAGCTTCCCTTAGCAAGTTATTGCTGGAAGCTTACGAGTAATACCGGCGCGCTGGAGAGCTAGTTGGCAAGAAAAATCTCGACGGACATTTTGAGGAATTTTGGTCGGTTGAAAATTTTGTTCTCGAAATTCAATGATTCGTTAGAGCTCTAGTAATTTTTCCCGTGATATTCGATCTTATTCCCGCTCGCCATCTCGATCTCAGCTCTATCGGGTACCTTTTACTGCCAAAAAGCGTCCAGGCGGGATCGGCCGTTTCGAGTCATCTTGATACGCGGTGACGGTTTTCTCAAGATAACTCGAGCTTCAGGACAGCTACAAAGCTGGTAAGCACAGCTAATCGATTCAGAATGATCAGGCGCGTTCGCCTGCTGAACCCAGAGGTCTGAACTCGGTCTGCTAGCCGAGCTAGGTTCGCAAACCTATTCGTATTATTCGATGTAGAATTATCAGTGGCCGTTGTCTGTTGAATCCAGATCTCTGAACCGGTCTGCTGGCCGATCTAGAATCGCGAAACTATGCGTATTCTTCGAGTCATCTTGAGAGATGCTGTCGGTTCTCTGCACTTAACTCGGGCTGTAGGGGGGCTGCATGACTGGTAATCACTGGAATCGATTTGGAGACATCAGGCGCGTTCGCCTTCGAATCCAGAGCTCCGAACTCTGTCTGCTGCCCGAACTAGCTCCGCGAAACTATTCGTATTGTTCGAGTCATCCTGAGAGGTGCTGTCGGTTTCCTGTACTGAACTCGGGCTGTAGGGGGGGCTGCAGGGCTGGTAATCACAGGAATCGATTTAGAGACATCAGACGCGTCCGCCTGTTGCATGCAGAGGTCTGGACTCGGTTTGATACTCGAGCTAGGTTTGTTAAACTGTTCGTATTGTTCGAGTCATCTTGAGAGATGCTGTCGATTCACGCACGTAACTCGGGCTGTAGGAGAGCTACAGAGCTCGGTCAGAAGACAATCCAGAAGCATCGGGGGCGTTCGGCTGTTGCGCCCGAGAGGTCTGAAATTGCTTGGGCTGAAAAACTATTTTTTCTGTTTAATTTTTTTCGACATTATATGTTGTCAGGAAGCTCTACGAGTCCCCCGGCGGTAACAAAGGTGGGCGGTTTACCGCCGGCGCCCAGTTTGACAATTCGTTAGAGCTCTAGTATTTTTTCCCGTGATATTCGATCTTATTCCCGCTCGCCATCTTCATCTCAGCTCGATCGGGTGAATATTACTATCGAAAAACACTGTGGCGGGATCGGCCGTTTTGAGTCATCTTGATACGCGCTGACGGTTTTCTGAACATAACTCGAGCTGTAGGACAGAGCTGGTAAGCACAGCTAATCGATGTAGAATGATTAGGCGCGTTCGCCTGTTGAATCCAGAGGTCTGAACTCGGTCTGTTAGCCGAGCTAGGTCCGCAAACCTATTCGTATTATTCGAGTCATCTTGACAGGAACTCTCGGTTTTCTGTTTTTAACTCGAGCTGTAGGACATCTACAGAGCTCATATTTACAGAAACCGATTCAGAATCATCAGTTGCGTTTGTCTGTCGAATCCAGAGCTCTGAACTCGGTCTGCTGCCCGATCTAGAATCGCGAAACTATTCGTATTGGTCGAGTCATCTTGAGAAGTGCTCTCGGTTTTCTTCACTCAACTCGCGCTGAGGGGGGCTATAGTGCTGGTGGTCACAGGAATCGATTTGAAGACATCAGGCGCGTCCGCCTGTCGAATCCAGAGCTCAGAACTCGGTCTGCTGCTCGAATCATCCTGAGAGGTGCTGTCGGTTTTCTGCATTTAACTAGGGCTGTAGGGGGGCTGCAGGGCTGGTAATGACAGGAGTCGATTCGCAGACATCAGACGCGTCTGCCTGTCGCATTCAGAGGTGAAAAAATATTCACTATGAGTCGGAATGTTGGTAGGTGCTGTCGGTTTTCTCAACTTAAGTCGAGCTAGGAAGCTCTACGAGTCTCCCGGCGGTAACCAAGGTTGACGGTTTACCGCTGGCGCCCAGTTCGGACGCACTGGCGGGATAGTTGGCTCGAAAAGTCCCGACGGAACTTTTGGTGACTTTTGCTCAGTTGAAAATTATGTTCTCAAAATTTGACAATTCGTTAGAGCTCTAGTATTTTTTCCCGTGATATTCGGTCTTATTCCCGCTCGCCATCTCGATCTCAGCTCGATCGGGTGAATATTACTATCGAAAAGCACTGTGGCGGGATCGGCCTTTTTGAGTCATCTTGATACGCGCTGACGGTTTTCTGAACATAACTCGAGCTTTAGGACAGCTACAGTGCTGGTAAGCACAGCTATTCGATGTAGAATGATTAGGCGCGTTCGCCTGTTGAATCCAGAGGTCTGAACTCGGTCTGTTAGCCGAGCTAGGTCCGCAAACCTATTCGTATTATTCGAGTCATCTTGACAGGAACTCTCGATTTTCTGTACTTAACTCGAGCTACAGGACAGCTGCAGAGCTGATGCGTACAGAATCTGATTCAGAATCATCAGTTGCGTTTCTCTGTCGAATCCAGAGCTGAACTCGGTCTGCTGCCCGATCTAGAATCGCGAAACTATTCGTATTGGTCGAGTCATCTTGAGAAGTGCTCTCGGTTTTCTTCGCTCAACTCGCGCTGAGGGGGGCTACAGTGCTGGTGGTCACAGGAATCGATTTGAAGACATCAGGCGCGTCCGCCTGTCGAATCCAGAGCTCGGAACTCGGTCTGCTGCCCGAATTAGGTCTGCGAAACGACTGTATTGTTCGAGTCATCCTGAGAGGTGCTGTCGGTTTTCTGCACTTCGCTCGGGCTGTAGGGGGGCTGCAGGGCTGGTAATGACAGGAGTCGATTCGCAGACATCAGACGCGTCCGCCTGTCGCATTCAGAGGTGAAAAAATATTCACTATGAGTCGGAATGTTGGTAGGTGCTGTCGGTTTTCTCAACTTAAGTCGAGCTAGGAAGCTCTACGAGTCTCCCGGCGGTAACCAAGGTTGACGGTTTACCGCCGGCGCCCAGTTATTGCTGGAAGCTTAAGAGTAATTCCGGGGCGCTGGAGAGCTAGTTGGCAAGAAAAATCTCGACGGACCTTTTGGTGACTTTTGGTCGGTTGAAAATTTTGTTCTCGAAATTCAACAATTCGTTGGAGCTCTAGTATTTTTCCCGTGATATTCGATCTTATTCCCGCTCGCCGTCTCGATCTCAGCTCGATCGGGTATCTTTTTGGTATCTTTTATTGAAAAAGCGTCCAGGCGGGATCGCCCGTTTCGGGTCATCTTGTCACGCGGTGACGGTTTTCTCAAGATAATTCGAGCTTCAGGACAGTTACAAAGCTGGTAAGCACAGCTAATCGATTCAGAATGATCAGACGCGTTTGCCTGCTGAACCCAGAGGTCTGAACTCGGTCTGCTAGCCGAGCTAGGTTCGCAAACCTATTCGTATTATTCGAGTCATCTTGGCAGACGCTCTCGGTTTTCTGTACTTAACTCGAGCTACAGGACAGCTACAGAGCTGATGCGTACAGAATCTGATTCAGAAATATCAGTGGCCGTTGTCTGTTGAACCCAGAGTTTGGAACTCGGTCTGCTGCCCGATCTAGAATCGCGAAACTATTCGTATTGTTCGAGTCATCTTGAGAGATGCTGTCGGTTCTCTGCACTTAACTCGGGCTGTGGGGGGAGCTGCAGGGCTGGTAATCACAGGAATCGATTCAGAGACATCAGGCGCGTCCGCCTTTCGAATCCAGAGCTTCGAACTCTGTCTGCTGCCCGAACTAGGTCCGCGAAACTATTCGTATTGTTCGAGTCAACCTGAGAGGCGCTGTCGGTTTTCAGCACTTTACTCGGGCTGTAGGGGGAGCTGCAGGGCTGGTAATCACAGGAATCGATTCAGAGACATCAGACGCGTCCGGCTTTCGCATGCAGAGGTCTGAACTCGGTCTGATACTCGAGCTAGGTTTGCCAAACTATTTGTATTGTTCGAGTCATCTTGAGAGGTGCTGTCGATTTACGCACGTAACTCGGGCTGTAGGAGAGCTACAAAGCTCGTACAGAAGACAATCCAGAAGCATCGGGGGCGTTCGGCTGTTGAATCCGAGAGATCTGAAATTGCTTGGGCTGAAGAACCATTTGTTCGGTGTATTTTTTTTAGACATTAATGTTGTCAGGAAGCTCTACGAGTCCCCCGGCGGTAACAAAGGTTGACGGCTTACCGCCGGCGCCCAGTTCCTTAGTCTCCCTTCGCTCTCCGGGTTGTTCCCGGAGAGCTCTCTGAGAGCTAAAGGGTTTTAGATTAGACGCCGGACGGTGGTGGTGCCCGCCAGCAGCCCATCTTCGCCGGTCCACGATCCTCGCAGCGGCTCGCCTGAGCCGGCAGCTGGTCCGGGAGAGCTTCCGGCAAGCGTCCACGCGTGCCTGCGTGCGTGCACGCGCGCGTGGAAGCGTTCCTGGCAGCGATTCAGAGGCGCTGCAGGGAAGCCCCCCAGAGCCCCAGAAGCGTTCCACGAGAGCGTCGGAGGGCTCGCCAGGACTGCTTTCTTGCGTGTCTTCTCTTCGCTCTTCGGGTTTTGGACGCTACCAAGTGGACGCTACCAAGTTCCGGGGCGCCGGAGAGCTCGTAACTCGTAGAGCTTCCCTTAGCAAGTTATTGCTGGAAGCTTTAGTAACTCGTAGAGCTTCCCTTAGCAAGTTATTGCTGGAAGCTTAAGAGTAATTCCGGGGCGCTGGAGAGCTAGTTGGCAAGAAAAATATCGACGGACCTTTTGGTGACTTTTGGTCGGTTGAAAATTTTGTTCTCGAAATTCAACAATTCGTTTGAGCTCTAGTATTTTTTCTGACCATATTCGATCTTATTCCCGCTCGCCATCTTAATCTCAGCTCGATCGGGTAAATATTTCTGCAAAAAAGCATCGCGGCGGGATTGGCCGTTTCGAGTCATCTTGATACGCGTTGTCGGTATTGTGTACTTAACTCGAGCTGGAGGGCAGCTACAGAGCTCATTATCACAGAAATCGATTGCAAATCATCAGGCGTGTTCGTCTGCCCCATCTAGAGGTCTGAACTCGGTCTGCTGCCCGAGCTAGGTTCGTTAAACTATTCGTATTCGTCGAGTCATCTTGAGAGGTGCTGTCTGTTTTCTGCACTTAACTCTGGCTGTAGGGGGACTACAGGGCTCTTACTCACAGGAATCGATTCGGAGACATCAGGCGCGTCTGCCTGTCGAATCTAGAGCTCGGAACTTTGTGTGCTGCCCAAGCGAGGTTCGCAAAACTATTCGTATTCGTCGAGTCATCTTGAGAGGTGCTGTCCGTTTTCTGCACTTAATTCAAGCTGTAAGGGGGCTTCAGGGCTGGTAATCACTGGAATCGATTCGAAGACATCAGTCGCGGTCACCTGTCGCATTCAGAGCTCTCAACTCGGCCTGCTGCCCGAGCTAGGTCCGCGAAACTATTCGTATTGTTCGAGTCATCTTCAAAGGTGCTGTCGATTTCCTGCACTTAACTTGGGCTGTAAGGGGGCTGCAGGGCTGTTAATCACAGAGATCGATTGGAGACATCAGGCGCGTCCGCCTGTTGCATTCAGATGTCTGAACTCGGTCTGATACTCGAGCTAGATTCGCGAAACTATTTGTATTGTTCGAGTGTTCTTGAGAGGTGTTGTCGATTTTCGCGCGTAACTTGGGCTGTAGGAGAGCTACGGCGCTTGTGCGCACAGAAAACGATCCAGAAGCATGAGGGGCGTTTGGCTGTTGCATCGAGAGGTCTGAAATCGTTTAGGCTGAAAAACTTTTCGTTCTCTGTAATTTTTTTTCGACACTATATGTTCTCAGGAAGCTCTACGAGTCCCCCGGCGGTAAGGAAGCTCTACGAGTTTCCCGGAGGCGATCAGTTCTCTCAGATGATGGTGGTTTGCCCACGGGTCTCTTCGGTAGATATTGGAGTGCAGGCTTCTTCTAGTACGGATGTTGCGGACTTTCATTGTGAAGTCGGCTGTCAGACAGAGAGTGTCGTTGGGATGGAGGGAGGAGCTTCCGGAGTGCTTCTTGGGAAAGTGACTCTGGCGGCGGAGGAGGAGCTGCAGGCACCCTCGAGTGAGGAGCCTTCTCCGAACGTGCAGTCTGATTCTGATAGCCGCGCCTTGTCAGGAGCGTCCCAGGGGTGTCTGCATCGTCCCGTCACGCTCAATGAGGTATCGAATCCTGTACGAGGTCACCGCAAAGGCAGAGGCAAAGGCCAACGATATCATAGCAGCGCCAAGCCGGCCAAGAGCTCTAAAGGCGCCAACATACGAGGACAAGAGTATGCAGCTTTCGGTTTTGCGACAGAAGAGGAGTGGGATGAAGCTATTCGTGACCACTGGTATGCAACTTTCGGTGTAGAACAGCGAAGGCAGGATAACATGAAGTGCTTACTACTTCAGACGATGCATAAGATGGATGACAATACTGAGAGGATCCAGGACGCCATAGTAGGTCAGGGTCGTAAAAATGATAATGTTCATACCCAGGTACAGAATCAGGGTGTTGCAATTTCCAGGTTGGACAAAAGGTACAGAAGCTTGGAGGCTAGACAAAATCAACTTGAGGCCTTCGTCCAGAGACTTCAGGGACTGGCGCGATCAGGTTCTGTGGCGAGTGCTGCGTCTACGAGGCCTGTGTTTACGAGGCCTGCTAATACTATACATTATACCTGAGTATATGCTGCCTGCCGCCGCCTCTCTTTGTTGCTTGCTTGTATTGTGTGTCACGTGCTTGTTCAGTGAGACGTATTCAGAGACAGGTTTCATTCATTTTCTTGATCGTTCCGACGTGCCTGTTGATTGAGACGTACTGTTGCCTCAAAGAGGCTCGATAGTATTTGATCTCATTAATTCATCACTTCACATTTGACGTTGAGCATAAGACTCTTGTCGTACCGCGGGTTGTACAAGCGTATTTCGGATTTGAGTTGATGTGATTAGGTGTTCGCTGCTCGCTCATGCCATGCTTGTGCGTGTCGTGCGTGCGTGCTTCACCTCACACACTCATAAGAGCTTAGGCTGTCGTCTTACTGATCGTCAGGATCGGTGAGGCTTCGCCTGCTCCCTATACGTCCGCTTCCTTGCTTCCGACTAGGCTGGGAAGCCTGCACAGTCGACCGCAAAGTCCGCAAAAGGAAGGTTGACGGTTTACCGCCGGCGCCCAGTTCCGGGGCGCTGGAGAGCTAGTTGGCAAGAAAAATCTCGACGGACCTTTTGGTGACTTTTGGTCGGTTGAAAATTTTGTTCTCGAAATTCAACAATTCGTTTGAGCTCTAGTATTTTTCCCATGATATTCGATCTCATTCCCGCTCGCCATCTTGATGTCAGCTCGATCGGGTAGCTTTTACTGCCAGAAAGCAGGCAGGCGGGATCGGCCGTTTCGGGTCATCTTATCACGCGGTGACGGTTGTCTCAAGATAACTCGAGCTTTAGGACAGTTACAGAGCTGGTAAGCACAGCTAATCGATTCAGAATGATCAGACGCGCTCGCCTGTTGAACCCAGAGGTCTGAACTCGGTCTGCTAGCCGAGCTAGGTCCGCAAACCTATTCGTGTTATTCGAGTCATCTTGACAGACGCTCTTGGTTTTCTGTACTTAACTCGAGCTACAGCACAGCTACAGAGCTGATGCGTACAGAATCTGATTCAGAATCATCAATGGCCGTTGTCTGTTGAATCCAGAGCTCTGAACTCGGTCTGCTGCCCGATCTAGAATCGCGAAACTATTCGTATTGTTCGAGTCATCTTGAGAGATGCTGTCGGTTCTCTGCACTTAACTCGGGCTGTAGGGGGGCTGCATGGCTGGTAATCGCAGGAATCGATTCGGAGACATCAGGCGCGTCCGCCTTTCGAATCCAGAGCTCCGAACTCTGTCTGCTGCACGAACTAGGTCCGCGAAACTATTCTAGTGTTCGAGTCATCCTGAGAGGTGCTGTCGGTTTCCTGCACTTAACTCGGGCTGTAGGGGGGGCTGCAGGGCTGGTAATCACAGGAATCGATTCAGAGACGTCAGACGCGTCCGCCTGTCGCATGCAGAGGTCTGAACTCGGTCTGATACTCGAGCTAGGTTTGCCAAACTATTCGTATTGTTCGAGTCATCTTGAGAGGTGCTTTCGATTTACGCACGTAACTCGGGCTGTAGGAGAGCTACAGAGCTCGTACAGAAGACAATCCAGAAGCATCGGGGGCGTTCGGCTGTTGCATCCGAGAGGTCTGAAATTGCTTGGGCTGCAAAAATTGTTTTTCCTGAGTAGTTTTTTTCGACATTATATGTTGTCAGGAAGCTCTACCTACGAGTCCCCCGGCGGTAAGAAAATTTGACGGTTTACTGCCGGCGCCCATTGAGAAAGCAGATTTTCGCACCTGTAAACAATCAGTAGGGCCTCTGCGTCTTATACCTCGTAGAGCTCTTCGGCATCGATGAGCTAGAGGAATTCCGTCGCGGGATGGAGCTAGTTGGCCGACCCGGCCAGAAAGGACAAAGTGGTAACTTTTGGGTGGTTTTGCGAAAATATGGAGGATATATGACAATTCATTGTGAGACAGCATTTTTTCTGCACCTGTAGTGGGTTATGGCGCGTTCGCCAATCGAATTTCCAGGTCCGTAGCTGCAGTATTTCTATCAAAACACTTGGAGGAACCGACGTTGTATAAAATCAGAAAAACGTGATTTTTCGAGTTTCTCAGCTCTTTCCTTAGACGCTTTCTTCATGCTTACCGAGGAGTGCCGTGTGAGAAAAGAGCTCTACGAGGGCCCCGGCGGTGACCTGGTTGACGGTTTACCGCCGGTTCCCATTGGCAAGAAAAATCTCGACGGACCTTTTGGTGACTTTTGGTCGGTTGAAAATTTCGTTCTCGAAATTCAACAATTCGTTTGAGCTCTAGTATTTTTTCCCATGATATTCGATCTTATTCCCGCTCGCCATCTTGATGTCAGCGCGATCGGGTAACTTTTACTGCCAAAAAGCAGGCAGGCGGGATCGGCCGTTTCGGGTCATCTTGACACGCGATGACGGTTTTCTGAACATAACTCGAGCTTTAGGACAGCTACAGAGCTGGTAAGCACAGCTAATCGATTCAGAATGATCAGGCGCGTTCGCCTGTTGAATCTAGAGGTCTGAACTCGGTCTGCTAGCCGAGCTAGATCCGGAAAGCTATTCGTATTTTTCGGGTCATCTTGACAGACGCTCTCGGTTTTCTGTACTGAGCTCGAGCTATAGGACAACTACAGAAGTGATACTTACAGAAACCAATTCAGAATCGTCAGTTGCATTTGTCTGTTGAATTCAGAGCTCTGAACTCGGTCCGCTGCCCGATCTAGAATCGCGAAACTATTCGTATTGTTCGACTCATCTTGAGAAGTGCTCTCGGTTTTCTGCACTCAACTCGGGCTGGGGGGTGCTACAGTGCTGGTGGTCACAGGAATCGATTTGAAGACATCAGACGCGTCCGTTTGTCGAATCCAGAGCTTGTAACTCGGTCTGCTGCCCGAACTAGGTCCGCGCAACTATTCGTATTGTTCGAGTCATCCTGAGAGGTGCTATTGGTTTTCTGCACTTAACTCGGGCTGTAGGGCGGCTGCAGGGCTGGTAATCATAGGAACCGATTCGCAGACATCAGACGCGTCCGGCTGTCGCATTGGTCTGAACTCGGTTGATACTCGAGCTGGGTTGCGAAACTTTGTTAGAGTGATCTTGAGAGGCTGTAGGGGAGCTACAGAGCTCGTAAAGAAGAATCCAGAAGCATCGGGGGCGTTCGGCTGTTGCATCGAGAGGTCTGAAATCGCTTGGGCTGAAATATTCGTTCTCTGCATTCGTTTTCCATTATATATTGTCAGGAAGCTCTACGAGTCCCCCGGCGGTAAGAAAGGTTGACGGTTTACCGCCGGCGCCCAGTAATTCCGGGGCGCTGGAGAGCTAGTTGGCAAGAAAAATCTCGACAGACCTTTTGGTGACTTTTGGTCAGTTGAAAATTCCCGGAGAGCTCGCTGAGAGCTAAAGGGTTTAAGATTAGAAGCCGGACGGTGGTGGTGCCTGCCAGGAGCTCCTCCCTCGGAGCGACTCCTGCGGCCCGGCAACGTGTCCGGGGGAGCGTTTGGCAAGCCTCCACGCGTGCCTGCATGCGTGCAGGCACGCATGGAAGCGTTTCTGGAAGCGCTTCCGCAGCGCTCCAGGCCCCCCCCCCCCAGAGCTCTCCAGGAAAGATTCCCTGTTCCCGAGGGTCTCTTATCTCGTAGAGCCCTTCGTTATCGATGAGCTAGAGGAATTTCTGCGCGGGGTGAAGCTAGTTGGCCGACCCGACCAAAAGAGACGATATCACAACTTTGGGTGGGTTATGCTAAGATTTGATATATATATATATATATATATATATATATATATATATTTTTTTTTGAGAAACCAGATTTTTCGCACCTGTAGTGGTTGTCCGCGTTTGCCAGTCAAATTCTTAGGTCCGTAGGTGGAGTATTACTATGAAAACACTTGGCAGAATGAAAAAAAAACAGAAAAACAATTTTTCTGGAGTTTTTCGTTTCTCGCTCCAGAAGCTTTCTTCATGTGTTCCGACAGTCGCCGTGCAAGGATAGAGCTCTACGAGGTCCCGGCGGTAACCTGGTTGACGGTTTACCGCCGGTTCCAAGTTGCTCTCCGGGTTTTGGACGCCGCCAAGTTTCTTTCTCGAAATTCAACAATTCGTTTGAGCTCTAGTATTTTTGCCCATGCTATTCGATCTTATTCCCGCTCGCAATCTTGATCTCAGCTCGATCGGATACCTTTTACTGCCATAATGCAGGCAGGCGGAATCGGTCCGAGTCATCTTGATACGCGCTCTCGGTATATTGGACTTAACTCGAGGTACAGGACATTCGAGTCATCCTGAGAGGTGCTGTCGGTTTCAGAACAGCTACAGAGCTGGTAAGAACAGCTAATCGATTCAGAATAATCAGGCGCATTCGCCTGTTGAATCCAGAGGTCTGAACTCGGTCTGCTAACCGAGCTAGATTCGTAAACCTATTCGTATTATTCGGGTCATCGACGCTCTCGATTTTCTGTACTTAACTCGATCTATAGGACCGCTACATAGGTGGTACTTACAGAAACCAATTCAGAATCATCAGTCGCATTTGTCTGTTGAATCTAGAGCTCTGAACTCGGCCTGCTGTTCGATCTAGAATCGCAAAACTATTCGTATTGGTCGAGTCATCTTGAGAAGTGCTCTCGATTTTCTTAACTCAACTCGGACAGGGGGGGGGGGGCTACAGTGCTGGCGGTCACAGGAATCTATGCGAAGACACCAGGCGCGTCCGTCTGTCGAATCCAGAGCTCGGAACTCGGTCTGCTGCCCGAAATAGAATCGCGAAACTGTTGTATTGTTCGAGTCATCTTGAGAGGTGCTGTCGGTTTTCTGCACTTAACTCAGGCTTTAGCTGGGCTGCAGGGCTGGTAAGCGCAGGAGTCGATTCGCAGACATCAGACGTGTCCGCCTGTCGCATTCAGAGGTCTGAACTCGGTGATAATCGAGCTGGGTTGCCAAACTATTCATATTGTTAGAGTCATCTTGAGAGGTGCTGTCGATTTACGCACGTAACTCGGGCTGTAGGAGAGCTACAGAGCTCGTAAAGAAGACAAGCGAGAAGCATCGGTGGCGTTCGGCTGTTGCATCGAGAGGTCTGAAATCGCTTGGGCTGAAAACTATTCGTTCTCTGCATTTTTTCTCCACATTACATGTTGTCAGGAAGCTCTACGAGTCCCCCGGCGGTAAGAAATGTTGACGGTTAGCCGCCGGCGCCCAGTAACTCGTAGAGCATCCCTTAGCAAGTTCTCGCTGGAAGCTTAAGAGTAATTCCGGGGCGCTGGAGAGCTAGTTGGCAAGAAAAATCTCGACTGACCTTTTGGTGACTTTTGGTCGGTTGAAAATTTTATTCTCGAAATTCCTCAATTCGTTTGAGCTTCAGTATTTTTTCCCGTGATATTCGATCTTATTCCCGATCGCTATCTTGATCTCAGCTCGATCGGGTACTTATTACTGTGAAAAAGCACGCTGGTGGGATCGGCTGTTTCGAGTCATCTTGGTACGCGTTATCGGTATTTTGTACTTGACTCGAGGTAGAGGACAGCTACAGAGCTGGTAAGTACAGCTTATCCATTCAGAATGATGAGGCGCGTTCGTCTGTTGCATCCAGAGGTCTGAACTCGGCCTGCTAGCCGAGCCAGGTCCGCAAACCTATTTGTATTATTCAGGTCATCTTGACAGACGCTCTCGGTTTTCTGTACTAAACTCGAGCTATATGACAGCTACAGAGCTGATACTTACAGAAGCTGATTCTGAATCATCAGGCGCGTTGGTCTGTTGCATCCAGAGCTCTGAACTCGGTCTGCTGCCCGATCTAGAATCGCAGAACTATTCTTATTGTTCGAGTCATTTTGAGAGTTGTTGTCGGTTTTCTGTACATATCTGGGGCTGTAGAGGGGCTACAGTGTTGGTAGTCGAAGGAATCGATTTAAAGACATCAGGCGCGTCCGCCTGTCGAATCCAGAGCTCGGAACTCGGTTTGCTGCCCGAACTAAGTCCGCAAAACTATCCGTATTGTTCGAATTTTCCTGAGAGATGTTGTCGGTTTTCTGCACTTAACTCTAGCTGTCGGGGGCCTGCAGGGCTGGTAATCACAGAAATCGGTTCAGAGACACCGGACGCCGCCTGTTGCATTGAGAGGTCTGAACTCGGTCTGATACTCGAGCTAGGTTTACCAAACTATTCGTATTGTTCGAGTCATTTTGAGAAGTGCTGTCGATTTACGCACGTAAGTCGGGCTGTAGGAGAGCTACAGAGCTCGTACAGAAGACAATCCAGAAGCATCGGGTTCGTGCGTTTTTTGCATCGAGAGGTCTGAAATCGCTTGGGCTGAAAAACTTCTCGTTCTCTGCAATTTTTTCCACATTGTATATTGTCAGGAAGCTCTACGAGTCCCCCGGCGGTAAGAAAGGTTGACGGTTTACCGCCGGCGCCCAGTTTTGAGAAACCATTTTTCTCACCTGTGGGTTGTGCCGCGTCTGCCAGTCAAATTCTGAGGTCTGCAGGTGCAGTATTACTGTCAAAACACTTGCTGGAACCGACTTTGGATGAAAACCGAAAATCGTGATTTCTCGAGTTTTTGGGATCTCGCTTCAGAACCTTCTTCATGTGTTCCGAGGAGCGCTATGCAAGAAAAGAGCTCTACGAAGTGCCTGGCGAAAACCTGGTTGTGAGATGATTGCAGCACAACGGCTCTGTATGGCCGTGGAACACATTTTGGGTAGCATTTTTCCTCCAAGCAGCTGGCTCATTTCATCTTGCTTGGAGCTCTCCAACACCTTTACAATCTCACATGTTGTACTGCATCCTTTTCCTTGTTCCTGCATCCTATTCCGTTGCCTATGCCTCAGTGGCTTGGCAGTGTAATGATAAGAGATGCCTTCTCTAGCTACCCTGTGCTCCGTTTGGGAGTCTTAGGGCTCAGCTGTCACAGCTGTCCGCACCCTGGCTCAAACTCAAAAACCTGGTTGACGGTTTGCCGCCGGTTCCCAGTTATATCTTTGTGCAAAATTTGAAAATGTTTTCAGAACCCGTGTTTTCCCTACCTGTAGTGGGTTATGCCGCGTCTGCCAGTTAAATTCTCAGGCCCGTAGCTGCAACTGGGCGCCGGCGGTAAACCGTCAACCTTTCTTACCGCCGGGGGACTCGTAGAGCTTCCTGTCAGTATATAATGTCGAAAAACAATTGCAGAGAACGAACAGTTTTTCAGCCCAAGCGATTTCAGAGCTCTCGATGCAACAGCCAAGCGCCCCCGATGCTTCTGGATTGTTCTGGATCTCTGTAGCTCTCCTACAGCCCGAGTTACGTGCGTAAATCGACCTCTCAAGATGACTCGAACAATACGAATAGTTTGGCAAACCTAGCTCGAGTAGCAGACCGAGTTCCGAGCTCTGGATTCGACAGGCGGGCGCGTCTGATGTCTCCGAATCGATTTCTGTGATTATCAGCCCTGCAGCCCCCCTACAGCCCGAGTTAAGTGCAGAAAACCGACAGCACCTCTCAGGATGACTCGAATGTCCTGTATCTCGAGTTAAGTCCAATATACCGAGAGCGCGTATCAAGATGACTCGAACCGATCCCGCCGGGAGCTTTTTGGCAGTAAATGGTACCCGATCGAGCTGAGATTAAGATGGCGAGCGGGAATAAGATCAAATATCACGGGAAAAAAATACGAGAGCTCTAACGACTGGTTGAATTTCGAGAGCAAAATTTTCAACCGACCAAAAGTCACCAAAAGGTCCGTCGAGATTATTCTTGCCAACTAGCTCTCCAGCGCCCCAGAATTACTCTTAAGCTTCCAGCAATGACTTGCTAAGGGAAGCTCTACGAGGTATATTACTATTAAAACACTTGCTGGAACCGACTGTGTTCCGAGTCATCATGAGACGCGTTCGCGGTTTTCTGTACTTAACTCGAGATTTCGGAAAGCTACAGAGCTGATACTTACAGAAACCGATTTAGAATCATCAGGCGCGTTCGTCTGTTCCATCGAGAGGTCTGAACTCGGTCCGCTACTCGAGCTAGATCCGCGAAACTATTCGTATTATACGAGTGATCTTGACAGATGCTGTCGGTTTCCCTTAACTGAAGGTTTAGAAGAGCTACTGGTACGCATATTTACCGATCCAGTATCACCCGACGTATTTTCGAGCTTTTTTCTTCGCGCTTGAGAAGCTTTTTCCGTGTGCTCCGAGCAGCGCTGCGCGATAACAGAGCTCTACGAGGCTCCAGGCGGTTACCTGGTTGGCGGTTCACCACCGGATCCCATTTTGGACGCTGCCAAGTAACTCGTAGAGCTTCCCTTAGCTAGTTGCTGGAAGCGTAAGAGTAATACCTCGTAGAGCTCTGCGGCAAGATGAGCTAAGAGGAATTCGGGCGCAGGGTGGAGCTAGTTGGCCGACCCGACCTTCAGAGACAATGTGTTAACTTGGGGTCGGTTTTCAATCTTTGTGCAAAATTTGAAAATTTGTTTTAAGAGCTGGTATTTTTCCCACCTGTAGTGGGTTATGCCGCGTCTGCCAGTTAAATTCTCAGTTCCGTAGCTGTTACTGTCAAAGCACTTGCTGGAACCGACTGTGTTCCGAGTTATCTTGACACGCGTTCACGGTTTTCTGTACTTAATTCGAGAATTAGGACAGCTACAGAGCTGATGCTTACAGAAACCGGTTCAGAATCGTCAGGCGCGTTCGTCTGTTCCATGGAGAGGTCTGAACTCGGTCTGCTACTCGAGCTAGATCCGCGAAACCATTCGTATTTTACGAGTGATCTTGACAGGTGCTGTCGGTTTCCCTTAACTGAAGATTCAGAACAGCTTCAGAGCTGGTACATTTTAACCGATCCAGTATCACCCGGCGCGCTCTTTTCTCGCATCGAGAGGTCTGAACTCGGTCTGGCACTCGAGCTAGGTCCACGAAGCGAAGATGCAAAACAAAAACAATGTATTTTTCGAGCTTTTTCTCTTCACGCTTGAGAGAGTTTTTCGTGTGCTCCGAGCAGCGCCGCGCGAGAACAGAGCTCTACGAGGCTCCCGGCGGTACCTGGTTGACGGTTTACCGCCGGATCCCAGTACCTCGTAGAGCTCTTCGGCATCGATGAGCTAGAGGAATTCCGTCGCGGGGTGGAGCTAGTTGGCCGACCCGGCCCAGGCGGACAATGTGACGACTTTGGGTCGGTTTTGCTAAAATTTGGAAGATATGCAACTATTCATTTTGAGAAACCAGATTTTTCGCACCCGTGGACGACTATGAGGGCTTCGGCGTCTTGATATCAGCTCTGTCGGAGCACTTTTACTATCAAAACACTTGGCGGAACCTACTTCATGTCGACACCAAAACAATCAATTTGGACTTTGCCGAGAACTGATTCGAGAAGCTCTCTCTTTCGATTCTGCGCACTCTTACGCGTGGAAGGAGCTCTACGAGGCTCCCGGCGGTGACCAGGTTGACGGTTCACCGCCGGCGCCAGTTTCCGGAGCGCTGGAGAGCTAGTTGGCCAGAAAAATATCGACGGATTTTTTTTCTGACTTTTGGTCGGTTGAAAATTTTGTTCTCGAAATTCAACAATTAGTTTGAGCTCTAGTATTTTTTCCCGTGATATTCGATCATGTTCCCGCTCGCCGTCTTAATCTTAGATCGATCGGGTAGATATTACTGTCAAAAAGCACTGCGGCGGGATCGTCCGTTTCGGGTCATCTTGACTCGCGGTGGCGGTTTTCTGAACATAACTCGAGCAAAAGGACAGCTACAGAGCTGATATTCACAGAAACCCTCTCAGAATCATCAGGCGCGTTCGTCTGTTGCAGCTAGAGTTCTGAACTCGGTCTGCTACCCGAGCTAGGTCCGCGAAGCTATTCGTATTTCCGAGTCATCTTGATAGGTGCTGTCGGTTTCCTGTACTTAACTCGAGCTTCAGGACACCTGCAGAGCTTGTATTAACATAAAACGATCCAGAATTATCGGGCGCGTTCATCCGTTGCATCTAGAGGTCTGAACTCGGTCTGCTACTCGAGCTATGTCCACGAACCTGTTCGTATTATTCGAGTGATCTTGACAGATGCTGTCGGCTTTCTGGACTTAACTCGAGCTGTAGGACTGCTACAGAACTGATACTCAGAGAACCCATTCGAAATCATCGGGCGCGTTCATCTATGGCATCTGGAGGTCTGAACTCGGTCTGCTACTCGAGCTAGGTCCGTGAACCTATTCGTATTATTCGAGTCATCTTGACAGATGCTGTCGGTTTGCTGTACTTAACTCGAAATGTGGGAGGGCTACAGAGCTCGTGCGCACATCAATCGATTCAGCATCATCAGGCGCGTGCGTCTGTTGCATCTAGAGCTCTGAACTCAGTCTTCTATTCGAGTCTGCTATCAGCGGCGGCTGAACAACTATCCGTTCTCTGCCAATTCTTTGGACATAATATATGGCCAGGAAGCTTTACGAGTCCCCCGGCGGTAAGACAGGTTGACGGTTTACCGCCGGCGCCCAGTTTGAAAGATATTTGACAATTCAATTTGAGAAAGCAGATTTTTACGCCGAGCATTGGCATATAAACTTTGTTCCCTCAGCAGCTCAGCTCTCTAGAGCCAGTTTTAGTACCAGTTTACTTCCGGGAACCGACTTCATGTTGAATCCGAAAAATTTCAATGCCGTTTTTCTAGAAAAGCTCCCAGAAGCTCTCCGCTTCGATCCTGAGCTTTCTTACGGGTGCAAGGAGCTCTACGAGGGCCCCGGCGGTGACCAGGTTGACGGTTCACCGCCGGCGCCAGTTTGAGTTCGCAGCGGGTCCGGGAGCGCGCTTCCGGCAGGCGTCCACGCGTGCCTGCGCGCGTGCAGGCTCGCGTGGAAGCGTGCCGGCCAGCGCTTGAGAAGCGCTTCAGGAGAGCTCCCAGGCACGAGGGCTCTGCAGAGTTGCCTCTTCGCTCTCCGGTTTTTGGACGCTACCGAGTCCCGTCCCCCCGAGGGTCTCTTCGCTCTCCGGGATTTGGGCTCTACCAAGTAACTCGTAGAGCTTCCCTTAGCTAGTTGCTGGAAGCTTAAGAGTAATTCCGGGGCGCTGGAGAGCTAGTATTTCGTAGAGCTCTTCGGCAACGATGAGCTAGAGGAATTCCGGCGCGGGGTGGAGCTAGTTGGTCGACCCGACCAGAAGAGACAAAGTGGTGACTTTGGGTCGGTTTTCCTAAGATTTGAAAGATATTCGACAATTCATTTTGAGAAAGCAGATTTTTCGCACCTGTAGTGGGTTATGCCGCGTCTGCCAGTCAAATTCTCAGGTTTGTAGGTGCAGTATTACTATCAAAACATTTGCAGGAACCGACTTTGGATCAAAGCCGAAAAAGTTTTTTTTTTTTTTTTTTTTTTTTTTTTTTTTTTTTTTTTTTTTTTTTTTTTTTTTTTTTTTTTTTTTTTTTTTTTTTTATTTTTATTTTTTTTCGGCTCTCGCTTGAGAATCTCCCTTCAGTGTTCAGAGGAGCGCTGTGCAAGAAAAGAGCTCTACGAGGTGCCTGGCGGTAACCTGGTTGACGGTTTACTGCCGGTTCCCAGTTGGCAAGAAAAATCTCGACGGATCTTTTGCTGACTTTTGGTCGGTTGAAAACTTTGTTCTCGAAATTCAACCATTCGTTAGAGCTCTAGTATTTTTTCTCATGACGTTCGATCTTATTCCCGCTCGCTGTCTTAATCTCAGCTCGATCGGGTACCGTTTACTGCCAAAAGCGCGCCGGCGGGATCGGCCGTTTGGGGTCATCTTGACACGCGGTGACAGTTTTCTGAGCATAACTCGAGCTATAGGAGAGCTACAGAGCTGATGCTTACAGAAAACGATTCAGAATCATCAGGCGCGTTTGCCTGTTGAATCCAGATGTCTGAACTCAGTCTGCTGCTCGAGCTAGGTCCGCGAAGCTATTCGTATTATTTGAGTCATCTTGAGAGGTGCTGTCGGTTTTCTGTACTTAACTCAGGCTGGCGGGGGGGGCTACAGGGCTGGTAGTCACAGAAACCGATTCGGAGACATCAGGCGCGTCCGCCTGTCGCATGCAGAGGTCTGAACAAAACTATTCGTATCGCTCGAGTCATCTCGACAGGGACTGTCGGTTTTCTGTACTTAACTCGAGCTCTAGGGGAGCTACAGAGCTGATACGCACAGAAACCGATGCGTAATAATCAGGCGCGTTTGTCTGTTGCATCCAGAGGTCTGAACTCGGTCTGCTACTCGAGCTATGTCCGCGAAGCTGTTCGTATTGTTCGAGTCATCTTGAGAGGTGCTGTCGGTTTTCGCACGTAACTCGGGCTGTAGGAGAGCTACAGAGCTGATACGCACAGAAACTGATTCGGAATCATCATGCGCGTTCGTCTGTTGCATCCAGAGGTCTGAACTGGGTTTGCTACTCGGGCTAGGTCCGCAAAGCTATTTGTATTCTTCGAGTCATCTTGACAGATGTTGTCCATTTTCTGTATTTAGCTCGGGCTGTAGGACAGCTACAGAGCTGGTGCGCACAGAAACCGATCCAGAAGCACCAGGAGCGTTCGTCTGTTGCATCGAGAGGTCTGAACTCGGTCTGCTACCCGAGCTAGGTTCACAAAATTATTCGTATTCGAGCGATATTTGTTTTTCAAATGATGGTGAATTTCTTCACTGAACTCGAGCGGCCGGAAAATCAGAAGGAAAACGTGAGGCGTGAAGCATCTAGACGCTTGGTTTGGGTCTGTGAACGCAGACGCCAAACTAGAATTGTTCAGCGCAGCAATGGGATGTCACTAGACGCCTGAGATCAATCTGCTATCAGCTCGGGCTGAAAAACTATTTCTGCTTTTTTTTGGACATAATATATGGTCAGGAAGCTCTACGAGTCCCCCGGCTCAAGGTGTCGGCTCAAGGTCACGGAGCCGCTGACTTTGTCCTGCCTGGGCTACCTCCGCCAAGGCCAGCGGTTGTGATCAGCAGAGCCTGAGGAGCATATCGTAATTCTTCGTGCAAGTATTTGGGACCACTTCGTACGACACACCCGAGTCGAGACAAGCTTTGTTGGAAGCAATTGGATTGGGGCGTTGGAACGAAACAGTTGCTCAGTGGCATCAGAATACAAGTCAAGATCTTGACTGCCCATTGACACCTCGAGAGGACCGTGTGGATCATTTCGACTACTTGGATCAATTTGAACCTTGGGACGCCGCTGATTTAAGATCCTTGGAGCGTGCATCAGGGAAACGACAGCGTGAAGACGACAAAGCATTTCTAAACAAGTGGGGTATTCCATCACAGATTTCAGAAGCAATAATGTTGGGTGCATCCTCTTCGGTTGATGCAAATATGAACGCTGCTGTGGACACAAATAAAGAAAACAAGAGACCGAGGAATGGAGGTGATATTCAAAAACAACGTGAGGAGATGATGAAAACTGCCACCACTGGGTTTGAGCGGTTCGTCATGGACCATTTCTTCAAAGCAGAGGATAGTAAGGAGGAGATTTTACAGACCATTCAGAACACGAGCAATCATATCAAAGCCGTGGAGAGTACATTGCAGAAGCACGAGGACAGAGCTAATAAGATGGAGGAGAGGATGAATAAATTTGAAGAGGCCCTGCGTCAAGTACATAATGGAAGTGGTGCTGGATCAGATGTTTCTCGTACTACGGCTGGTGGAGGTATTGGAGGCGGCGGGCCGCCTGGCTTATCTCCCAGCTCGCGTTTCCAGGATTTCAGACCGACATACATTGAGTTGAAGGGGTGGGTGACGAATTGGTCAGATTATGGCGCGCGGGCGGAGCAACTCCTAACGTGGAGTGATTGCCAAAAACTTATCGACAATTGCTTGGAGCGATGCAATCAACTCGAGAAGGATGCAGTAGATCGTGAAACAACTGAGCGTATCAATTCGGGCAGGTATATGTTTGGCAGTGTCAAGATCAGTTTCAAACCCAATACGAGTAGGGACCTGCTCTGGACGATTAAAAAGAAGTGGGATGCAATCATTAAGAATACTGTTGATGGGCACAATGGTCTGCCCTTACCTGCAGTCTTGACTGAGGGCCTTGCGATTCAGTTCCCAGGATCAAATTTACGTGTCCAAATCGAGTGCGCACCTTGGAAAAGGGATCACGTTAAAGCTGTGGCGAGGTTTTGCGGAGCGTTCAGAACGATGACGCAACAGCACGCCCAGATCGAAGTGAGAGGAGAAATTGGACCACCGCGATCGTTGATATGGACCGTCGCCAAGGGTGCTTTGCGTCCCATCAATATTGCCACATTCACTTCAGCTCGTAATACTTGGGAGGTGCACGAGCCGCAGTGGCAGCAGGTTGTCAGCGCATTTCCTGCGGTGGCGGCTGTCACTAAGCAGATGTTAGAGAGTGAGGTCAACAGACGCCAATGACAAAAACGATATTGGAGCAAGGGACTTCGTATCGGAACATGGAATGTAGGTAATTCGGGTGTTTCCAACTCACGTGGGACCGAGGTTCTAACATCTCTGAGGAAGATAGGAGCCTCTTCAATTTTCGGTTTGCAAGAGTGTGAGTTCTTTGACTCAGCTGAATTAGATAGACTCGGTTGGCATTTTAAACCTTCCAGGGATAGACGTGCAGGCTTGTTGTATGCCCATGGGTGGGCCCAACTCCTGCGCGAATGTGTCACAGACTGCGATAGATTTGTCTTGGGTGTGTTTGGAACGGAGGCGTCTCAGGTGATCATATGTTCGGCTTATTTTCCACATCATGATCGTGATCAGTGTGATCTTGAATCGGCGGAAATGCTGGGGGAGTTGGAGGGTCAGATCCGTCTCTTGAAGCAGAAATATCGTCAGGCCAGCTTTTGTTTGCTTGCGGATGCCAATGTTGAGTTGCCACCACTTGTTCAGCTTGAGGTTGCAGGTCAAGGTTATGCTGCCACTGGGACAGGTACGAGATCATGGAGGAGGACGGGATCTGAGGGGAAGGCGGAGAGGGAGAGGAAGGATAGGAGGCAGATATTGACGGATAACTTGCTGACCTTTATGCAGACTTGGGGTTTGTTAGCTGCCAACACCTTCGACCGTCGTCGCCCGACCTGGGAGCCCTGGGGACAAGAGCGAAATCGTTCTCGG
The DNA here is from genome assembly GCA_963575745.1 of Prorocentrum cordatum. Classification (NCBI taxonomy): domain Eukaryota; class Dinophyceae; order Prorocentrales; family Prorocentraceae; genus Prorocentrum; species Prorocentrum cordatum. The sequence continues at coordinate 58,574 of CAUYUJ010021299.1, forward strand.
ACTAGATCGATGAGGAGAGTCTTAGACTATGTGATGGTTCCGATGGGGTGGGAGGTGCAGGAGTGTAAGATCGATTTCAAGTATCGCAGCGGAGGAACTCATAATCGTAGTAGACTTGCTGATCATGCTCTAGTTATGTGCACAGTACGACAGCCCAGTCCTGGCAGGACTGATTGGACAGTCGAGCGTGTGCATAGGGAACCTTCTTTGGTGGGATGGCGGGCTCAGACGTATGCGGACGAGATGATAGGGAGGGAAAGGGTTGACCTCGAGTTTTGCGGTGCCGTGTTTGCTGGATGTGGTTCCCCTCCAGCTGCGTCGACACGACCACAGGACGTGACAGAGACCGCTCCTGTCATTTTGAAAGCATTTACGCAGGAGGATGTGGATTACTCCACGGCCTCAGCTGCCCGGCCTCCAGCGCCTACTCGCCCGCCCGAGCTCACACGTCTCGAAGAGCGGATTCGGTCCCTTCAGAATGGTCCAGAGAAAAAGAGACTCAGAGCAGCTGCCAATGTTTGGAGGAGACAGTATCGGCGTGATCTTCTTGAATGGGCTGTACCCCCGACTCGTCGTAAGATTCGACATCGTATCAAACATGTGGTGGTTGATGGATGGGAGACGGAGGATAGATATATCTTGAAGGAGAAGTTGGAGGAGCATGTTAAGGGGAAGGTGACATCACAGCGTAGGAGGGAGGAGAACAGCAACTTGATGGAGGAAATCAGGAGGAAGGCGGAGGAGGAGATCAAGGGTGGCCAGATCATTCGAAGTATTACGATGTCGATATGTTGTGCAGCGAGGGCTCGTCTTCGAACGCGACGGGCAACAGGACCGGATCGCGTACCTTGTGAAATGCTCAAGCTTCTCCCATGGTGCACAGTTCGGCACATCCAACAGATCTTCGACTCTCTTTTGAGGCTGGCTGTCCAGTACCCTGTTCGATGGAGGGACATTCTCATTGCATACATGCCTAAACTAAAGGGGATCACGAACTTGGCGGATGCTCGACTCTTGTGCTTACAGAATAGCATAACTCGCTGGTTCTCGGCGTGCGTAGTTATCCTGGTTGAGCAGCATGTGGAAGAGTCTAAGCTATTTCATCCTCTGGGCCTCTATGGGTTCCGTCAGGGTCACAGCACATCCCATATCACGAGTAGCCTTACTAACATGTGTATGCACGGGGACAAGTGGGGGAAGCGTGAGTGTCTGTACGTTGCGGACATGGACATATACCAGGCCTTTGACAACTGCACGATACAGAACGTTCATAAGGGTCTTGAGCATGCACGTGTCCCTGCGTATTTACAGCACGCGTTTCTGGATCCGTTATCGCACAGCACGGGCTGCCTCTACTATGACGGGTTGGAGATTGATAACATCCAGTGGGACACCTGTATTAGGACTGGAGGCCCAGAAGGGCCCTTGGGCTTTAACCTCATTATTGCTGCCATGTGGGGTGACGTTATTCATAATTGGGACGTTCAGGGCATGGGGTATGCGGTAGATTTCGGTACGGAGCATCGGTCGGTGGTGAATCATTTTATCTGGGCAGATAACGTGTACCTCGTCAGTCGTAGCCGTGAGGAGCTTACTCGTATGGTAAGAGACTTGACACTTCCACTTTACAACTTCTCGATGCGATGGAAACCCACATCGCTGAAGTACATGGTGTGCGGAGCTCCTGCTGTCTTGGATGAGGACGGGAATATCCCGCGTTCGATGGATCTTAAAATACCGATCTTCTCAGATGCATGTGACGGGAGGAATGCAGTGCAGCAGATTGATGAGTTATGTTACCGTCGAGTTGTTTCTATGGACGTACTGGGCACGCAGCTGCATAGTGAATATAACTGTTCTGTACATCGTGATGTTTCTTTTCGCCTAGACTGTGCTCGTCGCGCATTTTACTCTCAGGCAGGGTATTTCAGGTCGCACTGTATTCCTCTCAAGGATAAGCTGCGGAGATACCAGGACAGAGTCCAGAGCCTGGCTCTGTATGGTATGGAGACCACCACTGCAGATTCTTATACTCTCTCGTTTCTCCATTCCTTCGAAGGGAAATGCCTGAAGATGATGATCTCTTCTCGAAAAGGCCCGACGGAAACGGAGCAAGCTTATCAGCAGAGGAGATATCATGTCGCACGGGAACGTTTCTTGAAGGCTGGGTACTCCTCTCTTGTCCAGCGTTATCTGATATTGCACTGGAATTTCGCAAAAGACATTGCAAGTTTCGCAAATGGCATGATTGTTGAGAAAGTGATTGACTTGAAGGCGGCGGAGAGGACATGGCGCGATTCCCGTATGGCGAGTTTATGTTTTGGACCGTACACTGACCGCACTCGTACACTTATGAGCGAGACGATGAGACACTTTGGCAACTGGTCGGAGGCCTCTTCTTACAAACGTCGCTGTCGAGGTACGGAGAGTATTGGACAGAGATCATGGCAATATACATTAGCTGAGTTTTTCGGAGATGATTGGTGGATTCATTTCACAGGCTCCCAGCTTGGATTTATGCAATACGCCACGCACCTTTGTACTCATAGCATGCTTCAATGTTTCCAGGAGGTGTCGACGTGCGGACCTGTGAGTTCGCCCGCATATTTGGCGCCCTCCGAGCATGGTGAAATCCAGGTGAGCACGGATGATAGTCCGTTGGCTGCTGAAAAACTTGCAAAGCGCATCGCTCTTCATAATATGAAAGCAACCCGTTGGAACCTGGAGGCCCCTGGAATCCCTCTGGAGGTGGTGGGTGACTCGCTTCTCGTGGTTAGCTGGGCTACGGGACGGTGGCGTGCAGATAATAGATCATATGCGGATAGAATATCAAAAATTATCAATACGCTTGATGGGCTTTGTTGCAGCTATAATATACGACCTCCAGCGCCGGGTATGGATCTTATTCGTCATGATTTTCGGGAGTGGAACACTCGTGCCGACGTTCTAACACACCAGGCCCGAGAGGGCCAGATTTCTAGTTCAGAATGTAGTCCGTATACACATGATTATGAGACAGAATTTTACGTTGCTGCTGCTAGTCGGGCTGGTTTCGATGGCGGCGTGTCGTCTGAGGGATGTGGGTGCGGTTGCTGGATAGACATAGGCCTCAAACCTCGGTATTGGGATCGACGGGACCCCGCTCAGCTGATATGGAAGTCAGGTTTTGAGAGGGCTTGGCTTATTTCTCCGACCACAACTGTTACTGATACAGAACTCAGTGCTTTGGAGTGCATCGTGACTGCGCTCCCACAGGCAGTTCTATGGTTATCACAGACTTGATAGTTGCAGTTTTTCTTATTTCACTGTTCTTCCTCATACTATGATTTACTCAGCTTTCGCTGGGACTTTTCTTTTCTCTTGCATGTTTAGTTGACTGCACTTTGATTCATTTCTGTGTGCGTTTGCTCGTTCGCTCATATTTGTGATTGATGATTCATCGCAGCTTCGCTGCTCTGGGTTGTCTTGACTTTAGGTTCGAATAAGAGCTTTCGCTTCCTGTTGACACCTGACCTCGTGCTTGCTCGTGGCCCTAGGGCCAGTAGGAGCCTCGCAAAGCCGCAAA
>CAUYUJ010021299.1:62238-67238 GCA_963575745.1 Prorocentrum cordatum
CGCGAGGAGAAACGCCGTGGCGAACAATGAGGATGAGTATGGTTGCAATGCGTGTTCCTTGCCGCGCCCGTGGACAGCGGGGGCGCCCTGGTCCGATGAGTTCGTCGGGGCGACCGGTGAATCTGTGTGTCGCTTGACTGTGGTTGAGAGAATCCCGAGGGCCCTGGGGCCCTACTTCTGATAGGGCCCCGGGATCCTGCTTCTCCTTGGCCTCCTGGGATCCTGCCTCTCTCTGCTTCCCCTTTCCTCTCCCCCGCCTTTCCCTGCCTCTCCTTGCCTCCCCCTCCCTGTCTCTCCCTGCCCCCCCCTTCCGTGCCTCTCTCTGCCCCCCCCTCCCCCTCCTGCCCCGCCCTTCCTGAAGACGCGGTGTGTGTGTGTGTGTGTGTGTGTGTGTGTGTGTGTGTGTGTGTGTGTGTGTGCGTGCGTGCGTGCGTGCGTGTGTGTGTGTGTGTGTGTGTGTATGTGTGTGTGTGTGTGTCTGGGTTCAGTGGGGCGGGGGGGGGCGCAGCGGGGGGGGGGGGGCGGGTCAGAAGGATGGGCGTCGTTTAGAGAGAACAACGAGACATGGCGTTCAGGTTCGGCTGCGTATATCAACGACCACCGAAGTTGAACGCAGCAAATCACAAGAAGGGTATGACAATTCAGAAAGCAAGTTCTAACCAGCGTACGACATTCTTTTAACTGCCTCATATCTGGGTGTTTGCGGCCTTTTCCGATATTTTTTGGCAAGCGCATTGATCTGCGTACTTGGAGCAACGCGGGGGTAACGTAAATCTTGATGTGTCCATTGCCGCTCTGGCTTCTGCATCTGATGCGAGAATCATCAGCATAGGTGTGTGACTAAAGATGGGAGATAACGGTAGATAGGCTGAGCTGGCAACTGGTGAAGCGGCTGAGTTACATTCGGCGTCGTTGCCGGTTGACCGTCCTTTCCTTGTTCACGCCCCTGTTGCTTCAGCTGGCGGCAGGAAGGATAAGGACATGGCGGGTGCTGGACATGAGGACAAACGTGTTTGTAGAGACAGAGGTAAAGGGAATCTGTGTTCTGGTGCCCCTGGGTCGCCTGGTACGGATGAGTCTGTGATCGCGCTTGGTGTTCTGCGTTCTGATGTCGTGAGTTTAAATGTGATCTTCCAGGGTACTTCAGGGGTCTCTCAAAGCATGCGTGCTTCATCTTGACTCTAGGTTGACTCCTGTCAGTGCTCGCGTGAATGTTCTCAGTGACGGTTAGCAGGACCTCAAGGAGATAAAGTGTAAGTTGTTCGCTGCAGTTGAGGAGTTGAGGAGTGGCACTCACGGCGGGCCTTCAGTTTAACGTGATTTTCGAAGTTTGGCCTCGAACTCCAAGCGTTTCAGTTTCGTTCGTGTTGTTGGTGATGATGTGAGGAGTGGAAGGCCTCGGGAGTTCGTGCCATCGGATGGCGGTTCGCGCGAATGACGTCATGTCGGGGGGGCGTGGCACGAACGTTGTCACTGTGTTGCCTGAGAACGTTATCCTTGATTTGCGCACACATGTTGATGATATCAGCACGTTGAGTGAGGATTCTAGGAAGCCCTTTGGTTTGTTCCGTATCAAGGTATAATCAACACAGGGTATGTCTACAACTCATGTGTGGCAGATTGCTCGTGCTAGCCAGAGGTTTTTGCGAGTATTTCGTGCCTGAAATGTTTAACGACACCACTTTGGGCCCTGCCGAGGGTGCACAGGGCCAACCATGTTATATCTCGGTGAAGGTCCAGACAGCACCTTGGAAAGAGGCACAAGTCAAAGTGGGCTCTAAACTCGTTGCGACCTGTTTCAAACGTAAAGATTCGCTCAAAACTGATGCTCTGGTCAGGGTCGAATATGTTTCGCCTCGTGTGAGTTGGGCGCGTCCTTTATTTTCTCCGAACCGCAGTCGTGGGGATCTGAAGTCTATCATTGGAACTTGGGATCTCACGGGATGATAGGCCCTTGTCCACGGGGACCTGGTTGGCCCTGGCGGCTGGAAGTTTTTAGGGTTGGAAGCGGATTCGAGGAGGCTCCGAGCTCGGACTCTCGCGGATTTCCCTTCGGCCACCGCAAATTTTTCGCGTCGGACCCGCGCGAGAATTGTGCGGGGGGCCGGGGTTCTCGAGTTTTTGCCGTCGCATTTTTTGTCGGGGGGGGCAGGGCTCTCGCGATTTTTGTCCGAGGGGGACTAGGGCTCCGGCAAATCGGGCGGCTGGGGCGCTCCTGCTAGCGTGTCGGGCCCGGTGCGCAGGAATGCGGCGATTGGGAGGGCCGGCTGCGTGACTGTGTGCGTGCGCAGCGCGACGTTCTGCGGAAGGAGGTTGTTGATGAATCTGCGTGGCAAGCAGCCGAGCGCGAGCAGAAAGCGCTTCGCCAGGCGTCTCGGGCTTCCGCCCGGTGGTCGCGTCGCGCGCGGCGGGAGGCGGAGTGCGCAGCGCGCAGAGCTGGGGGCTTGGCGGAACGAGGAGATGGCAGGGCGCGTGCAATTCAACGTGCTGGGTGTACCAGCGCGCACTGAATCGCCAGAGCGGACATTGCTCTGCCGCTGGACGCGCGGGGGGCGGCGCATGGATGAGCGATTGGCGCGGTTTCTGAATGCCCGCGCGGCTCGCGCGCACGACGGGGAACCGCGGGCGCGCCCAGCTCGCGCTCCTCTCGCGGCCTGTGTCGAGTCGGCGCCTGAGGCTGTGTTGCACGTGGGCGGCGTGGCTGTGCGCGCATTTTTTTCCCAGCCCTCCTTGGTTGGGTATTCGTTTTGAATGGAACATTGTGGTCTCCACTCCTTCCTTCCTTCCTCCTCCCTCCCTCCCTGCCTCTTCTGCGATCTGTGAAACTGTCGCCATTTTCGAGGCCTGCTGGGGGGCTCAGCACAGTGAGGGCGACGCGCAGATTCAAATTAGACCTCGCCATCCCTGGGGGGGCTGCGATCTGTGAAACTGTCGCCATTTTCGAGGCCTGCTGGGGGGCTCAGCACAGTGAGGGCGACGCGCAGATTCAAATTAGACCTCGCCATCCCTGGGGGGCTGCGATCTGTGAAACTGTCGCCATTTTCGAGGCCTGCTGGGGGGCCCAGCACAGTGAGGGCCACGCGCAGATTCAAATTAGACCTCGCCATCCCTGGGGGGCTGCGATCTGTGAAACTGTCGCCACTTTCGAGGCCTGCTGGGGGGCCCAGCACAGTGACGCCACGGCGGATTCAAATTAGACCTCGCCATCCCTGGGGGGCTGCGATCTGTGAAACTGTCGCCACTTTCGAGGCCTGCTGGGGGGCCCAGCACAGTGACGCCACGGGCGGACCCAAATTAGACCTCGCCATCCCTGGGGGGCTGCGATCTGTGAAACTGTCGCCACTTTCGAGGCCTGCTGGGGGGCCCAGCACAGTGACGCCACGGGCGGACACCAATCAGACCTCGCCAAACTCTGGGGGGCTGCGAATCTGTGAAACTGTCGCCACTTTCGAGGCCGGCTGGGCGGCCCAGCACAGTGACGCCACGCGCGGACCCAAATTGGACCTTGCCATCCCTGGGGGGCTGCGAATCTGTGAAACTGTCGCCACTTTCGAGGCCTGCTGAGGGGCCCAGCACAGTGACGCCACGCGCGGACCCAAACAAGACCTCGCCATCCCTGGGGGGCTGCGATCTGCGATGCCCGCTTTCGATGTGGCTAGGGTTGCTCAGGGGTTGTAACTAATCAGGTTAATCTAGTCCTTGTCCTGTAGCCAGTGTCCTGCGAGTCTCTCGAATTCCGTCTGCAGACATATGTAACCCTCGCTCCGTCATCGCCCCCCCTTATAAAGTGTCCTAAACTATTTGCGCTTCGCGTTTGCGCAGGGGTTGGGTACGTCGCCAGGGCATTTTTTTGTCCTCTCGTCGCGCTCGGGGCGCCCCCGCCGCGCGCGGGAAAGCTGGGCGCGGTGGATTGTGGCGGCGCGCTCGTGGTGGAGAGGGGTGCCATCGCTCGGCAGGTTTCGAGCCTTTCCGCTCCGTCGGCCGCGACGGCGCGGTGGTCCGGCTGCTGGCGTCGCGGGTTGTCGGCGAGGATGTGCGGTGGCCGCCGCGTGTGCTGTCACTGCGCTTCTCCCTGTGCAGGCATCGGGCTTTCGAAATGTAGGTCAGCGCGGGACTGAGCGTGGCGCGTGCGATGATGGGCCTTGTTGCGTCAACGGCGGGGGCGTGCAAGACGATGCGTGGAGCTGTTCTGCTCGGAGGCGCCGCTGAAAGCCCAGGTGCGCGCCCGCCCCGTTCGCGTCGGCGATGGCGTCGCGCTGGCGCTGGGGGCCGCTCTGGGCCAGTGCCGTGGGAGGTGCTTGCAGAACGCTGTCGCTGACATTCTCCGTCGCGCCGCAGGGCGCCATTTCGGCTTTGTTTGCCAGGAAGACGGCCGGAGCAGTGGCATCTCCAGGTGGTGGAAGGGTTTCTCAGGGCGCGCCGTGTGTGCGTTCGCGTGCTCTCTGCAGAGTTCATGGGGGCGTTCGAGCTGCACAGCGGGGCGACGCGTGGCCTGGGTGCTCGGCGACGGGGATGGGCTCTGCGTTGGGTCGCTGGTGTGGCTCCGCGGCCACGCGCGCGTTGGGCAGCGGGGTGCGCGGGGCACCAGAGCGGCGGGCGGCGTCGCGGGCTGGGCGGGGAGTTCGCGGCAGCAGCGGGAGCGCGCGCGACGGCGTGGGCGCGGGACCAGCTGGCACGTGTGAGTCATCCCGACATGGAAGCTTTGGCCACGCGTTGGCGAAGCGACGGGGGCGCTGCCGTGCCCTCGTCGCGTCGCCAGAAAAAGCGGGGGTCCCCTGACTCCGGATCCGCCCTACTTTGGGGAAGTTCGTAAGTAGGCCTTGGAATTCCCGCCTTGCTTTTCAAGCCCCGCTGATGCCAATTTCCGCCCTGCTTTTCTGGTGCTGTTTCCGCCCTACTTCTGTGGATTTCCGCCTTACTTGATGTTGGGTGCAGAAATGTCCGCCCTACTTTTTCGGCTTCTTATGGGTGGATTTCTGGCGCAATTTTAAATCAGAAAA
>CAUYUJ010021299.1:72238-74738 GCA_963575745.1 Prorocentrum cordatum
CCTCTCCTCCTCCTCCTCCTCCTCCTCCTCCTCCTCCTCCCCTCCCTCCTCCTCCTCCTTCTCCTCCTCCTCCTTCTCCTCCTCCTCCTCCTTCTCCTCCTCCTCGCGCAGTGCCGCCGCCAGCGCTCCGGCAGTTGCCTCTCCAGCGCCCCTCTGCGGCCGCCGCCCGAAGCCATGGCTCGCTCCCGCGGCATTGCTGCGCCGGCCGCGCTGGCCGCGGCCGTGGCGCTCTGGGCCTGCTCCGTGGTGGGGCGGTGAGGGCCCTGGCCATTGCCCTCCTCCTCCTCCTCCTTCTCCTCCTCCTCCCGCTCCTTCTCCTCCTCCTCCTCCTCCTCTTCCTCCTCCTCCTTCTCCTCCTCCCTTCCTCCTCCCCCTCCTCCTGCTCTTCTTCTCCTCCTCCTCCTCCTCCTCCTCCTCTTCTTCTCCCTCTTTCTCCTCCTGCTTCGTGCCTCTTCCTCCTCCTCCTGCTCCTTCTTCCTGCTCCTCCTCCTCCTGCTGCTGCTGCTCCTCCTCCTCCTCTCCTTCTCCTCCTCCTCCTCCTCCTCCTCCTCCTCCTCCTTCTTCTCCTCCTCCTCCTCCTCCTCCTCCCCCTCCCCCCTTCCCCCTCCTCCCCCTGCTCCTCCTCTTCCTCTTCCTCTTCCTTTGGTACAACGGTAACAGACGATGACAATGAGACGATCTTCCGGGCGCCCACGAGCACGTCGAAATATTTCAGAATGCCATTGCAGAGGCCCCGTCTTTGCAACGAGGTTTGGAGTTTCGCCATCTTCACTCCTCTGCCTGGTCTTGAACCAGGAACGCGGCGCGAATGATAACTACACACTTGAAAGCTCCTGATATGCAGGGAAAGAGAAGGATGAGCGAGAGAACTACGCGGCACCACACACAGACAATGCATGCGAAGCACACGCTGGCGAGGCAGCAAGAGAGGGGTATATGATAGACGAGACTACAGATGCTGGGGTAGATTACAACAGTGTCCTGGAATAGTGGGGTAGATTCAGCAACAAATGCATCGAAAGCCGTACTCGCTACTCCAGCTGCTGCTGAAAAACCCACCCAGATCGCCACAGCAGCGAATAGGGAAATCACGGGCACCAGTGCAGGCAGGATTGCGATGCCGTCGTTCACCTGTGGTCTCAGAGGCGATGCCCTCGCGACTGCCAGCAAGAGTATGTCGACCAATCCGATCCCAAGAATGGCATAGACAACCATATGCAAGCTTCACAGAAGCTTGTGATCACTGCTACCGTAGTGGCGACGCCGTTGCGCCGACACGTGGGCGCAGAGCTGCTGCAATCTCTCCCTCTTGGGTCTTCCCGGGCGTCTTGCCGAGCCCGTTCTCGCTGGGCGTGTGGTTCCGCGCCGTGTGCGCAACGTCGGCCGTGTGCACCGACTGCCTCCAGGAAGGCCCCGTGCTCCTCGTCCCCGTTGGCGATGTCCTCGTTCGGGCCGGGCTGCACCGTGTGCGTAGTGTCGGCCGTGCTGCCGATTGCCTCCAGGAAGGCCCCGTGCTCCCCCTCCCCGTCGGAGATGTCCTCGTCCGGGCCGAGCTGCCGGGCCAACCCCTTGGGGATCGGGTCCGGGATGTCCCGGGTGGCCGGGGCTGCGGGCAGGAGGAGGAGGAGGAGGAGGAGGAGGAGGAGGAGGAGGGGGAGGAGGAGGAGGAGGAGGAGGGGGAGGAGGAGGAGGAGGAGGGGGAGGAGGGGGAGGAGGGGGAGGGGGGGAGGAGGGGCTGCGGGCGGACGACTCCGGGCATCCTCGGCTGCCTGGGAGCTCTCAGGAGGGGACGGACACACACACACACACACAGACACAATCCAGCGTCGCTTCCCCGAAGATGTGGGAAAACATGGGCAGGGCGAGGGCGGGCGAGGGCAGAAACCCAGGAAAATGGGAAAATACGCGGAATCTGCTGATTTGTGCGCAGTTGTCTGCGCGCCCTGGGCCCCTTCAAGCTCCGGGGGCCGCAGCCTCCGCCGCCCGCGAGGCGCGTTGGCGGGGGCGCGGCCGAGGCCGTGGCCGGCGGCGGCGCCCCGTGGCCTGCGCGGTGCCAGCTCGTGGCCCTGCTGCTCCTCTTGCGGCTCCTCCTCCTCCTCCTCCCCCTCTCCCCCTCCTCCTCCTCTCCTCCTTCTCCTCTCAAGGGGCCCAAGGACACACAAATTAATACACACAAATGAAAGGATTCCCCACATTTTCCTCTGTTTTCTGGTTTTTGTCTTCCGCCCAATGCCCATGTTTTCCCATATTCTCTTGGGGATCGACGATTCATTGTGTCTGTGTGTTTTTTCCCCTCCCGATCCTCCTCCTCTTCATCCTCCGCTTTGTGCTACAGTTTCCGAGGAAAAGGATGATGGTGGCCCTCTGCCTCTAGCCCGACGGGGGGGGGTGCGTGGCGTGCCCCCCCCCCCCCCCCATGGCCGATCCGCTTCGGGGGCCAGCTCCGCAAGAGCCCAGGTGCCCAGCGGTCCTCGCAGGAAGCCGGCGCGGGGCCGCTGCG
>CAUYUJ010021299.1:79738-84738 GCA_963575745.1 Prorocentrum cordatum
GCGTCAGCCCCTGGAGATGTTCTTCCTCGGCCGTCTCGTCTCGGGCAGACTCTTGGTGATAGCACCGGAAAATATCGTGATGGTGACAGCTGGCATCGACGCCGCAGTCGTGGCAGGACCTGCCGTCCCCCAACACCAGCTCGCTTGATCTTGTCCTGGGTCCAGAATCCTTGCCGAGGTAGGCAAAGATAGCCGATCGCCTCTGCGGCGATCGTTCAAAGCCTTGCGGTCGAGCAAGGCCCTGACAGGCTCCAGGAAATGCCGCGAAGTCCCGAGGTGCCTGGCGGCCGCCCAGGCCGACTGTTCGACAAACTCCAGGCGGTTAATAACTAGCTTCCGAGGGGAGATCGGGTTCATCCTTCGATGGTCCCAAAGCTCCCCTTGCGCTGGGGGACCATTTGGATGGGTCGAAGAATCAGCTTCTACGACGGGGCGCAAAAACGTTTCAGGGATGGGTTTTGCACGTGGGCGAGGTCGTGGGAGATGCAGACGAGGAGGCGTCGTTGCATTTGCCGCATGTCAGAGCGCAAGCATCTCACCCGCAGGGCTGGCATCCCCCGGGCTGGGGGCCCGGGCTGCGCCCCGTCTTTCCATCGAGGGGGCATGCGTGGTTTCTGGGCGGGTATCGGAATCGCTCAATGTTGAGTGCCAAGCGCGCAGTTCATGATCACTCCGTCTTTGGCTGGAACAGCGCGCGCCGCGCAAGGACGAACCGTGGGCGATGTCATGGCGGACCTTGGAAGAGGGAGCGGCATGAATTGGATGTCGAGTTGCGTTGCCATTGCGCGCGTGTGAAGGCGGGGTGGCCTGTTGATTTCAGTCTTTTCGATGTGAGGGCTCGCGTCGAAGGCCGGTTGGTCGGCGCGAAGAATATGCTGGGGGTTCTTCGAGGAGAGCGCTGGGGGTGGGAAGGGTGGGGGGCAGAAGTCCTCGCCGAGGTAGGTGAGGATCCCCGATCGCCTTTGCGGCGATCCTTTTGCGGTGCGGTCGAGCAGGGCCCTGGGGGGCTCTGGGACAGGCCGAGAAGCCCGGAGGTGCCTGGCGGCCGCCCGGGCCGACAGCTCGACGATTTCCAGGCGGTTGACAACTAGCTTCGGGGGGCAGCTCGGGTAAATTCGTCGAAGGTCCCAGATCCCCCCTTGCGTTGGGGGGGCCATTTGGATGGGCCGAGGAACCAGCTCCTACACAGGCGCTCACCAACGTTTCATGGATGGGTCTTGCACGTGGGCGATGTCGTGGGAGATGCAGACGAGGACGCGTCGTTTTGTTTGCCAAAAGTCATAGCGCGACCTTCTTGCGCGCAGGGCTGCCCCCCCCCCCAGGCTGGCGGCCAGGGCCGCGCCCCATCTTTCCATCGAGGGGGCGTGGGTGGTTTCTGGGCGGGTATCGGAATCGCTCAGTGTTGAGGGTCCAGCGCGCAGTTCATGATCACTCCGTGTTCGGCTGTGACAGCGCGCGCCGCGCAAGGGCGAACCGCGGGCGACGTCGTGGCGGACCTTCTAAGAGGGCGCGTCGTGAGTTGGATGTCGAGGTCGTTGCCCTCGCGCGCGCGTGGACTCGGGGGGATCTATTGATTCCAATTGTTTCGATGTGATGCCTCTCGTCGAAGGCAGGTTGGGCGGCGCGGAGAATATGCTGCAGGTTCTTCGAGGAGAGCGCCGGGATTGGGGGGGTGGGGCAGGCGGGGCGGGCGCCGCGAGACGAGCGCGAACGGCGCTGGGGGAGGTTGCTGGGGGAGGCGATTTCGAAGTGTGACTTTCGCGGGGGGGGTGCCGCCATTTTGCGTGGGGCGCGCGACGGATATTCGCGGCGCCGATGAGAGATGGCGCGCGACGCGCGGCGCGCGGGCAACCGGGGTCGAGGTCGGCGCGCGGGCGTCGCGGGCAGGTGCGCGCGGGGGCGGCGGCGCGGGGGGGGCGCGCGGACGTGGCGCGCGCGAGGACAGGGCCCGGGAGAAGTCGCGACTTGGCGGCGCGACGTGGGAGGAGGGTTCGATGTTCGAAGAGACAGTGCGTGGCGGAATTCGGAAACTCGGCGGAATGGTCGGAGTGCCAGAAATTCGCCGAACGGAGCGGGGCACGACGGCGCAAGGCATGCGCGGAATAGAGGGGGAAATCAGCGCGGAGAGGGGCTGCGGAGGCCGTGGGCCGCGAGAGGACATCAGACGTGGAGGCGATGCCAATGGCGCGCGTCGCGCTAGGTCGCGGGGGAACTTGCGGGGGCGCGAAGCTCTTGGAGTCCGGGCAGGCGGGGGGGCGTCGGGCAGAGAGCCCCTTCGAAGTGGTCTGTGGAGAGGGCGACAGGTGGGGCGCAACCGCGATGGAAGTCGCCAGCGCGGCGAAGCGCATGAAGTGACAGTTGATGCGCGCGGCGCGCGGGACGTTCCCGCGGCAGGGTCGCACGAGCGACAGACAGGGCAGTTATCACTTCGAGAGGAGGGGTGGTGTTGCGTGCGCGGAGTGCAAAGCCCTCGGGTTCACGGCGCGGGATTGGCAGGCGCGCAGATGTCGGGGCCCGATGGGGGCGCCCCCGAAGTCCGCGTTTGCGGAAGGAGGGCGTTTCGCACGGGCAGTTCAGAGGAAAAGTGGGCAGTGCAAGTCTTGCACGCGGCGCCCGTTCGGCGATGAATTGCAGCAGATGTGTAGCAAATTTGCCAGTGGCCAAACGCGCGTCGGCCGCCTCCCCTCGAGGCGTCGAAATTGTTTTTTCATGGCTGGGCCGCGTGGGGCGACAACGTGAGCGAAGACAAGGTGGGTGCTTTCGGGGGCGTTTTTGGGCGTCTCGGCACCTCCAGGGCGTGCTTCCTCTTCCTTCCGCGGCCTCTCGGCGACTTGCCGGGGCTCGCCTCGGGGGTGTCGGGCGCGGGCGCGGGAGGGGGGTCGGGTCGAATTTCAATGCGAGTTCGCCTGGCCTCAGGTTTCTTGGCGCTTTCAGTACCTCGCGGCATCCAGGCGGTTCCTCGTCGCCGCTGCTGCGCCCCCTTCGGAATTCATGCCCGCCATTTTGCGCCGCGGAGAAATCGCGCCGTGTCTTGGCTGCCGTTCTCAGGCTCGCACAGCGTTTCCCCGGTGCCGGGGCCTTCAGGGAATTAGTCGGGATGAAAACTGGCCACGGGGGGGGTGGTCTCCAGACTTCCTGGCCGACGCTGTCAAACAATCATGACGTCGGATGTCGGTGTCCCTCGAGGTTGACCCAAGGGCAGCTGCGCGTGCCCTACCGCGCGCCGCGCGAATACTTCGCGCTCTCGCGTTGCCCCCCAGGGAGAGGAGAGGACAAGGCAGTCGCAAGTTTTCGGACGGGTGTTCTCGGGGGCGCGCGGAGATTCTCTGCCGCTTTCTGGGGCTCATGGAGGATCTCGGGCCCCGGTTTCCAACGTCCAAATGTTTTGAAGACGACAGCGGCGGCGCGCTCGGCGGGCTGGCCGAGCGCGCCCCCGTTGTCCAACTCTTCCCGGATCTTGTCCCATTCGCTGAAGAGTGGCGCGGCTATGTTCCGCGTGAGCTACGTCTAGGGGGGTCAGCGCGTCTTTTTTGCGACCTCATTGCGAGGCTCCCAGTGTGCGCTATTCATCCCCATGAGCTGGCGCCGCTTCCTTTCTCGCGCAGTCTGTGCCTGGGGCGCCGCGTGCCCGTCGACGTGCAGAGCGTTGGACTGCGCCGTCGTAAGAAGCGCCGGCCCCGATGTCTTTCTCGAGCGCGCGTCGACGAGCTCGGCGTTTGTCCGGTGCGCGCGGCGGATTTCAAGCGGCGGTTTCGATGCATTGCGCGTTTGTGAGACGGTGTGCGTCCGAAGTGTTGGGCGCAACTGATGCAGGTGGCCCCCCCCCCCCGCTTCCACCCCGGAGAGTTGCCGAGCTTGACGTTGCCGCCCGCTAGGCCCGCCGCGCCTCGCGGTGGAAGGGGCGTAGTCATCCCCTTGCTGTTTGCAGTGCCCGCGCGCGCGATGGCCAATGCGCGGGATTTGCGCGTCTGTCAGCGCGCGGGGCACTTGTTGCCGACAGCTTAACGCCGATCAACTATCGCAATAACTTGGCATATGTAAGATGTAGCGTCTGTTGTTTGATGTTTGAGATGCTGTTTGCGTTTTATCAAGGGTGGGAGAGTTCGTTTTAGTTTTTGTTGGGGCTTCTTATGTTGGAAGATATCGTTTCGGCTCCTTTTTTGTGTTTTTTTTGCCCCGCGGGCTAGATTTCATCGGGGGCTCGTTTTGTTATCTTTTGTCGCAAGATTCGTTTTGAGATTTTTATGATGTGGTTTGTGCAGGTTTGGGACCGCGCTGGAGCTAAGGCCACCGACCCCCTATCGCCCTCTTCCTGCCTTGAGATCCGACATTGCGAGACGTGCAAAATCGCGGGAATCATTCTTGGAACTCTGAGCCCAGTTTTGGTTGCGCTATTTGTTCCACCCAGATCGATCTGCGATGGTCCAGGGCCCCGAAACTGGGCGAACGCACCCGCCGTTAAATCAATTGCAACGCCAGGATCTCAGGGTCCCCATCCCCGTCTACCTGATTCTCTAGCTCCTCCTCGACTTCGTTCTCTTCCATTCGTTTGCCTTACAAGTATTTCCTCCTTGTCGCACCCCGTGGCCGGTCGAACGGGCTGGCCTGGCGTTTCGCTTGGGATTTTTTGGCGATGTATGAGCGTGAAACTTAAACAATGTCAGCGGCTTCGCAAATGGGGGCTGGTAGTTTTCAACGTGTGGCTCTCGCCTGAGCGCCGCGCGCGTTCGTCGTGAGCATTGCAAGAACTTCACGGGATGAGGCGGGTGGTTCTCACAATGTGGTTGTCGTTTAGTGCCCCGCGTATTCGTTTCATAGTACGCAATATTGTCATTGATTGAGGGCGGGTGGATTTTTTTCAAAATATGATTTCCGATTCACCGCCGCGTACACTGGTTTAAACACTTGCAAGGGTTGGACGGACTGAAGGCTGGTGGTTCTCAGAATATGGTTCTCTCGCTTTAGCGCCGCGCACACACGTCGTGCAAACATGTCAGAAT
>CAUYUJ010021299.1:89738-134738 GCA_963575745.1 Prorocentrum cordatum
AAAACGGGCAGGGGGAAAAGGTTCCAGGCTCGAGCCTCGAGCCTCGAGCCTCGAGCCTCGAGCCTCGAGTCTCGAGCCTGGACCCGAGCCTCGGAACCCAATCCTCGAAAAGGTCCACCTTGCGAGAAGCCCAGGCGTGCCTCTGCATTGGCAGAGAGGTCGGTCGCTGCGGTGCGCGGTCGGACTCGCCTGGTCGGTTTCGCCCGCAGTTGATCTCGCCTGGTCGGTTTCGCCCAGGCGAGGTTGTTTTTCGGGGGCGGCAAAGAGGGGGGTGATGACAAAGGGGGGGTGGATATCATGGCGGGGGCCATGATATTTCCCCAGATTTCATGGCGCCCCTTCTCGCTTCGTTACGTCCCTGGGCCCCCCGCTGTGCCGCGCACATGCCGCTGGCCCTGATTTGCACCCCCCCCTCTTGGACACCCCCCTCTTTGCCGACCCCGAGTTTTGACCCGTTCGGTTTCGCCCTTGGTCGGTTTCGCCCTTGTCGGGCTCGCCGTCGTCGTTCGTCGCCGTGGTCGCCTCTGTTCGTTTGTCGTCGCGGGCGACTTTGCTGTCGCCCATTCGTCGTCCGAGTCGTGTCGTCGTCGTCATGGTCGTCGTCCTCGTCGCCGTCGTCGTCGTCGTCGTCGTCGTCGTCGTCGTCGTCGTCGTCGTCGTCGTCGTCGTTGGTCGTCGTTGGTCGTCGTCGTTGGTCGTCGTGGTCGTCCTTCGTCGTCGTGGTCGTTGTTCTTGCCACCCGCCCATCAGTGCCCGCAGGTTCGTCCGCTGGCAAGCCCGCCCGCTGTGATGCTTCGCACACTCGACTCGCCCATCCGGGCTGCCCGCCCGGCCCGCCCGTCAGGGTCCGCCCACCCGAATCGCCCGCCCATTAGTGCAGCGCTCGTCCGCCCATCAGGGTTCTCCCGTTCGTCCCGCCCGACTGGGTCCGCTCGCCCGATCCGCTGGCTTGGGCCCGCAGGTTCGTCAGCTGGCAAGCCCGCACGCCCGCTTTGACATGCCGCCCGCCCGACCTGCTCGCCAGTCAAGGTCCGCCCGCCCCATCCGACCGCCCACCGACGCTGGCGAAGGTGGCGACCACGACAGGGACGAACGCCGCCAGCGCAGCCCACATCAGGCAGAGTCAGCCGCCGGCGAGACCGACCGCTGGCGAAGCCGACAGTCGGCGAAACTGACCGCCAGCGAAACCGACCCTGGCGAAGCCGAACTGGCCGAACCGACCGCTGGCGAAGTCGACCGCCGGCGAAACCGCCTGCCGGCGAAACCGACTCGAGAGGGCTGTCACGAGGGCAGATTCACTTCCTCGCAGAAGGGGTTTCTTGCTCCCCGCTCCCCGTAGGGGATGACAGTGGGCCTCCTTTGAGGCGGGGGCCCGTGAGCCCTCCTGACTCCGCAGCCCTCAGAGAAGTTAGCTCGCTCCTCTCATGGGGACTTCCCTGCGGCTTCAATGGCATACCGTGGCTCTGGGGGCGCGCACTCGAACGGTTGGTCATCCTGCTTTTCCTGCTTTGCACCCTGTCCTTGCCTCTGCCTGAGGGGGTTGCTTTTTGTGGCTGTTGGGCTCAAGGTTGCAACCTCCGCGCCCACTATACATAATCAGACTTGCTTTACATCGCTGTACATTTTCCCTTTTAAGGAAAACAGTATTCCACCTTCTTCACCATCATTTCTAGTTGGTAGCGGGGCAGGTTCGCCCCTGCTCCAATACCACGGCCGCCATGTCCCACTTCGCCTCGATGGCCATGGCTCCCAGCTTCCGTCGCTCTACATCGCGAAGCTTGCAGGAAACGTTACTCATGGGTACGCAAGGGCTGGACCAGCAGATCCGTAGGAATATCACGTCGTGGCGCTCTTCATGCCGTTCTACATCCCGCTCTGCATCCGCCTTCAACGCCATCGCCTTCGTGCATCTCCGCTCAGTATGGCAGGATACGTGACTCTAGGGTCCGCCGGGGCATCCGCCCATCCGCCAGGACAAGTGGCCGAGAACGTGCGCGACCAGTCCTTCATCAAGTACAACACCACCAAGATCTACAAGGGCCGCTTTGCGACCCATCCTGGGCATGTTCGTACTGTGTCCAGGCAGCTTGCGGACTCCAAACTGTCAGTGCTCTAGCCTGTGGGGGCGAGCCCCACGCGTTAGACAGTTGCCGGACACAGCGTTCACACATCCGGCGTCAGAACAAGTTCCCGGGCTTCCTGGGGCTGTGTCCCGAGGGCCCTGCGAGAAACGAGCGGAGAAAAGGCATCCGGCGACTGTGTCGCCAGCGCCGAGAGGGGGATGCAGTGGGGGGCGTGGGAACTGTATCCTCAACCCGGGCACGACGACGCGGGGCGCCATCTTTTCGAGGCGCCGCACCTCGGGGCCCGACCCTTTGCCGCTCGACCCGCGCAGACCCGCCCGTTGGGCAGGGCGGGATCCCGATGCGAACTTCTGTGGGCGATCGTGCAATCTGCGGCGTTGGGAGCTGCGCTCAGGATGGGGGTCCATCGGGGTTGGCATGGGTGCCATCGCGCGCTGCGTCGCCGGCGTGGGCGCAGGTTGTGGCATTAACAAAATGCGCCACCTCCGCCCCGGGGGCCCGAGCGCCGGGCTCGCGTGCCTGTCCATAAATGGGCGCGCGAGGTGATGATCTGGTCAGTGGTGCGCCCCCCGCTTCCCCTTCCCCCCCCCCCCTCCCTTGCAGCGCGAAGCCCCCGTCCAGCTCCCGAGCGCAAAATGGCGTCGGGAATGGCGTCGGACATGGCGCCCCCCCCCCCCCCCCTTGCAGAGCGAACGCCCTCCTGGGCTCCCGAGCGCTGAATGGCGTTGGGAATGGCGTCGGTAATGGCGCCCCCGCCCCCCCCCCTCCAGGGCGAAGCTTGAGCGAGCTCAAGTCCACGCTCTCAGAAACTCACGCGCCGGATCGGCGGACTTTCGTGGCCTCCCGCTTCGTGGCCGGCCCCCGTTCTTTTTCCAGTGCTGCGCGTCCACCTGCCCGCGGCAAGCCCCGCCGCCGTGCCGGCCCCGCATTCTGGGCGGCGGCCGTTCGAGGGGCGCGGGGGGCCGTCGCGCGTGACGCCTTGTGCCCCCAGAGAATGATGGGGATGGCGAAGTTAGCGATGGCGAGGGAGAGGGGGAATAGCAGGATGAGGATGATGAGGAGGGGGCGGAGGAAAAGGACGGCCGTCGCATGTGACGCCTTCTGCCTTCGCTTCTTGAGGGGATCTTGTGGAGCTCATTTTGCCGTCTTGGGGCTGTCTTGGGCTCCTATGGGGCAGTCTTCGGGGTCCTTTGTGGCCGTCTTGTCGCTCCTCTCGAGGGGATGTCCCCGGGGCCTCACTGGAGTGCCGTCGCCGCTGCCACGAGGGGCCGTCCTCCGGGACGTACTCGGCGCTTCGCGTCGTTGCGTGAGGGTGCTCGTTCCCCTTGGGGGGGATGTGTCCGGGCTGCCTCGAGCTTCGGTTGCTCGGCCCGCTCTATCTAAGGCCATTGCTTTCGAGCCTCGGAGCCGCGCCAGTCTCCGCGCCCGTGAATCGAGATCGCGTCAGGAGCTGTGGTGATGTACCCGATGAGCGATGTGCAGTACTAGGCGGTGTACAAGTCGCTGTCGTTCACCCTCGCGAGCACGATGGCCATCGCAATGTACTTGTGGTTCCGCTCCGCAAGGGCAGCGCCGAACAAAATGTGCAGCGCGCGCTCGCGCGCGCAGCGGGCACTTTGGGAGTGCCTTCGGGGCGCCGCAATGGCCCGACAAAATTATCGGTGTTTGCGTGGCAGAACGTTTTCCTGTGCGGAGCTGGGCGCCCTGGCGCAGGACGACCGAACGACCCCTGCAGCGGGGCTCTGGCAACGCGGTTGCCGCCGCAAAAACTGCCGGTTCGGTGCGCGACCAGTTCAAAAGCGCCGTCCTCATCTCTGGCTTGGTTACCTTTATAGCAGCCTACCGCTACGTCCGCATCTTCAACTCGTGGGTGGGGGCCTACGCATGCACAGTGGGCAGGCCCGACCCCGAGCTGACGGGCGTGCCCTTCAATGGTGCCTACCGGTGCATGGACTGGCTGCTGGCGGTGCTGGTGCGACTGTTCGAAACCCTGCCGTCGGCGCCGCCCTGATGATCGTCAACAGCTACTATGGCGAGCTGACCGTGACCGACGACCTGACCTCGCGCTGGAAATGGTTCGTGTGCTTCTCCTGTACATCGTCTACGAGTTTCTGGTCGGGTTGACGGCGGCCGCCGACATTGAAATTAATCCTGCGATCAAATGTAATCGGAGGTGAGGGGGTGAGATCGAAGTGGAACGGAGAGCCCCCCTACCGGGAAATCGATTTCGGTTTCGTGTTCGTTCGTGCCGTGCGTGCGGGCGAGGCGAAGCTGCGTGGGCGGGCGAGAGAAAGTCTCCTGTGGCTGAGGCGCGGCCAGACCAAATGATTCTCCCCCGGGCGGCCGGTGGCGCGCGGTGTCCCGCCGGTGTCCCGCTGGTGTCCCGTCGGTGTCCCTGTGGCTGAGGCGCGGCTGGACCAAATGTGTCTCTTCCGGGCGGCCGGTGGCGCGCGGTGTCCCGCCGGTGTCCCGTCGGTGTCCCGTCGGTGTCCCGATAGTGATGGTCCCCGATGATCATGATGATGATGGTGATGATGATGGTGATGATGATGATGATGATGATATTGATGATGGCGATGATGATGATGATGATGATGATGATGATGATGATGATGATGATGATGATGATGATGATGATGATGATGATGATGATGATGATGATGCTGATGTTGTTGTTGATGATGATGATGATGATGATGATGATGACGTCGATTGTGAGATCGATTGTGAGATCAGTAGTGTGATCGACAGTGAGACCGAATGTGAGACTGATTGTGAGATCGATTGTGAGATCGATTGTGAGATCGATTGTGAGATCGATTGTGAGATCGATAGTGAGATCGATAGCGAGATCGATAGTGATATCGATAGTGAGATCGAATGTGAGATCGATTGTGAGATCGATAGCGAGATCGATTGAGTGAGACGTTGGTTCCCCCTCCCCCCTCACCTCCTTCTCACCCGCAGGGTGGTCGTATAGGTATCCAAATTGCGCAGATGATGACGGCGATCAGGTGGTGCACCTATTCGGTTGTGTACCTCTTCCCGATGTTGGGAATTACCGCTTCCGACGCTGTGGTAGCCATCCAAATTGGCTGTTGCGTCTCGGACATCATATCCAAGTGTGGTGTTGGCCTCGTAATTTACCAGGTCACGTATGCCAAGTCGACTAAGGGTGAGGCCCTTCTGGGTTGAGCCGCCTAGCGGTGGCGCAGGCGGACGAGGTGTGCGGCTAACCAAAGCTACGCTTGCGATTTTGTTCCGTGAGTCAGGGATTGACTTTTTGCGGGCCCGCGTGCAAATTTCAAAGTTCCGACTGCCCGCCCCGCTTTCCGCTCAGGTCTGCCGCCCATGCCTCGTGGCAAAGGGGGAATGAACATGGGGAGGGGAGGGAAGAGGAGGGCAGGTGGAGGAGGGGGGCACGGTCGGTCGGAATATGCCAGAAAGGGGGGAGAAGGGGGCACGGAACAGGCAGAGGGGAGGGGGCACGGTCGGTCGGCATAAGCCATGGGGGGCACGGAAGACGGGGGGGCGGGGGCACGGTCGGTCGGAATAAGCTGGGGGGGGGGGGGGCTCGTGAGGGGGAGTGCAAAAAAGGGCCACGTCATGGGAGGAGGCCACGAGACAGGGAGAAGGGAGGGGGCACGGTCGGTCGGAATGAGCCAGGGGGGGGCGCGAGGGGGGAGGGAGATGAGGAGGGGCGGGAAGCGGGAGGGGGGCACGCACGGTCGGTCGGAATAAACCTGAGGGGGGGAGGGGGCAGGCCATGGGACGGGGAGAGGGCGCGGGACAGGGAGAGGGAAGGGGGCACGGCCGGTCGGAATAAGCCAGTGCGGGGTCGAGGGGGGAGTTTTCTTGGGTGCTCCGGCGGCTTCCGTAAGGCCACCGCGCGCAGTGGAGTTTTCATCAGCGAGGCCCAGTGGCATTTCATTCTTTGTGAAACGGAGATTTGTGAAGCGCGTGCATGGCGTTCCCCAGTCGCACGCGCTGACAGGTCGCGCAAAAGGCAGCGAGGTCCGCAAGACAGTATGCCACCAAAGATATCACACCCAGACGGCAGGGAACCTTCTTTCAGAGCCCTTCGGAAGGCTCCATCAGGGCTGCAGCTTCCCAGGGCGGTCAGGAACACGGGATATCAAAGTAGCACGAGTGAGCCCCAGTAGGTCCGCGATGGTGTCTAAGAAAGCGACGAGACGAAGAACCAAGAGACCACCGCTACGGTCCAAGAGACCCCTTAGGTGGCCCAAAGGCGGCCCAAGAGGCTCCCAAGGTTGCCCCGAGAGGTCGCCAGAGCTGTCACCTGGCCTAGTTACACCCAACTCGTTGGAATTCGCAACGCCTCGCGGCTTTCCACCAGCCCATCCAAGAGCGATGCCCAGGGGAACTGCCCTTATCGGGGGAGCGTGGCATTGTCGAGGTACCTCGGGAGCTTCAGTAGGCCAGATGCTTCTTGGATGCCTCTCGGAGTCGCTGGGGATGTCTCTTGGGGGCCTCTTGGAGGTCTCTTGGGGCGTGTTGGGAGCCTCTTGGTAGCTCTTGGGGGCTTTTGGGGGCGTCTTGGGCGGCCTCTTAGGGGCCTCGCAGGTGCTTCTTGGGTGCTTCTTGGGTGCCTGGCTCTGTTGAGGCTCTCTTCGGGGCTTTTCGGGCCTTCTTGTGGCCACCTTGGAGGCCAGCAAGCAAAAAAGGGACTGCCGTCAATCAGCCTCGCTCCCCAGAAGGCCAAGCTTGGCCCCAAACCCATGGAAAAGGCCTGATGTTAGCCCTCTCGCGGAGGACACTCTAGCCCCTCGCGAGCCCCGTTTCCAGACCCACGGTGAGGGAGAACGGGAGTGGTACGCTCCGCCCCGAAAGGGAAGAGAGAGGAAGAGGGGCGAGGAAGCACTCTAAGCCACCTCGGCCCAGAGGGCTGGTGCGACCTGGTGCTTTGGCATCCTGCTATCGTAGTCCTGCGCCATGATGAGGTTTCTGTACACTTTCGTGGCCTCCCGCTTCATCGCCGGCTCCTGTCCTTTTCCGGTACTGCACGTGCACCTATTTGCGGCGGGTCCCGCCACCGTGCCAGCACATCATTTTGGGTGGCGGTTGTTCGATGGGCACGGAAGGACGTCACGCGTGACACCTTGTGTCCCCAGAGGATGATGAGGATGACGAAGATTGTGATGACGAGGAAGAGGAGGCGTGGCAGGAGGAGGAGGAGGAGGAGGAGGAGGAGGAGGAGGAGGAAGAAGAGGAGGAAGGCCGTCACAACTTCTGCCTTCGCTTCTTGAGGAGCTTTCGTTGAGCTCATTTTGGCCGTCTTGGGGCTGTCTTGGGCTCCCGTGGGGCAGTCGTTGGGGGTCCTTTTGGTCCGTCCTGTTGCTCTCTGGGGCCACTTTGGGGCTACATTATGTTGTCTTGGTGCTCTCTTGGGCCGTTTTGGGGCCCTCTTGGCGGTATGCGGGGTGTTTTGGGGCCGTCTTGGAGGTGTCTTGAGCCGTCCTGGAGGCATCTTGGCCTCGGGAGCGCGAGTCAGTCGAATTTTTGCTGTGCGCCGTCGCCTCGAGAGCGGGGGGCTGTGGCTTCGGGGGCTCGATCTTGCCGTGTTCCACAAGCTTGCCGTATTCCACGACGTATTGTGGCCTCGGGAGCGCGAGAGCGGTGTACTTCACGAGGGATTGCAGCCTCAGGAGAGGGTCCGGTGCATGCAACACAGTGCTGGTGGAGGGTGGTGGTGGCCCCCAGAAGACTACAGGCACCCCACCAGACAGCGCTCGGCATTCTGGCACGCCCCAGCGTGGCAGGGGTCCCGTTTCATCGCCGCCTCGTGTTCATTTCTTGTACAACTCTACTCGTTGTGATGGCCGTTCTTTCCTTGTCCTCCGTCCACGTGTGCCTCCTGTCGTTGTCTCTGTCCTCCTCTGTCTTTGTCCCTCTGTCCTTCTGCATTGCTCTGCTGTGGCGCAGGCGGACGTGATGGACGTCCCGGACATGTCCTCGTCGATCAGCCTGGCGGGAACCTCCCGCCCCCCTTCCCCCTTCACTCCCCCTGTTCTCCTTCCTTTTTCCCTCACATCCTCCTTCCCCTCCCTCCTTCACTCACTCCCTCACCACCACCACCACCACCACCACCACCACCATCATCATCATCATCATCATCATCATCATCATCATCATCATCATCATCATCATCATCATCATCATCATCATCATCATCATCATCATCATCAACATCAACATCAACATCAACATCAACATCAACATCATCATCGTCAACGTCATCATCATCAGCATCATCATCAACATCAACATGAACATCAACGTCAACATCAACACCAGCATCATCATCATGATCATCAACTTCAACATCATCATCGTCATCAGCATCTTCATAATCGCCACCATCACCATCATCATCATCATCATCATTATCCTGCTCCTCCTGCTCCTCAGCATCAACATCATCATCATCATCCTCATCCTCATCCTCATCCTCCTCATCCTCATTGGCACCATCGTCGTCATCGTTATCAGCACCACCAGCATATCATCACCACAACCACAATCATTATCATCATCATCATCAGCAGCATCAGCAGCATCATCATCATCATCATCATCATTCGTATTATTATTATCTTTATTACTATTATTATTATTATTATTATTACTATTGTTAGCACCATTATTATTACTCTCATTATTAGCATCATTATTTTTTAGTATTATATTATCATAATATTGTGCTCTATTAGTAACATGATTTTCATGACTTGTTATTGTTGTTGCCATTATTATTATTATTGTTATTATTTTCATCATTATCATTATTACCACTGCCATTATTCTTACTATTATTATTATCATTATTATTATTATCATTATTATTATTCTTATTATTATCATTTTTAATATTAGTATTATTAGTTGTAGTATTATTATTCGTATTATTAGTATTTTTATTTTGTTTATTAATATTATTATTATCATCTCCTTCTTCTCATTCTCTTCGTCGTCGTCGTCGTCGTCGCCGCCGCCGCCGCCGTCGTCGTCGTCGTCGTCGTCGTCGTCGTCGTCGTCGTCGTCGTCGTCGTCGATTGTCGTCGTCGTCCTCGTCCTCGTCCTCGTCACCGTCAGCGCCATCGTCTTCGTCATCATCACCGTCAAAACCACCACCATGCCTTTGGGGTGGACTCCATGCCGCGGCAGGGCACGGCCTCAACCGCGGAGGGCGCAGGCCGAGGCCACTGGCGGGCCGCTCGTCGCCGCCGCCCGGGCTTCGGCGGCCTGCGCGCCCCCCTCGGCGAGGGCGGCGCCGCCCCCCGCGGCGGCGGCGCTGCCGCGGAGGTGCTGCGCCTGCGCTGCCGCCGCCGCTCGAGCGAGCCGCGAGCGCCGGTCACTGCTCGAGCCATCGTCGTCGCGGTCGCCGAGAGGAGGCTGGCCGCCTCGGGGGGGGGCCACAGGCTGCGTGCTCTACACTCGAGTGCGCCATGGGTTGCGCCGTCGCGCGCAAGGGCCGCCCGTTGCTTGCGCCACAGGTTGCGGCTCCAGCCGCTCGGGCGAGCCACCGACAAGGGCACCCGCTCTCACCCAGGGGATCCCGCAAGTCGTCGCTATCGGACGTCCTCAGCTTTGTCGGCGACGTCGCTCGGGCGTCTGCGTGGTTTCTCGGCGTGGACCATCGAGGAGCATCCTGCATCACCCTGCGAGACGGCAGCGCACGACACCGAACAAAGCACGGGGGACTGGACGTCCGAGCGATGGCGAGTTGGGGGCGCCATCGATGGCTCCTCTCTGGCACCGCGCCTTTGTGCGCAGGCAGCGCTGCGAGCGGACCGTCCAGCGGCCAGCAGCCCAGGCGGCTCTGAGGGGTGGGCGGGGCGCGCCCCGCGGCGTCGACGGGGGCCCCCCCCTGCTGCTCCAGCGCGGCCCTGGGGTTGCCCGCTGGCGTCTGCTGGGGCGCCTCCTCCGCGGCCCCGGCGCCCTGCGGGCCGCGCGGCTCTGGGGCGTGGCCTCGCGGACGAGGACGAGTGCCATCCGATCCTGCTCTCGCGCGCCGGCTGCGCTGGGTGCAGGCCGGCTCGTCGCTCC
This sequence comes from Prorocentrum cordatum, assembly GCA_963575745.1. Lineage (NCBI taxonomy): Eukaryota > Dinophyceae > Prorocentrales > Prorocentraceae > Prorocentrum > Prorocentrum cordatum. The sequence continues at coordinate 99,890 of CAUYUJ010021299.1, forward strand.
GGCAGGCGGCCCTTCCTGAGGCGTCTGGGCGCCGCGCCGCGCTCGCTCCGCCGGGGGCCGCCTGACGGCTGCGGCGCGCCGCTGCGATCGAGGACGCCGGTGGGGAAGGGCAGAGGTGCGGCGAGGTTCGAGTCGGGCCTGTCCCTCTACAGGGGGAATCTTCAAAAATAGTCAAGAAATAGTCTGGGGACGTTTTTTTTATGTGTTTTTTTTGTTTTTGTTTTTTGCATATTTTTTGGTCGATTTTCCGGCCATTTTTTGTCTTTCGTCCAAAGTCCGCCTGCAGGGGGACATGCCCAACCTCAGGCGAGGTGCTCGGTCAGCTCCCCGCGCGCTCCCTCGCGTGCCCCCGGAGCGTCTCGCGGTTGCGCGCCCACGCGGGGGCCGTGCGCGGCCTCAAGGAGGAGTTGCGCGCCGCAGGCGTCGTCGTCGACTCCGAGCGGCGGCCGCATGGGCTTGGCCCGTCGGCTCGATCCAGGAGGCGGTCATGGACGTCGTGGGCTTCCTGCCAGTGGCGGCTGCACGACAGCGTCTGGTCGCCGTGCAGCGCCTCGCTTGCCCGCGATGATCGCGCTGCCCGGGCCGCCGCCGCCGCTAGCGACAGGGCCAAGGCGACGCGCTACGGAGAGCCGCGGCGGCGCTCGCCGAGCTCGCGGCCGCCCCGCAGGCGCACGGCCGCCGGCGACACAACGGCCGCCACGGCACCATGGCGTGGCGTGTGACCGGGCGCGTCAGCACCATCGTCGTGTCGTGGGCCGCGGGTGCCGCTTCCGCTGCCTTCGGCCTCCAGCCCGCAGGCCGCCTTCGCACGCCAGCACTATCCAACATCGGCCGCCCAAGGGTGCCTTGATCATCACCATCGCCAACCATCATCATGACCATCATCATCATCATCATCATCATCATCATCATCATTATTATTATTATTATTATTTTTGTTATTATCATTATTCTTATTATTATTACCATCATCATCATCATCATTATCATCATCATCATCACCGTCATCACCAGCATCACAGCAGCATCATCATCGCTATCACCATTATCACCTTTATCGTCATCATAATCAACCATCACCATCACCATCACCATCACCATCACCATCGGCATCGGCATCACCATCACAATCACCATCACCATCATCACCATCATCATCATCATCATCATCAGCGTCACCATCACCATCACCATCACCATCACCATCGCCATCACCATCATCATCACCATCATCATCACAATGTCAGCATTATCATCATCACTTGTATCATCATCAGCGGTCGTATCATCATCAGCATTGGCAGCATCATCACGAACATCATCACCATCATCACCATCATCATTATCATCATCGTCATCGTAAGCATCATCAGCAGCGCATTCACCACCGTCAGTTTTGTGTGCCATGGAAACGCCCATGGCATTTCTTTGTAGGGTTTCCAGGATTCAGCCGAGATTTTTCGTCATTCAATGACGGCTGCCGTTTTGTTGTCGTTTCCAGGTATCTTTGCCGATGCGTTTTTTTGTTGATCGATTCCGACGCCAATCCGAGGGAACGTTTATTCATTATATAGAGTCGTTTCCCGCTTCGTTTCTACATCGTTCCCAGGTCAGGTTCGCAACGTGCTCTCTTGTGGCCGGTATGGTTTTGTCTGGGCGTGCATCGGCCATCACCAAACGGCGACGAAGCACCAGCAGGCAACACCAAACAGCAGCAGCAACAAACAGCAAGTAATAGCGCGGAGTAACGGCGACCTCAGCGACGGCGGCAACATCCTCAAAGTTTCCCGCTCCCCTGGGCCAAGAATCGAAATTGCCTGTTTGAGACCATTTCCAGTACGTTGCCAATGCGTTGTCAACGCGTTTCCAACCCCCCATTCCGGTAGGTCGGACAGGAGTTACAGGTAACGCGCGATGAGATTTCGACTCTCTCCAAAAGGCTTCTTTGTTGCACCTCCTGCCCGCTGCAGCCGCCAACTACCTCCTGTGCTGCCTGGTTCTGCTACTGCCTGCTGCTACTTCCTGCTGCTACCTCCTGTGCTGCCTGGTGCCTGCTACTGCTGATGCCTGGTGCGCCACCCCGTATTCATTCTCGTCGGCACTCCCGTGTTGTGCCCACTGTTCACCAAACCGTTTTTTTGATAGTTTCCAGGGGTGCGTTTTCTTACCGTTTCCAGCTTGCGACGATTCGCTTTCAAGTAGTTTCCAAATTATCGTGCGGAAGCGATTTTGTTCAGTTCGCGGGCTACGTTGCTCATCGTTTCCAGGTCCCCGCTGTTGACTCACGTGACGTAAGAGTTGGAAGTTATACAGAAAGAGCTCCCTGGGCGTTTCCAAGGCACACTGAAACCACCAGCATCATCAGCATCACTATGCTCCCGCAGTGCGTTCGGCGGAGTGCATTACCGACCCGTGCGCGCGTCCGTCGCTCCGGCGCCACCGCCGCGCTCTGGCAGGGCCGTCCTCCAGACCCCCCAGGGCGTTCCGCGATCCGGGCGGGGCAGGCCTCGAAGGGTTTTTTAGGAGTCCCAGGTGCGTGCGCGGCGTGGCCGGGGGTCCAAGAAGTCAGGCGTCGCCCTCCTCGCTTCTCCTCTGGGCTCCTCCTCGCTCCTCCTCGCTCCTCCTCGCTCCTCCTCGCTCCTCCTCGCTCCTCCTTTGGGGTCCGCCTCGCTCCTGGTCCTCCCCGCTCCTCCTTGAGGCCCTCCTCGCTGCTCCTTTGGGGCCCTCCTTCGCGGCCGGGGGCCTCCCGGTCCTCCTCGCTGCTCCCTTTGGGGGCCCTCGGGGCCGCTTCGGGGGAGTTCTTGCTGTCCTCTGGTGCCGCCTCTGGCTCCCCGACGACGGATCGGGGAACCCAGACCCCCGACGTGATGATTTTTTCATTACGTCGACCCCCAGAGGTCCCGACCCTTTCCCCATGACCGGCGTTGCATCCCGAGTCGTTTTTTGACGCTCCCGAGGCCCCGGTGAGGGCCCCCGGAGGCCGAAAATAAGGAAACACCTCCCGTCGTGATTTTTTCATTGCTCGAGGGGGTCGGGGAAGGGGGGGGGGTCCCAAACCTCCCCCCCCTTGGGGAGATCCAGCGGCGCACCCTCCCTCTCGGGGCTTTCTTTTTGGGCGTCGTGGGGGCGCCCTCCCGCGCTGCCCCGCTGAGCAGAAGGGCAGCCGCCTTCCTCCCCCTTCTCCTCCTCCTCCTGCCTCTTCTTCTGGGTCGGGGGAGGAGGAGGAGGAGGAGGAGGAGGAGGAGGAGGAGGAGGAGGAGGAGGTGAGGGGAGGAGGAGGAGGAGGAGGAGGAGGAGAGGAGGAGGAGGAGGAAGGAGGAGGAGGAGGAGGAGGAGTAGGAGGAGGAGGAGGAGGAGGAGGCGGAGGAGGCGGAGGAGAGGAGGAGGAGGAGGAGGAGGAGGAGGAGGAGGCGGGGAGGAGGAGGAGGAGGAGGAGGAGGAGGAGGAGGAGGAGGAGGAGGAGGAGGAGGAGAGGAGGAGAGGAGGAGGAGGAGGAGGAGGAGGAGGAGGGAGGAGGAGGAGGAGGAGGAGGAGGAGGACGAGGAGGAGGACGAGGAGGAGGACGAGGAGGAGGAGGAGGAGGAGGAGGAGGAGGAGGAGGAGGACGAGGAGCAGGACGAGGAGGAGGAGGAGGCCTGGGGTTGCGCGCTTGCCTGGCAGCTGCTGCCCGCACGACCCGGCCCCTCGACCGTGGCCGTGCGGGGTGGCCCCGCCGGCGCCACCCCGTCGCCGCCCGACGGGCCAACAGGGAGCAGGCTGCGCTTGCTGAGATGATCGCTTCGCTCACTCTGCCAGCCCATCTTGCACGATGGCCGGTGCGGCGCCGCCGAGGTTCTGCACGAACGAAATGGGCACGGAGAGAATGGATAGAATGCCCAACCCGGCGTCCAAAGAGGAGGAGAAGGTGGATACAGACCCAAGGCTCATCAACGATGGTGGAGACAACTCTCCCTCCGGAGGCCACTGCAAGAGTTCATCTCCACGGAGGGAAGTGCCCCGTTGGGAGACAACAGCTTGAAAGTCTGGAAGCCAACCCCACGGATCAACTTGAATGTTGCGTTCTGACGATCCCGAATGCCGCCAGAACGCAATTCCTGTGATTTCAACACCGCGAATCAACGTACCTGTTGCTCCCTGAATCGCTCCATGAGAATCCGTGAGGCCCCTGCAATTTTTGGGATGAGTATGCGCGGCGCCAAGGCGAGAACCACATTTGAAAACGGCCCGCCCTCAATCCGTGACACTCTTTCATTTTTTCCCAACCTTCTCTTGGTTGGGTTCTCGTTTTGAATAGAACAGTGTGGGACCCACCTCCTCCTCCTCCTCCCTCCTCCCTCCTCCCCGCCTCCCCTTCGTCCACTCCCCGCCCCCCTCTCTCTCTTCTGTCGAGACCTCGCGGCCCTGGGGGGCTGCGAAACGCGCAACTGGCCTCCATTTCGTGGGCTCCTGGGAGGTCCACCGGAGTGGAGGTCCACGTAGATCTGCCGAGACCTCGCGGCTCCCTGGGGGATGGGGTGCGAACCGCGCGATTGTCGCCACTTTCGTGGGCTCCTGGGAGGTCAGCGGGGTGGAGGTCCGTGCGCATCAACCGAGGCTTCGCGGCTCCCTGGGGGGTTGCGAACCGCGCAGTTGTCGCCACTCTCGTGGGCTCCTGGGAGGTCAGCGGAGTCGGGGTCCACGCGGATCTGCCGAGACCTCGCGGCTCCCTGGGAGGATGCGATCTGCGCTGTCGCCACTCTCGTGGGCTCCTGGGAGGTCCAGCGGAGTGGAGGTCCACGCGGACGCAGTCTAGACCTTGTGGCTCCCTGGTGTGCTGCGAAGTGCGCGTTTTTTTTAGTATGTTCGTTTGTGTTGAGCGGGCCTTCGTATAGTTGCGCCCCGTGTTAGAAAAACCGCTGGGTACGTCACCGGGTCATTTAAGACGGACGCGCGCGGCGCGAAGGCGGAAGCCACATGTTGAAAGCCACCCGCCTTCAGTTAGTGAAACTCTTGCGCTTTGTCCCAACCCTCCAGTGTTGGGTTCTCGCACGCCGGCGTCCTCTCCCCCTCGGTCGCACACCCGTGGTCGCACTCCTGCGTCCTCGCCTCTCGAGCACTGCGGTCGCACACCTGCGTCCTCTTCTCCTTCGCGCCCTTCCCCGCCCCGCTGGCCAAATTCAACTCCTTGTCTTCGTCCTCTTTCTTGGCTCGGCGCTGGACCCCCCGCTCTTCCTCCTCCTCCTCCTCCTCCTCCTCCTCCTCCTCCTCCTCTCCTCCTCCTCCTCCTCCTCCTCCTCCTCCTCCTCCTCCTCCTCCTCCTGCGCTGCTCCCTGGGGGGCTGCGAGCTGTGCAGCCGCCGCCAGTTTCGTGGGCTCCTGGGAGGCCCGGCGGAGTCGGGGCGGAAGGGCGGAGTCGGGGAGTGAGCAGACCCAATTTGAGACCTCGCAGCTCTCGGGGTGGCTGCGAGCTGTGCCACTGCCGCCACTTTCGTGGGCTCCTGGGAGGCCCGGCGGAGTCGGGGAGCAAACAGACCGAATTGAGTCCTCGCAGCTCTCTGGGTGGCTGCAAGCTGTGCAGCTGCCGCCACTTTCGTCGGCGAGCTGTGCAACTGCCGCCGGGCTCCTGGTAGGCACGGTGGAGTCGGGGAGCAAACGGACCCATTCGAGACCTCGCAGCTCCCTGGGCGGCTGCGAGCTGTGCAACTGCCGCCGGGCTCCTGGGAGGCACGGTGGAGTCGGGGAGTAAACAGACCCATTTGAGACCTCGCAGCTCCCTGGGGTGTGTGTGAACCGCGCGATTGTCGCCACTTTTGTGGGCTCCTGGGAGGCACCGCAAAGTCGGAGAGTAAACGGACTTCGTTGAGACCTCGCTGCTCCCTGGGTGAACCGCACAACTGTCGCTACTTCCGTGGGCTCCTGGGAGGTCTACCGGAGTCGGGGGCTGCGCGCACCCATTTGAGACTTCGCTGCTTCTCGGCATGCTGCGACGTGCGCAATTGCCGCCACTTTCGTTGGCTCCTCGGAGGTTCACCGAAGTCGGCCGAGACCTCGCGGCTCCCCGGGAGTCTGGGGAGGGGGCAGCCGTCGCCACTCTCGTGGGCTCGTGGGAAGCACGGCGGAGTTGAGGGCAGCGCAGATCGTGCATAGCTGGCAATGCGTTCTCCCGCGTGGAGCGTTCATGCAAAGATTCGCCTCGCGAGGAGAATGGGTTGGGTACGTCTTGGATGATGTAAGCCGCATTTTGAAACCACCCGCCCTCAATCCATGAAACTTCGGCAAGTTCTTGAAGCGAATGTGTGCAGCGTTAAGGCGAGAGCCACATAGGCGAGAACCACATTTGAAAACCACACGCCTTCAATCTGTGAAACTTCTGCAATTTAAAAAAACGAATGTGCGCGGCGGTAGGGCGAAAGCCACAGTTTGAAAGTGACCCGCCCTCCATCCGTGAAGCTGCTGCCAATGTTTAAGCTTCAGGCTCATACATGGTGTGGACGTCTCAGGCGAAACGCCCTGCCCGTCCTTCCGGCTGGCCTCGGGGTGCGACAGGGAGGAGTTCTTTATCAGGAAAAGGAACTGGATGATGGGGAAGAGGAGGGGAAGGAGGAGGAGAGGATGAGAGGAGGAGGAGGAGGAGGAGGAGGAGGAGGAGGAGGAGGAGGATGAGGAGGAGGAGGACGAGGGGAGGAGGAGGAGGAGGAGAAAGAGGAGGAGAAGGAGGAGGAGGAGGAGGAGGAGAAGGAGGAGGAGGAAGAGAAGTTGGAAGATGAGGAGGAGGTGGCGGAGGAGGATGAAGACTCTCGATGGCATCTTGCAGCACTCTTGGGGGCAAACAGGTCGTCAGCAAGATGCTTCTCCGGGAGGCCTCTTGGGTCTGTTGATAGGCCTTTCGGGGACGCCTTGGATGCACTTTTGATGCCTCCTGGGGCCTCTTGGGGGCCTCTCGGGGGCGACTTCGGGCCTCTTGGACCGCCTGGGAGCCTGCTGGGGCCTCTTGGGGCCTCTTGGGGACCTCTTGGGACTTCTCGGGGGTCCGCTTTGGGGCCTACTGGGGGCCTCTTCGGGGCCTCTTGGGGGACACTTGGGGGCTTTCGAAGGGCCTCTTGAGAGCTTCTTGAGGACCTCTTGGCGCTTCTTGGGACATCTTAGGAGCCTCTTGAGGTATCTCGGGGCCGTCTTGGGAGCCTCATGGGCCTCTCGGACGCAAAACGGGAGTATGCTAATCATGCAGTTCTCCTAAGGGAATTTCGAGGCTAGCCTGAGAGGCCTCTTGAGGACCTCTTGTGCCGTCTTGAGGTCATTTTGAGCCCTCGAACGCTCTTGGACCGTCTTCGGGTCCTCCTGCATCTCTCCTGGGCCGTCTTTGGGGCATCTTAGGCCGTCTTGGAGACTTTTTGAGCCGTCTTCAGGCCCACTTGGGTGCCCTGGGAGGCCCTGAGGGCGGCGCCGAGGAGCAAAACCATCTCTGAGTAGATTTGCCGTGGATCTCCCCGGGTACTTTTCGTCCAGGGACTCCCGGGGCGGCCCCGCGCGCGCGTACCAGAAATATTCTAAGCCTGTTACCGGAGATCTTGGCACGCCTCTGGCCCGATGGGCCGGCGACTTCTGTGGTGGTGCTTGTCGGCACCGGCATACCTGCAGGCCGATTGATTGACCCTCTCATCCACCGTGCGGCGGTAGTCGTATTGAGGCGAAGCTCAGAGCTTCAGCAGGGTCCGCTTCGATCCAGCCGACGCGACTCGATATCGTTTCCGGCCTGCCCGATCCGATTCGAGCCCGACATTCGAGCGACTCCAGTGCGGCCTGGTGCCCGAGCGGCCCAGGCCCCCGAAGCCGTGCTTTCTTTCGCAATGTGGGCCCCCGAACGTCTGGACCTCTTCCTCGGGACCTCCTCCTCCTCCTCCTCCTCGTCCTGAGTTGTCTTCTAGTGGCCCTGGGTCCCAGTGACGGCTCCAAGAGGCGGACGCTTGCCAGAAAGCCTCCGGTCGCGATTCTTGTCATGTCCCGAGGGGTTTGGCTGGGGCTGATCCTTCGCCAGCTGCGGGGAGATGGCAGAGCTGGGGGAGAGCCGCGGGGCAGGCTGGGCTCTACGAGCCGATCATGCTCGGCATCGTCTTTGGTGCCGGGGTTGCTCTCTGCCGTGCTTTCGGCCCGGGGGCAAGGGAGTGTGAGGAGGGCTCCTCCTCCTTCTCCTCCTCCCTTCTCCCTCCTCCCTCCTCCTCCCTCCTCCCTTCTCCCTTATCCTCCCTCCTCCCTCCTCCTCCTCCTCCTCCTCCTCCCTCCTCTCTCCTCCTCCTCCTCCTCCTCCTCCTCCTCCTCCTTTTCCTCCTCCTCTTCCGTAGCCGCTCTGGCTCAAGCCATTTTGGCTCAAGCCAATTGGCTCAAGTCGCCACCGCGTGCTCGAGCGTTGGTCGGGGGAGACCGCCGCTCGAGGCCCTGGAGACGCCCACTGGACAGGGGTCTTCTGCTTTTCGCTATACACGCATTTTGCTTCTGTATACTGTAACTAAAACCTGAAGGTCTGTTCTTCCTCAGGCCGCCATGGCGCAGGAAGCCATGAAGACGATGATGGCGGAGCTGCTCGCCACCAACCGCGACGAGATCCTCTCTTCCCTCAGGTCGGAGATGAGAGAGACCGTCGGGGTCATCCAGAACCAGGTCACCGCTCATTGCTCAGACCGCAGAAGTCAACTGCTCCATCATCGCATTGTCGGAGAAGACCATGAAGATCGAAAGCGCCCAGAGCACAGTCGCCAGCGTCGCTTCGCTAGTATCCAGCCGACCCGCTGCGCGTTCATTGTCCAGCGACGGAGTCCAGAAGGCTTGACCCGATCGATCTCACTGCGGGCGAAGACGCCGACCCGTGCCTGTCGTTCGTAGGCGCCTTCCCTCGGCCCCTGCTCAGGAAGACGCGTGAGGCCCACTTCTTGCAGCTGAAGCAGTTGATTCCAGAAGAGCTCGCAGATGACAAAGTCGAAGCCATCTTTCGCGCCGCCAGCCAGCTTTAAAAGCTGAAGTTTCACTCCAAAGATGTAGCCGACTCGTTCGTCAATCGCGCCAGCCAGCTGTCCACGCAGTGGCGCGACTTCCGTGATGGCTCCGTCCGCTCCCTGCAGGTGCGGGGGGACCTCCCGTTCCACGTGCGGCAGAAGAAGCGGGCCTTCGCCGCCGTGTGCACGCCGATCCGTGAACTACTACGTCAATCCTCCCTGTGGTGCGCGGACACCAAGCTCGGGGTCAACGGCTACAAGGGTGTCCTGCAAGTCATCACGCAAACCGACGTCTACGAGCTGCTGGTCGCCAAGCCTGTCACCGAGGACGCGTTCTCCTTCGTGCCGACGTTGCGCAGCTTCGAGGCTTGGGGCATCTCGCATGCGCAAGTACGAGGGGTCCTGGAGAGCGTCTGACAGGACGCCCCACGGGAACATAGTCATCAACTGAGCCAGGCCGAGGTGGTACCTCCGCCTGGCGCTTCTGAGTGCCGCCACGATGCCTCGCCGTCTGCTCTGTCTTTTTTTCAGCTCCTCCCCGGGCCTTCAGCAATTTGCGCGGCCGTCTGGAGCCCTCCGTTGCCCCTCTTCGGCCCCTGGTTCCTCCCTTCCTGTCGCCGGCCAGTGTTCCCAGAATTTCCCAGGGCCTTCGGACCCTGTGCAGTCCCCTTCCACGCCCTTCCTTCCTTCCCGACCCCTCAAGATCACTGCGTGGAACTCTCGGGCTCTTCTGGGCCCCATTCATGCTGTCCAACGTCGTCAACAGCATGAACATCGCATGCTTCATGAGCTGCCCAATTCAAACGACACTGCATGCATGCAGGAATCTCATTGGGCCCCATGTGATCTTCCCAACCTTCAACGTGACTGTAAAGGACACCAGCTTTTTGGATCTTTCTGTTCCCGTGCTAGCGCTGCAGGTATCCTCATCTTCCTCTCCAACAGGCTCGTGCGCGACTTTGCAGAAGTCAATATGGTCGAACTGGTGCCAGGGGGGATCGGTTGCTTATCGTTGGTCGGGACTAGTGGTAGCCTACACATCGTTAACATTCACTCGAACCCTGATCTCTCCGAGCCTGTAGTGCGCAGCCAGTTCAAACTTGTCCGCCGTGCCCTGAAGCCCGTTCACCTCTCCGCGTCCTCTGTCCTCGGCGATCTCAATTGCCGCGCGCAGGGTGAATGTAGATACAATTCTACGACGGGTGTTGCACGGTATGTACCAGGCAGTCTGGCCGGGGCCTTCAGTTTTTTTGTTTTTTTTTTTTTTTTTTTTTTTTTTTTTTTTTTTTTTTTTTTTTTTTTTTTTTTTTTTTTTTTTTATTAAAAAAAAACAATATATATATATATATAGTTATATATATATATATACATATATATATATATTTCCCGACTTGGCCCAGATCTCCCAGGGCTCCTTCACCCGCCGGCGTCTTGTTTCTTTTCCTTCTCCTCCTTCCTCACGTGCCCGACTCGACAGGATATGCGCCTCGCTCCCCGCAGCCGACATTTTCTCGATTCCGTGCCAGTGAGTGGAACCACCTGGGCGATCAGTGACATGTCGGTCCCTTCAGATCATGTGCCAGTATACCTTCATCCGCGGCCGTGGAAGCCGCCGAATGGAGAAGTATGTTTGCCAGCCTGGGTCTTCGAGAGACCCGGCTATGCTCGCTACTCCGAGGAGCTTGCCGATGGCCGAGAATTCAGCCCCGACCCCCCACCAAACTGCTCGAAATCAAAGACGTGATGATCGCCGCGGGACAGAAAGCCAAAGCTGAGATTTCGAAACAAGGCCAACACTAACCCCGAGGAAGTTGCGTGCTGTCTTCGGCTCGTTCGAGCACATCGAACGGATCTCGATAAGAGCATCGGCGCGGTTCTGCGCGCTTGCCCCGTGCTGGTCAATTCTTACGACGGCGAGATTCGGCAGTGGATGGGCCGCGCTGCCTCGCATCGGCACCTCGGCCATCTCACGGGGAGAGGGTGCCGACAGCAGGAGGGGGGGAGTCGTTCAGCAGCAGGACAGAACGTGGACTTTCACATTGCGCGTGTTCGCTGGCTGGCAAAGGCATGGGCCTCCTGTCCGCGTGCTATTCCCCTTCCGCGGCATTATCGGCCTTGGCGGTGTCGCCAGCTTCGACGTTGACGCCTGCGCGGGGCACCTGGTCGAACATAGGGGGCAGTTTTTGGTCCCGGCGGGGGGGGGATTTCCCCGTCTCGCCCCCCCGATCCTTTCCGACTCCCGCCAGTTCACCAACGCCGCCCACCAACGGTTCCCGTGGGCCCTAACGTTCGACCAAGAACTCTTTACAGGAAAAAGGATTCCGCCCCAGGACCCGACGGCTTGTGCCGCGCCGCTTGGAGAGCGTCTGGCCCTACGGCGCAAGAGAGTCTCTATGGTGTTTATCAGCGCTTGTTGGCTGGCTTCTCAATGTCCGAGGGTTCCAACGCGGCTAAAAGTTCTCCCCCCCCCGAAGGCGACGCCCCGAACCCCGCCCCGAAGAGGCCTGGCCGAGTGCGCTCTCGAACGCCGACGACAAGCTTATCAGTAGTATGGTTGCGAATCCGATTTCCGAGGTTGTGGCTGACGAGGCGCGCGGGTCGCAGCAAGGTTTTGTGAAGGGTGGAAGCGCCGTGGGTGATGTTTTGGCCGCCGCTTGCGGCGTGTTTCATCGGGGAGCAGCCCGCGGGCATCGGTCGACAGGATCGTGCTTCTTTGGCTTCCGCGCAGCCCTCCCGTCGATCTGCCACTCTTGGATATACCGAGTACTACGAGCCTCTAACTTCTTCGAAGTAATGATCGCCGCTACCCAGCTGCTTTATTCCAATACTAAATGTGCGATCTGTTTCCGTGGGTCCCAAAAGCATTCCTTCCTGGCGCTCCGAGGGGCTAAACAAGGCTGTCCGTAATCGGAAGTACTGTTCGCGATCTGCCTCGACCTGCTCCTCAGGTTCCTCGATCTTATCCCGCCTCGCTACCGTTCGAAATTTGCGTTTGCCGACGACGTGGGCCTCTCCTCTGCAGATATTTGCTCCATCCTGAAACCGTCTGTAACGGCCGCCTGCAAGTTTGGCTACCCGTTTGGTCTCATCAAATCATAGGCACATGTGTTGCAGTGCTGTGCTCCGACTCCTGGCTCCAGGGCGCCGTTTCCAAGTTCCAGGGCCAGGTTCAAAATCCAGATGCGCGGGAAATGCATTGGTTTTGGGATTGGGAAAAGCGGGCCGAGCTTACACTGGTTGCCTGTCTCCAGCAAACTAAGATATATACACACATATCGAGAGAGAGAGAGAGAGAGAGAGAGAGAGAGAGAGAGAGAGAGAGAGAGAGAGAGAGAGAAAGAGAGTGAGAGAGAGGAGAGGGAGAGAGAGAGAGAGAGAGAGAGAGAGAGAGAGAGACAGAGAGAGAACGAGAGAGATACAGAGGCCATCGTGTCAAGCTTCTCGGGCAAGGGCTCACCGCTGGCCAAGCTGCCCACAGCGGGCATGCTATCTCAGTTACCAGTGACGTCGGGCAAGGATTTCGACTTGTAAAAGTTGTTTTACATGCTGAGCGAGTGTCACCGTTTGTGCACCTGCGCCCCGCGGCACGCCTTCCCCCCAAGCTCTTCTGCCGTTTCCGTGCTCTCGGCCTCAGCGCGCAGACTGGCGATCTGCAGACGAGCGCCAGAGCCGCGAAGTTACGCGTGGCGGTTAATTCGAAACTGTTCACAGACTTGGTGGTTCAGCTCCAGGCCTCTCTCGATGGTGATGATGATGCCATAGCATACAGGAGTACCAGATATTGCAGATAATCGTTATCCGTTCATATTTATGAAGAGTTCCTGCATTCCCAATATATTCCTCGGCTCCCTCCTGATACTCGCCCAAAATCCGCCTGGCAGAAGTTTGCCAAACTGATTTTCCAGGACGCCCAGTATCACTAACGCGCAGATTGACCGAAACCTGATGGTCATTCTGAAGGGTGCGGGACTGGCGCCGAACTTTATCTTTGTCGCTTTCCTCAAGACGCTGTTCCGAGGGTGGAGCACCAGTAATATATATAAATATGTATATGTATATGTATATGTATACGTATATGTATATTTGTATTTGTATTTGTATTTGTATTTGTATTTGTATATGTATATGTATATGTATATATATATATGTTTGTTTGTTTGTATGCATGCATGTATGTATGTATGTATGTATGTATGTATGTCTGTATGTATGTATGTATGTATGTATGTATGTATGTATGTGTATATATATGCCCTTTAGCTCTCGGGAGGCGGCAGAGACAGGTAGGGGAAAGGGGGGGGCCTCAAGCGCAGCTGGCTGGCTCTGGCAGCTGCGCGGGTGCAAGCGCCATGGCCTGGGCCCCAGGCGGCCTGGCCTTCGCGCGCGTGGCGGGCGGAGAGGCCGGCCGACGGCAGGCGATCAACGTGGGGGGCTTCGTGGTGGAGGTCCACGAGGCCCACATCTCCCTGGCGATCCCCGCGGTCGCAGCCCGAGCCGTGGGTGGCGCCGCCTACGAGGCGGCGGTGAGAGACCGTGCGGGTGACGAGGTGCAGGTGGGGTTCGTTGTCGTGCCCCAGCGTCGGCTTCGCGACGCAGCGCCGGAGGGATGGGGGGACGACTACATGCACTTCGGCGAGAGGAGGTTCGAGCTCGAGGCGCTCCAGGCCGGGCTGGTGGCGGCAGGCGGCGGCATCCACACGTCCACCGAGGACGCGGAGGTGCCGAGACCGCCGCCGACGGAGACGCTGCCGCAGGGCGCTCCGGGAGGCGGGGCGGCCGCGGCGGCGCTGGGGCAGCGGGCGCTGCTCCGCGCGGCCGGAGCGGGCGCGGGCCTCCCGGGCCTGGAGCAGCTCGTCGGAGTCGGAGGCCGAGGCCGACCCGCGCGACGGGCGCGCGGCGCCGTCGGCCGGGCAGGCGCCACGAGCCGCGGGAGGCCGGAGCGAGCGGCGGCGCCTCCTGTCGAGCAGCGACGAGGAGGCCCCGCCCCGCGCGCCCGCGGGGCAGCAGGCGGGCTCCAGCGGCGGCGGCGCGACGGCGGCGGCGGCCAGCCTCGACCCGAACGGGTTGCAGAGCTTGCTGCAGCTTCGGATGCTCGAGGTCTTGGAGCGGCTCGAGACGGGCAAGAAGCAGAGCTCGTCGGGCGACGAGGACGAGGCGATCGGTGGATTGGGCAGCGTCGGGAAGGCAGGCAAGGCCGTGAGGGGCATGAGACGCCTCCGGCGGCGGGTCAAGCGCCACCCTCTTCGAGTGGTGCGCGCGTTCAGGGCCGAGGTCAAGAGGGCGCTCGGCGTGCAGCACGGCGTGGCCTGGACGTACTTGGACTACGGGAAGAGGCACATCCCGTGGGGCAAGCTGTACGACCTGAAGAAGACGTACGCGATGCTGGTCGCGGTCCTAGAGTACATGGACAACGAGAAGTTCGACGAGGCGCACGGGCAGCTGGTGCAGATCATGAAGGCCCTGGAGCAGGTGGCGATCAACCAGGGCTCGTGGAAGGCGGCGTGGCCGCTGTCGGGCCTGGTCGACCCCTATAGCCGCCGGGGCTTCGCAGGGGACGAGTTCGAGACGGAGGTGGTGGCGGCCTACATCACGGAGCTGGAGGCCTTGGAGTCCAAGGTGAAGCAGCGCGGCGGGCTGGTGGCCACCCCGGAGGAGTCGGACGCCCAGGGAGCCGACGCGGGAGCAGGGGCCAACGACAAGGGCCCGAAGAGCAAGTCCAAGAAGAAGCCCAAGAAGGAGGGGGCCTGAGCGGGCCGCCCCCTTTGAGGGCAGGTGCGTGTCTGGGGAGATGGGGCTTCTGGCGCTGCGGCCAGTTCCTCAGAGGCACGCCGTTTGGGAGGTTTTGGCATTGGCACCGCAATGCGACACACAAGTGCGAATCTAACCTGGACAGTGGGCTGTCCAGCTCAGCAGATCCTGAGAGGCTTTTCCCCATGCCGCTGCCGTTCGTGGAGGTGGCGGTGCGCGCGTCGAGGGAGCAGGCGGACCCCGTTGGTCGGAAGCAGTTGCGGATGACCGAGAGGGCCCAGCATCTCACGAACGTGCTCGTCTCAATGTTCTCCTACTGGGAGTGCGGCTGCCCGAAGGCAGCGGCAGCCTACCCTGACCTCCGCTGGTCTCCTGCACGACGGGTGGCGGCGGAGAACCTCTTTCAGGATGTGTTCGAGTTTTGCCGTGCTGCTGGACGTGACGCTCACGCAGCACGAGGACTGGGGAGGCTACAGAAGTTGGCTTCCGAATTAGCATCTCTACCCGGTGAGGCGTACGAGCGGCAGCAGCGCCCAGATACCGAGCCTGGTTGGGATATGCAAGCAGGACAGCTGTCGGCGGACACACTGGCGCGTGCGTTGGAGGTCCAGCCCGACCGTGTGAAGTTGAAGACCCCTGGGCCAGGCTGCGATCCTGCTGACCACCTGACGGGCAAGCAGCTCGCGGAGTACGTCAGCTACATGGACCGCTGCTTGGCTCCCGAGGCCTGGCCGGCGCCCTTGCCGAGGAGGTGCCACCGCATCTCGAAGGATAACGAGCTGAAGCTGGTGAAGGACCTCCTGGAGCGCGGGATGGGGACTCTCGTCCCGGCCTGCGACGTGCCGCGCGACAAGGCTGGGTGCCCTCTGGCGTCGGGCTGGTTCGCGGTCGAGCACAGCGAGAAGTGGGACCGTCTGATTCAAGATAGGCGTCCTCAGAATGCGACTGAGGAGCGCCTCGCCTGGCTGCAGTTGCCGTCGGGAGAGCAGCTGAAGTTGCTGAGGTTGAACTCGCCGTCGGAGCACGTCAGGGGGACCGTGTACGACCTGAAGACCTACTTCTACCAGGTGAAGCGGCCGCAGGGCACGGAGTCGCGGAACGTGGTCGGGCGGGCCTGGCAGGGCCGACAGCTGGGGAAGCTGGCCCCGGACCCGAACCAGCACTACTTCGTGGCGCTGACCGTCTGGGGCATGGGCGACGCCAACTCGTGCGACGTCTGCCAGGAGACGAACGTGAGCATCCTTCGGAAGAGTGGGTGCATGACACCTGCCGAGTCGTTGAACGCCCAGCTCACCGTGCCTGTCGGCCGGACTTGGGAGGGCAACTACCTCGACGATCACTTGACCGTGCAGGTGTTCAGCGACAGCGAGCGGGGCAAGGGCCTCCGCGACACGGAGATCGGCGAGCGGGCCAAGCAGGCCTGGGAGCAGGCCGGGCTGCCTCGCTCAGTGGAGAAGGACGTTATCGAGCAGCCCGACTTCACCGCCTGGGGCACGGAGGTGAGAGACGGGCCCGGCGAGGTCGGCAGCCCGCTGCACAAGCGGCGGATCTTGGCCTCGCTGACCTTGGACATTCTGGAGAGCAAAAAGATTTCAAAAGGGATGTTCAGAATGTTGCTTGCAAATTACGTTCACCCATTCAGCCATCGTCGCGAGCTCTTTGGGAGCTTCCATCGTTCGTTCACATGGTTAGAAAGCCTGACTTCCGAACGAGATCTGGTCACGATTCCCGCAGACATTCGAGACGAGCTGTTCGCCGCCGCCGCCCTCCTCGCCCTCGGAGTTGCTCACGTCCGTTGGCCCGTGGACCCCGAGGTTTCGGCGAGCGACGCGACCGAGGACTCGTGCGGGTCCTGCACGGCGAAGGTCCCCAGTAAGATCTCCAGGGCGCTCTTCAGGGTTGGGGCTCATAGAGGTGAACACGTGAGGCTCGACTGGAACGAGATCGACCAGGTCCTGGCTTCCACCAGGATGTGCAGGCCCTTGAGTGACATAAACGAGGCCTTCGCGAGCTTCGACTGGAAGGTGCAGAGGGGAGGTAGGTTCGCAAAGCATAGTCACATAAATCTTCAGGAGATGCGGGCGCTGAAAGGCGAGATCAGACGTAGAGGTTTCCAGAACATCCAGAAGGTGCTGAATGAGGTCCCTGAGGCTCCAGCGTTTGGGGGTGCAGCAGGTCTTGGGAGTTCGGGCCGTCCTGGGCGTAGGGCTCCGAAACAGTTCGACGACTCGAAGGGCGTCTCCCGGAAGGTCGTGGGCGTGACTAGGGGCTCGGACCAGATCGACGACTCGAATGGCATCACAGAAAGAAGACAGGGGAAAGAGGCTTCGAGGGGTCGGGAGAGTGCAGGGACCACGTTCGTGTGCGGGGTCGACAGCCGTGTGTGTGCAGGAGCGTTTGGAAAGGGGCGCTCATCATCGTTCAAGCTAAATGGCATTCTGCGTACCGTCATGCCCTACCTGCTGAGCTGCCGTTGCCATGTGGCTCTAGTCTGGATCGGGACGCACTTCAACCCGGCGGACGCCCCGTCCAGGTTTCGGCCGCTGCCCGAGCCGGGCCCGCCGCCAGCCTGGATAGAGGCCAGCAGGCGCGCGGCGAGCGCGGCGGCCGCTCGCGCCGAGGCCAGGCGGGCTGCTGGCTCGCCCGACGCGCCCGCGGCGGACCAGGGCAAAGCCAGGGCAGAGGCGGCCCCCGAGGGCGTCAGCGCGGAGGAGGCGCCCTGCCCAGTCGGCGCTGCTGCTGGCTCGTCTGCTGCCGAGGTCTGCGCTCCGCCGCCGTGCAGCCCGCTGCCTTGGGCTGTGCCGGGCGGCCGTGCCAGGCGCTGGCAGAAGCGGGAGTACTTTGCTGGGAAAGGCGAGGTGACGAGGGCCTGGGCGGACGCCGGGGCCTGGATCGAGCCGCCGCTGGACGCCTACCCGCCCGAGGGCTACAGACCAGAGCACGACCTGCTGCTGGCGGTGAACGCGAGGCGTGAACTGGCTCAGATCCGCGCCCATGCGGTGCGAGTCGGTGTGTGGGCCACGCCGTGCACGACGTTCGGGCTGCTGTGCCAGAACTGCGGCCCGGGGACGCGGACGGCTGACCGACCACAAGGCGACGGCACCCGGCCCGCTGAGCGCCAGGGCAACAGCCTCGGCCTCACCACGGCAGCGGGCTGCACCGCGCTGGGCGAGGAGGGCGGGCTGTGGGTGGTCGAGAACCCCCGCCGCTCGTGGCTGTTTCGCCAGCCCGCCATGCAGCGACTCATGGCCCGTGAAGGCGTGTACCTCGTGGAGTGCGACATGTGCCAGTTCGGTCTCGCGCCGCCCGACGAGCCGGAGGCGAGGCACAAGAAGAGTACCTACCTGCTCGGCAACTTCCCGGAGCTGCGGAGGCTTGGGAGGCGCTGTCAGGGCAAGTGCAAGCACGTGCACCTGGAGGGCGCGGTCAAGATTGCAGGGCGCTGGCAGAAGCGGGCGGCACTGGCATCGGCCTACACGCCCGAGTTTGCCCAGGCGCTCGCGGCCGCGCTGGCTGCCGCCGAGACGAGACTTCGTGGCTCGCCGATGCAGGTGGGGCCGCGGGGTGTCAGCTATCTTTGACAGCACGCTGGGCTTTCCTGGCGAGGGTCCTGCTGCGGGTCATCCTCAACGGCGTGATCTGCAGGCCTCGCTGCACGGGGAAGCCCACGCTGGGAGGCTCGTGAAGGCAGCGGAGGAGCTGACCGCCTACGGCCGCTCGCACGGCTGGGGCCGGCTGGACCGCTGGCTGCCAGACGCCTCCCGAGGCAGAGTGGTCAAGCGACTGATAGAGGTGATTCAGTACTTGTTCAATGAAAAGAGACCGATCGCAGAAGCTAGGTGCGCAGTGTTGGCGGTGCAGCAGCGCCGCCCTGACCTGAGAGGGCAGCTGGGCGGGGCTTGGGACTCAGTCAGGTCCTGGGCCTTCGGCGAGGACTCGCAGACGCGCACGCCCATCACGCGGGAGATCCAGCGCACGCTGCGGAGGTGGGCGCTGGCCAAGGCTTTGCCCCTGTCCCGCCCGCCGTGCCTGGCGCTGCTAGAGTACAGCATCTTCGTGCGGGTGGCCATGGACGGGCTGCTGAGGCCGGGGGAGGGCGCGAACCTTAAGGGTATGCACGTCCGCTTTAACCGCAGGAAGTCGTCAGATCAGGCTGTGCTGGTCATCGAGAGTCCGAAAAACAAAGCTTTCTTGGGCAAGAGACAGACGGTCTTGCTGACGCGCCCCTCCACCGTGGCCTGGCTTCAACGGTGGATGCATCGAGTGGGGCCTGACGACCCAGTTTTCCCTTCTGGCTACTCGGGCCTCCGGCAGATCCACGTGGGCCTCGTCAAGCAGCTTGGGATCCCACAGTTCACGCTAGCGGGTCTTAGAGCGGGCGGAGCGACCGAGCTGTTTATGCGCACCAGAAATATTGCTTGGGTAAAGTTCCATGGGAGATGGGCTTCAGAGCGTTCTCTTGCACACTACATCCAGGAGGCCAATGCTGCCGCAGCCTTGTTCGATCTCGAGCCCAGCATTGCCGAAGTTTTGCGCCGCATTCGAGTGGAGTTCAGCTGCTTGGATGTCGGCCCGCCCTGCATCGGATAAACCCTCGACAGCGCGCCTGCGCCAGTCGGCAACGGTCATGCTCGACGCAGCGGGCAAGGTCGAGGTATCAGCAGGAAAGATAGCGTTTGGAGAATCAGTTGCAGCAGTCTTTGAAGGAAAGCAAGATTATGCGAAGCAAGTGGCTTCGCGTCAGAGTCAGTCGTACCCATTGAAAGTGTTACGTGCCTACACCCGTGCAATGCATGCCTTGGAGGAGCTCGGCGGCATCATGCCGGAGACGTTGTGCGCAGGACCGCTGCAGGATGGCGATGAAGCGGGAGGCCCAAAGGATGCCTTGGTCGTCGCAGTCCCGAAGCACCTTGTCAAGACCGTCACCTCCGGCAAAGCCGAGCCGCCCGCCCGCTACGGGCTGGTGCTGTCATGGTGGGCGTCTGCGGGATCGTGGTGGGCATTGCTGCGCCTCCTCTGGCTGGACGACTTCGCCCAGAGCATCTTCGACGGGAGGCACTTCAAGTTTCTGACCTGGCCGCTCCTTAGTGTGTTCGCGATTCTGCTATTCTATAGGCCCGACTGGATCGTGGACTGTCTGGCGAGTATCTTTTTCGGAGTCCTTGAGCATGCGGCGGACCGCTCGGTAGCCAGTGTCTATCGATTGGGCCGTCGCGGTGCAGATGCAGTTACTTCGGCGGCTACTCGTACCCAAGATGTTGCCGAGGCTGTCGTCACTGTGTTCGAGAACGCCTCGCTCGTCTGGGCAAACCTATCCGATCATATAGAGCAGGTGGCAGAAGTGGTCGGCCCAGCTGTGACGTCCGCGGTGGGCGCCTCGGTTGAGTTCGTCGACCTCGTCATTGACAAGACCGCCACCGCCGCTGCCGACAAACTGTGGAGCTGCTAGATGACCTGCCCGAGCAGCTCCAGGCCGGGGCCGTGGATATCGCCACCACCATGGCGTCTGCAGTCGTGGACGTGCCGCCGGCCCCGACCCTGGCACAGCCGGCGCCGCCAGTCACCTTGCAGACCAAGAAGGGTGGCTGGGTAAAATATGCAGTGACCCTCATCGTGGGAGCCTACCTCCAGCGTCGGTTTCGAGGTTGACTTCAGCCCGCGCGCCGAGCTGGAGGATCCACGGCTTCGTGTACCACGGCTTCGCCGATGTGTGGAGCTTCGCTCGCGCCCGCCCGCCCTCCCGAAAGGCTGGTGGGGTTGGCAGTTGTGATTTTGAGATCGAGCCAGCTTCAGAGTGTGCCTGCCCGCCCGGACAAAGGCCGTGCGTGAGCAGGCAGTGGCAGCAGCAGGCTCGTGTTGGGATACCTTCGAGGACTAACGCACGTGTGTCGCAAAAGTGAGTGAGACACTCGTGCGCTTGTATTCTGTCGCAGCCCTCTCGGGCTCAGCTCCGCCGCAGGGGTCCCCACCCAGTCTAGCCAGACGAGAGCTGCCCTTTAGCTCTCGGGAGGCGGCAGAGACAGGTAGGGGAGAGGGGGGGGCCTCAAGCGCAGCCACCTCCACCCCGACCGCCATCCCATTTTTCTTTTTTCGGCAGTTGTGATTTTGAGATCGAGCCAGCTTCAGAGTGTGCCTGCCCGCCCGGACAAAGGCCGTGCGTGAGCAGGCAGTGGCGGCAGCAGGCTCGTGTTGGGATACCTTCGAGGACTAACGCACGTGTGTCGCAAAAGTGAGTGAGACACTCGTGCGCTTGTATTCTGTCGCAGCCCTCTCGGGCTCAGCTCCGCCGCAGGGGTCCCCACCCAGTCTAGCCAGACGAGAGCTATATATATATATATATATATATATATATATATATATATATATATATATATATATTATATACCGGCCTACAGGGCCGGGGGCTCCCTGGCCAGGACCGCAACCCCCCGCGGGGGGATCGGGCCTCCGGGAGCGCCCTTGTCCGGCCCAAGAGCGCCCCAAGAGCGCTCCGCGACAGGCCCAGCAGGCTCCAAGAGGCCCATGAGGGCGCCAAGAGGGCCCCAAGATGCCCAAGATAAACCCAAGACGGCCAAAGAGGCTCCCCAGACGCTCCAAGAGGCCTCCAAGAGGCCCCCCAGAAAACCCCCAGAGGCCAAAATCGTGCATTTTACGAAAGTTTTTGACACATTTTGCCTTTCCCGCCTTTTCAGCTTTCCGACGCTCCACGACGGCTCACAGGCCTCCCGCAGACGCCCCAAGACAGCCCAAGAGGCCTCCAAGAGGGCCTCAAGACAGCTCTGGAGGGCCCCAAGACGGCCCAAGATGCGCCCAAGACGGGCGAAGAGAGGCCCAAGACGGCACCAAGAGGGCTCCAAGAGGGGAATTGCGAACCGGAAATTCGAGCCTCCCGCCTCCACAGGGCCCCGGGAGGCCCCAAAAGGGCGCCAAGAGGCCCCAGGAGATCCCCAAGATAAACCCAAGACGGCCAAAGAGGCCCCGAAGACGCTCCAAGAGGCCTCCAAGAGGCCCCCCCAGAGGGCCCCAAGACGCCAAAATCGTTCATTTTACAACGGTTTTGGACACATTTTGCCTCTCCCGCCTTTGCAGCTTTCCGACGCTCCACGACGGCTCACAGGCTTCCCGCAGACGCCCCAAGACAGCCCAAGAGGCCTCCAAGAGGGCCTCAAGACGGCTCTGGAGGGCCCCAAGACGGCCCAAGACGCGCCCAAGACGGGCGAAGAGAGGTCCAAGACAGCCCCAAGAGGGCCCGAAGAGGGGAATTGCGAACCGGAAATTCGAGCTGGGCCCCAAGAGGCCCCAGGAGACCCCCAAGATAAGCCCAAGACGGCCAAAGAGGCCCCGAAGACGCTCCAAGAGGCCTCCAAGAGGCCGCCCCCCAGAGGGCCCCAAGAGGCCAAAATCGTTCATTTTACAACGGTTTTGGATACATTTTGCCTTAGCCGTCTTTTCAGCTTTCCGACGCTCCACGACGGCTCACAGGCCCCCCGCGGACGCCCAAAGACAGCCCAGGAGGCCTCCAAGAGGCCCTCAAGACGGCTCTG
The DNA here is from genome assembly GCA_963575745.1 of Prorocentrum cordatum. Classification (NCBI taxonomy): domain Eukaryota; class Dinophyceae; order Prorocentrales; family Prorocentraceae; genus Prorocentrum; species Prorocentrum cordatum. The sequence continues at coordinate 122,147 of CAUYUJ010021299.1, forward strand.
GAGGGCCCCAAGACGGCCCAAGACGCGCCCAAGACGGGCGAAGAGAGGCCCAAGACGGCACCAAGAGGGCTCCAAGAGGGGAACTGCGAACCGGAAATTCGAGCTTCCCGCCTCCACAGGGCCCCGGGAGGCCCCAAAGGGGACACAAGAGGCCCCAGGAGACCCCCAAGAGGCACCCAGGAGGCCCGAACGAGGCTTCACGGGGCTCCCAAACAGCCCCGAGGAACCTTACAACGGACGGTGCGGACGAGCCGATTTTCGGACCGCCGCCGCCGCCGGTCCAAGAAAACTGCCTCCTGGACGCCATGCGCGCCGTGGCCCTCCTGCGGTGGCACATCCCGCCCCGGGCCAGCGCAGAGGCCCTCGGATCCCAGAGAGAATTCTCCGTCGTCGGCGGTGTCGCCGTCGTCGGCGTCGTCGTCGTCGACGCCGTCCCCGCCTCGGTCGCCCCTCGGGACCGCGCTCGCCCCTTCGACTTCTCGGCTCGCCTCCCGCCGATGTTCTCGTCGCCCTTCGACTTTCGGAGGCTCCTCCGGGGGTCCTGGGTCCAGTGCTCCGGCCTCTCCAGAGCGCTTCAAGTGGCCGAAATCGGTAATTTTTCAAAGGTTTTGGAGAGATTTAGCCTTTTCGGCTGTCCGACGTTCCAAGACGGCCCAATAGGCCCCCAAAAGTGCCCAAAGACGGCCCAAGAGGGCCCCCAGACGACCCCAGAAGCGCCCAAGACAGCCCAAGAGAGCCCCAAGACGGCCCCAAGATGCGCCCAACAGGGAACCACGAATCCAAAATTCGACCTTCCCGCTTGAAGAGTGCCCCAGGAGGCCCCAAGGAGAACCCAAGAGGCCCCAGGAGGTCCCCGAGAGGCACCCAGGAGGCCCAAACGAGGCTTCAAAAGGCCACAAAACAGCCCCGAGGAGGCCCCACTACGGCCCCAAAGGGGTCACCGAGAAGATGCGAAACTGCGCTCACGACGTTCCCGACAGGCCAACCACGAGATCCAAACCAACACCCATGAGGCCTCTGACCCACCACCTAGGGCACCCGCCGCCCGTTCGCCGTCCGCGTAGCACGCACCACTCTGTACTCAACAGCTTCAGTCTCCAAGACAACACCCTGTAGTCAACAGCCCCCGTCTTCAAGGCAACACCCTGTGCTCAACAAGCTCCCACTGCAAGAGAGCACCCTTAAGGAATCCATTCAAATCCTGACCCGCCCGCCCGCCCGCCACCCGCCCGCCCGCCGCCCGCCTGGCCGCTCGCCCGCCTTCCGCGTAGCACGCGCCACCCTGCACTCAACAGCCTCCGCCTCCAGGACAACACCTAGCATTCAACAGCCCCCAGCGCTCCCGGGACTGCCCAGGTCCGCTCCCAAACGCGCCACGACACGCCAAGAGGGCCCTAAAGCATGCTAAGACAGCCTCAAGAGGCCCCGGACACGCCGAAGATGGCCTCAGGACGGCCGACGACGCCGCCAAAACGCCCCAAGAGCGCCTCCAGAGGCCCCTCCACAGGGCCCCGCATTTTTGCGCTATCGCATGTTCCGCCTCCCCACGGTCCTGGACGGCGCCAGAGGCCGTTCAGATCGCTCCAAGACGGCCGAAGAGGCTCCCAAAAAAGACCAGAGACGGCCCAGGAGGCTCCCCAGATAATTCAACAGGGCTTCGAGAACGCCCCAAGAGAGCCCCAAGAGCGACCCAAGAGAGCCCGAAGAGCGCGACATTTCAAGGTCTCCAGCCTGAGAGGCTCCTAGGACGCTCCTGGAGGCCATCAAGAGGCTCCCAAGAAGCCCCGCGAGGCTCCCAAGAGGCCCCCCGGAAGCCCCAATGAGTTCCCAAGGGGCCCCAGGGAGGCCCCCTGCGGGCCCCCAAGAGGCTTCGGCAAATCGTATTTCCCAGAGCTTTCCGGGAACATGATTCCTTGGGCTTCCGTCCACCGCCCCAACCATGTTTCCAATAGGCTTGCCGACAAGGCCACAAAGGGCGCCTCGGTAAGCCCCCAGAGGCCCCCCTGTTAGGAGAGCCGAGCAAATCATGTTCCCGGAAAGCTTCCTGGGAACTTGATTCTCGGGTTGCCGCCTTCTCCCCAAACCATGTTCCCTAAACGCCCGCCAGGATAAAAACACGAGGGCCCCAAGCAGCGTTACCTGCCTTGACGCTCGGAAACGCGTCAGGTTCCGAAGCCTCCGGAGGCGCCCAGCGACACCCCAACAAATCATGTTCCCAGGAAGTCTTACGGTCAGTGCCGCCGACGTTGACGGAGGACGGTCCAGGACACCCAGAAATCTCCCAAACAGGCTTCCAAGAGGGCGCCGAGACAGCCCAGGGCCGCCCCCACACGGCCCAAGCCCCAAGACAAACGAAAAGGGCCGCAAGAGGCCCCCAGGAGGCCCCGAAACGAGGACATATCGTTCGAACGCGCCCAAGATGGCCCCCAGACGGCCCACAAGGCTTCCAACACGGCCCAAAGGGACGCCAAAATCATTGATTGTCTTTCGATTTTTGATGGATTTCAGACACCCCACGAGGGCGCCGAGACGGCCCAGGGACGCCCTGCCGCGGGCACGAGGTGGGGCTCGGGATGGGGCCCTCGCGCAGGGAGGCCCGGGGGCCCTGCCGTGGTGCTGGGGGCCTTGTAAAGTCGCCAGAAGACAGCCCTGGATTGCCAGAAATGGCGTTTCCAGACAACGAACACGACTAATGACCGCCCGAGATCACCCCAGAATTGGTCCCTGACTGTCCAAGAGGCTTCCAAGACGCCCCAAGAGGTCTCCAAGATGGCTCCCAAGGAGCCCCAGGAGGCACAACTGATTTGTTTTCCTTTGGTTTTTGATAGATTTTCGAGTTCTCGCCTTTTGAGTTTCCTGACGCCCCACGACGGCCCAAGAGGCTTCAATTTCCGCTCCAAGGCATCCCCAGAGGCCTCGAAGACGGTCTCAAGACAGCCCACGGGGGTCCCAAGACGGCGCCAGAGGCGTCCAAGGCGGAGCGAGAGGGCCCCAACGCGGCCCCAAGATGGAGGGTTGACACGACCCGAAAATCCGAGTCTTCCATCCCGAGAGGCTCTCAGGAGGCCCCGAGAAGCCCTAACAGGCTCCAAGAGGCCCCAGGAAGCCCCCCCAGGGGGCCGAAGCGTATCCAAGAGGCCTCCCACGAAGGCCCCAAGAGGCACAAATCCATGTCTTGCCGTAGGTGTTTGATTGATGTTAGAGCTTTCAGCCTTTTGGCGTCCTGGCGCTCCAAGACGGCCCAAAAGGCCTCCAAGACCAATCCGAGATAGCCCACGAGGCCTCCAACAGGGCCCAAGACAGCCCGAGAGGGCACCAATACGGCCCCAAGGGGGGCCCAAGAGGGGTAAGACGAACCGAAAATCCGAGCCTTCCACCCCGAGAGGCTCTCAGGAAGCCCCAGAGGCCCCCAAATGGGACCCAAGAGGCCCTCAAGAAGCTCCCCAGAAGGCCGAAGAGGTTCCAAGAAGCAATGTTTTCCCATCGGCTTTTGATGGATTTTAAAGTTCCCAGCCTTTTGGCTTCCCGACGCTCCAAGACGGCCCAAGAGGCCCCCAAGACTGCAGAGGCCTCCAAGAGGGCCCCAAGACGGCCCACGAGGGCCCCAAGACGGTGCCCGAGGTGCCCAAGACGGCCCGAGAGGGCCCCAAGAGGGCCCCAAGAGAGCCCCAAGAGGTGAACGCGAACCCAACAGCAGAGCCTTTCGCCCTAAGAGGCCCACAGGAGGCCCCAAGAGTCCCCAAGTGGTTCGACGAGGCCCACCAAAGCCCCCCACCAGGCCACAAAAGGCTCACAGGAGACGTACACGGGGCCAATCAAAATTGCTTCAAGGAGGCCCCGGGAGGCTTCCGGATTGCCCCAATGTGGCCTCAAGCCGGGCCTTTACGCAGCCAAGACGGCCAATTGTCTGCTTCAGGCTGCAGAACATCACTTTCCGACTGCCCGGAGAACCCTGACGATGCCTCCAAGGGACCCCAAGAAGCCCCAAGATGCCCCCCGAGAAGCACCCAAGATGTGCCTGCAACAGCCAATTGAGGAAGCATGGAGGGTCCCCCAGAAGCCCTTCAGATGCCCCCACGAAGACCCAAGAGGTTTCCAAGAGGCCCTCAGGAGGCATGACTATGTCACGCGCCTGTGCTTGATAGCGCTGTCCAAGATCCTCAAGCGCGCCCCTGGCCTGGGCTAGAACCCGAGCGCGCGCGAAGCGCGCGCGATGGTCGTAGTATCTATATATATATATATATATATATATTTATTTATCGACAGGGAGCATTGTCTTGCCAGTTCGGATGCCAGTGTGTTGGCGGAGATGACCTTCTCCATTACCTGTCCTGTCCTGTCGTTGTCCCATCCCTTGATCGTCTGCTTCACCGTCTGCCTGAACATTGGGGTCAAGAGCCTGACGCCGCCTGCCGCCCCCACCTTCCCCCCCTCGATCCCCAGGCCCTGGCCAGTGTCTTAGTTGCCATAGCTTCCATCCATTCTGCCTTCCAGGCCCCGCGTTCTCGTGCAGCCCCCCCTGCGTCTTTCACGCATCAAACTGTTGTCAGCCGTCTTCGCGCAGTCATCCGTAGAGGGACGAGGCTTCTAGGCCTCGTTAGATTGTCAGTTGTGGGACGGAGCTTGCTCTCTCGACGGGTGGGTCTCCTCCTCCTCCTACTCCTCATCCTCCTCCTCCTCCTCCTCCCCCGGGACTTCTCCCTCTTTTCTCCCCGCTCCTCAGAGCTCAGAGCTGCGGACGTTTCCGGGTCAAGCCCTGGCGCCCTCGGTGGCGTTCCCGACCGGCTGGTTCTGGGAGGGCAAACGGAACCAAAAGGTACGGAGGGAAGAAGGAGCCACCGTTGTTGTTGTTGAACATTATTACTTCTAAAGAATAATTATTGTTGGGACCCCTGGTGCACGACCCCCCCGCCGCGCCTAGGCCGCAGCCTCATTTTCATCATTTTCGTGAGGAAGTCTCAGGCAAAACGGGTTGGTCCGGATCCGGTTGTGTTGTTACGATCGGTTTTCCCTTGCAAAAAATAAGCTAAAGTGGACATTTCTTGTTCTAACATACCCAAACTTCAAGAATCCCTTGCAAAAAAATAAGGTAAAGTGGACATTCGCGCGCGCAAGACGAAATCCTTCCAAAACCTTAGGTTCGTAGCGATTTTAACATAAAAACATCAAAAAACCAATGGTTTTTCAAAACAAAAATGTCAAAATTTCATCCCGCGCGCTCTTGCGGATTCGTAGGAAACCCAACACTTTTTAAACATTTCTGTCAAACGGGCTTTTGCGAGCATCTTTTTCGAACTTCTGCAACAACGGTTGCGCACCTGCCAGGGCCATCATCCCTGTCAAATAATACCATGCGGGACACATTCGTTTTTTCTTCGCGCGCGCACGCCGTCGTCGTCGGCCGCGGGGCCCTGAATAGTAGCCACGGTCGTCCGCATGCCACGAAGTGAAGTGTCCGAACGTCATAGGGCGGGAAGCTGGGTGTGGGTGGTGGCGAAGAGTCGTTTGGAAATTTGGTAGAGCTTGAACCGGCCCCCCCACAAAGTGGGGGCATTGCCCGCCTCCTATGAAAACCCTGGCACTGGTGAGAACGGTGTGTCCCCACGTGCTAGTAATTGTTGTTGTTGTTGTTGCTGCTGCTGCTGCTGCTGCTGTTGTTGTTGTTGTTGTTGTTGTTGTTGTTGTGGTTGTTGTTGTTGTTGTTGTCGTTGTCGTTGCCGTTGTTGTTGTCGTTGTCGTTGTCGTTGTCGTTGTCGTTGTCGTTGTTGTTGTTGTTGTTGTTGTTGTTGTTGTTGTTGTTGTTGTTTTCTCATTTCTGAAGAACAATTAATGTTGATCCCCCCTCGCCAGTGCACGCTGTTTTTTCTAAGTCAAAGTGCGCCCCCCGACGCTCGCACCCCGTTGTCCTATCATGGGAAATCTTGATGCTCAAACTGCGCCCCTGGCCCACGGATTACAACAACAAGGGCTCCCGCCTGAGAGTTCCTTGCAATTTAGCCAGGACCCCCGCTCCCGCCCGAGACTTCTTCGCATTTTATTCATGAATCGCGCTCTCGCTGGGGACTTCCTTACAATTTATTCAGGAATCGTCCTCCCGGCGCTTTGGAGTCGCGCTCTCGCTGGAGACTTGCTTGCAATTTATTGACGAATAGCGCCTCTGCGTTGGGATTTCATGCAATTTATTCAAGCGCCGCGCTCCCGACAGCCAGGCGCCCACGAGTCGCGCTCACGCTTGGGAGTCCTTTACAGATTACCTAGAAATCGGGATCTCGCTGCCCTTCGTGGTCCCGTTGCAGCCCTTCGTGGCCCCCTCGCTTTGTTTCGTGGCCCTGTTGCAGCCCTTCGTGGCCCCCTCGCTTTGTTTCGTGGCCCCGTTGCAGCCCCTCGTGGTCTCCTCGCTGCCCTTCGTGGCCCCGTTGCAGCCCTTCGTGGCCCCCTCACTTTGTTTCGTGGCCCCGTTGCAGTCCTTCGTGGTCCCTCTTCGTGGCCATGTTGCAGCCCTTCGTGGCCCCGTTGTAGCCCTTCGTGGCCCCCTCGCTCCCCCTCGTGGCCCCGTTGCAGCATTTCGTGGCCTCCTCGCTGCCCTTCGTGGCCCCATATATGTATGCCCTTCGGGGCCCCCGCTCGTTCGCGCCCGTGGTGGTCCCATATGCATGCCCTTCGCGGCCCCGCGGCCGCCCTTCGTGGCCCCGTTGCTGCCCTTCGTGGCCCTGTCCTTGTCCTCCGCGGCCCAACATGCGCATGCCCTTCGTGGCCCCCGCTCGCCCGCGCCCGTCGTGGCCCCGTTGCATGCCCTTCGTGGCCCCTCTGTCGTCGTTTGTGGCCCCCTCGTTGTCCTACGTGGCCCAGTTGCTACCCTCAGTGGCCCCATCGTTGCCTTCTGTGGCCCTGTATTATCTGCCCTTCCTGGCCCCCGCTCGTTCGCGGTCTTCGTGGCCCCATACGCATTCCTTTCGTGTCCCCGCTGTCGCCCTTCGTGGCCTACTTCGTGTCCTTCGTGGCCCTGCTGTCATAGTTTTTCGCTCTCGCTTTCGCTCGTCGTCGTCGTCGTCGCCGTCGTCGTCGTCGTCGTTGGCGTCGTCGTCGGCGTCGTCGTCGTCGTCGTCGTCGTCGTCGTGGTCGGTCCCTTGTCCGTCCCTCTTGGGGTCGGGTCGACGGTCCGCGGCCGCCCCGCCGATGAGTGCTGCCGCTGGCCAGGCCGACGGTCCGCGGCCGCCCCGCCGCTTGGCGGGACCCGGCCTGCAGGGGGGAAAAGTCCACCCCCGCGCGCGGCGGCGCCCTGGGCGAATCTCCCCCGCAGCTGCTCGAAGGTATCCTGCGCGTTCAACATGGACGCGCGCCCGCGCCGCTCGCGGTCCACCACGAAATTCGCCAGCTTGCGCTCCACGTCGTCCTCGGCCTTCTCGCTCGGCCACCTCCGGCGCTTCCCGTATCGCGCCTCCAACGCCTGCAGCCGGCGGTGCTCAAAGTCCAGCGCGACCTCTAACTCCGCGCGCCAGCGGTCGTCCAAGCCCTGGAAGCTGCGATCGCGCACATTGCCAACCCACCTCGCCATTTGCCGTTCGCGCGGATTCTCGTCAGGAGAGACGCGCTGCGGAGCGCGTCCGTGCTTCTCCGCGAACGCCCGCATCGCGAGCGCGTTTTCCTGCGCCGTGCGCCGCCGCCACGCGCGCCTATTCACCAGCGCGTCGTACCGCGCCCAGTTCTCCTCGTTCAGCACGTTCTGGCCAGTGCTGACATGGTCGATCCACTTCGCCAGCTCCGCCTCGTCCCCGTCCTCCGCACTCCGCTTCGGCAACTCTTCGAGCGCCCCCGCGTGCTCTTCGATGCGGTCCAGCATCGAACGCGCTCTGGCGTTCCGCTCCCCCTGGCGGTCCACGAGCGCGTCGAATCCTATAGGGTTACGAAACGTATGGGGTGTGTGTGCGTGCCAAAATGGAGCGGCGCCGCCGTGCGAGCCGCGCCACGGGGACCTTAGGAGGAGCTCCCTCTGGGGCCACGGAACGTGTGAGGGTGTGCCAAAATAGGCAGCGCCGCGATGCGAGCTGTGCCACTGGGACCTTAGTGGGAGTTCCCCATCGGGCCACGAAGCGTGTGAGGGGTGTGCCAAAATGGGGCGGCGCAGCCATGCGAACCGCGCCACTGGGCTCCCATTGGGGCCACGATGCGAGTGAGGGGCGTGCCAAAGTGGAGCGGCACCGCCATGCGAGCGGCGCCGCTGGGACCTTAGTTGGAGCTCCCTATGGGGCCGTAGCCATGTTGGCTATAGCCGTGTGGTTCAAGCGGCTCAAGGCCCCGCTGCCATTTGTCCACTTGTTGCTGCGCGAACACGTTCGCATCTTGCCTGGGAAGCGCATGTTTTCTTCGCCCGAGCCCCGGCGATCCGCACTTGAGGGCCCATCGCCACCTTTGAAGAAGAGCAAGGCAAAGGGGGAGCTCGCCGGAATGTCTGGCGGCGAGCTGGGCGCTGGGGAGGGTGGGAAAGTGGCTCTGAAGGCAATTCGGAGGGTGTTTAAGGAGGAGATCGTGCCCGCCAGGATCTCCGTGGACAAACTCTTCGAAGATCTTGCGTCCTTCAAGGCCAAGGTGCAGGGGGACCTCGGCAGCGGGGCTGCGCCTGACCAGCGGTGATGGCAAGAGCGCGGCGCTTGAGGCAGAGGTCACGGGGCTCAGAGAAGAGATGGGGGGCATGGGGGTCGGCATGGACGCGACGCAGAATTACAATGGCAATATCATTGTCGTCATCGGCAACATCCTAGGCGCCGCCGAGCTGGGCGAGGCGAAGGCCTGGCTGACGAAGCAGCGCGAGGGCAGCGGCTCCCCAGGGCCCTTGGACATGCTCTGCAAGGTTGACGTGTACAACGGCATCGTCATTGCAAAGTGTTCTTTCCCAGTGCGCAGGGGCAGTGTCATCGTGTGGCCAGACAGGCTGCAGCGAGTACTTCGAGCAGTGCGCGGGCGAAGGTCGACCTCTCTTTGGGGCCTCGGACAGCAGGGTCGGCCTTCTTTGCGATGGAAAGGATGTTGGCGGGGCGGGGGTGTGGGGAGAGGGAAGTCGACGTGGGCGCGGGGGCCCGTGTGCCCAAGGTGGTGAGGGCGCTGGTTGTCACGGCCGAGGCGGAGAACCGCGCCCTCGAGCTTGCCTGGTGCAGCGGGGAGTGGCAGCGGCGGGGGGCTTTGCAGTCAGTCGTCGTTGGAGCATGCCGCGCTCGAGGCTGCAGCTCGGGGGAAACTCGATCGCGCGAAAGCCTGCGAGGGGATGGGGGGCAAGGAGTGGAGTGGCTCCCAAAACTGGGAGACGCGGCAGCCCATGGGTAATTCATTGCATGTTTCTTCGTCGATTTTCCTGCGCCTTCAAGCGGCGGCGAGATCACCGGCGCATGTTCCCGGAACGTCGAGTGCTCGACGGGCGACGGAATTCAGCGCGCTTGCATGCGCGCGGAGGTGAACGCCATCGATGTCACGGTGATGCCCGAGTCCGGGCGGATGAACGCAGACGCCTTCGAATGGCACGCAGGACGCGCAGTGGGCTTTTCCGGGCCGAGCTCGGGGGCGTGCGAGTAGGCGGGCGCAGGCTTCATTGTCTCCCGAGGCTTCCTCAAGCGCGTTGTCGGCCTCTTCCCCGCCAACAACCGCGCGGCGTGCCTCGAGGTCGCATCTTCGAAGAGGGCGATCGCCATCAGGCGCGCGCGCAACTCGCAACGGGCGGCCGCGTGGAGAGCGCGCTAGTTTATATGGGGAGTTGGAGCGGCATTCGGATGGCGCGCGGGTCCGGGGACGCAGGTTTATCGTCGGAGACTTCGGCGCCGGGCTGGGGGGGCAGAGGTCTGGAGAGGAGGGCGTCGTCGGAAGGCATTGCTTTGGGCAGGAGACACAAGCCCCAGTTAATGTCTCAGACCACAGCGACATGATGACCGGACTCTGTTTTGGCCGGGGCCATGCAGTGGCGAACGCTTTCTTGTCCAGCGAGGTCGACGAACGAGTCGCGTTTACGGGCCGCGCGCCTGCCCGTCGGCCGAGATTCCGGAGAGGAATTTTGCAATGCCAGGCTTGGTATTTGCTCCGCTGGAGGCGTTGGGCGGCTTGATCGCAGTGCAAAGTGACGGGCTTGTCGGTTTCTCGTCGCGCCATTTTCTGCCGCGCGCGCGGCTCTCTTCCTGCCGGGGGCAGCCTGGGATGCCCCGGCGCAGAAGGCCAATCGACCCTGCGTCGTTGGATCAACCAGAAATCAAGAAAGCCTTCCTGGATTCGCCAAGAGTAGATGGTCGCGATTGGCTTGGATCTCTCTCAAGCGTCAATGGCTGGAGCATTTTTCAGAAAAGCTTCCTGGGCACCATGGCTCTCTTGCCGGCCGCGCCGCGGACGAGGCGCAGTCCGTGCGTCCGCGAGTGCGCTCTGAAGTGTATCAACTACCGCTCTGAGCTGCGATCTTCAGGAGATTGTGGAGGCGAACGAATGATTGCCAAAGAAATCAACATGTCCGCGCGGCGAGACAGATCACCTTGGCCCCGGAAGCTCGCTGCAGGGGGCGCGCGGGCGTCGCTTCGTCGCCCAGGGAAGGGGGGGCGCGCGCGGCGGACTCAGATGCAGCGCCGCGCCGGGGAGGCAGTCAGCGCTGAAGAACGAGCTGGGGCTTTCGTAGATTTCCCGGAGCAGATGCAGTGGAAAGTTCGACGCGCCACGGTCTTGCCAGAGTCTTCGGATTGCGGGCAGCCGCGGCTAGAAATTACTAGGGCCGATTCCATGCAGAAGGGACTTCGGAGGGCCATTGTTGGCGTGCCACCCAGCCAGCGCGTGAAGGAGAACGACGCCCCCATCGAAATCTACAGAGTTTTTGCTTCTGCGGAGGGCAAGTGCTTACAACCTCTCCTGGGCGTCATGGGCGAGTGCGCGGCTTTGGAAGCGCTTCCAGACGATTGGTTGGCAGCGCGAGTGTCCATGATATTCGAAAGGGCGACCCGTCGTGCGCGGGCAATTACAGACCGATCTGCTTAACTTCAGTCGCTTACAGGCTGTATGCGAGCATGCCGAAACAACGTTAGACGCTGGGCTTGACGGCCGCATTTGGCCATCGCAGTGCGGATTTCGCACTGATGACTGCGCGGAAGACGCCGTCTTCGTAGCCGGGGGGCATCTTGAGGTCGCGCGCGCTGAGTGCGAGGGGCCGGCATCCTCCTTGGCATTCGATTGACGCGGGGCCTTCGACAGCGTGCACGCAGAGCAGTTGCTGCGCGCCGTCTCGCGTTTTGGAATGACACCGAAGTATGTGCGCATCATCCGATACAATGTTGAACAGGCGTTTTTTCGTTGAAGACTTCGGTGCCGAATCGGATGAGCGGCCGCAGCGATCTGGTGTTTCGCAGGGGTGCACATTGAACCCGTTGCTGTTCATAACGCTGATGTCGGCGTAGATGGAGTGCGCGGTCGCCGTGCTTCCTGGCCCCGTAGCAGAGGCATATCGACAGGAATGTTTGGCCGACGTTGCTTTCGCCGATGACGTGCTGTTCTTGGGCGCGGCTGCAGCGCGCGCAGCAGTTCGCGGAGGCTGCGGCGCGGGCTGGCAGCGCGTGCGGCCTCGAGTTGCGCCCCAGGCCAACTTGCGCAAACCGGTGTGCCTCCAGGGGAACCATGCCGAGTGAGGACAGCATTGTCTATGTTGGATCTTCGCTGTCAGCGGATGGTGGAGTGAACCAGGAGCTATGCCGGCGGATTGGAATGGCAGCAGCAGACTTCCGCGTCCTCTGCCAAGTCTGGGAACTTTTGTCTTTGCTGCTTATGCAGCGTCTTCTGGTATATCAGTCACTGGTCGAGTCCGCGTTGCTGTGCGCGCTGCCGGCAGGCTGCTTCACGGAGGCGGACCCTCGCTGACTCCACGGGTTTCAAGCCAAATGTTTGAGACGAGTCCTCAGCATAAAGCCATCATTCACTTCGAGGGTATCTAGCGCTACTGTCTTGCAGCGCGCGGGCTTTGAGGCAGCTACTGTGCATGTCCGACGCAGGCAGTTGGGTTTACTAGGTCGTGTCTTACGCCAGCCAGACAACTCAGAGATGCGAGCGGCCCCGTTCCAGCCTGGCCTCCCCTTGCGCCCCGCCGCCGACAGGTGCGTCCGTCGAACCGGGAGGCCAGGGGATGAATTGGTCCGAAGCGTGCTGCCCTACGCAATCCGATTGACCTGAGGCACTTTCCGTCTACAACATGCCGTAAGTATCGCCTCCAGTTGGCACCAATCAGTGCGCCAAGTGGATTTGCTTAGTTGATCAGCTGACATTCGCGCCCATGGGCTGCCGTAGCCTACAGTGCGAACGAAGGAACGATGGGGCCACGAAGCGTGTGAGGGGTGTGCCGACATGGGTGGTGGGGGCGATGATGATGATGAAGATGATGATGAGGATGTGGATGATGATGATACTGCGTAGGATGATGCTGGTGGATGGCGGGCGATAAAGATGATAGTGACGATGATGCTGATGATGGGGAGAGGGAGGGGGGGCAGCGGGAGGAGGAACGAACGCGAGGCGCTGTCTTGTCAAAGCGAAGACCCAACACCACAGGATGGTTGGGGGAGAAAACGAAGTCCAGATTTTCCCTGTA
>CAUYUJ010021299.1:139738-141468 GCA_963575745.1 Prorocentrum cordatum
GGAGGAGGAGGAGGAGGAGGTGGAGGAGGACGAAGAGGAAGAACAGGAAGAAAACGAAGCAGAAGAAAACGAAGATGACGACGAATAGTACTCATACTAATGGGAAGAAGAAGTATCATAATAACGTTAATAAGAAGACTAATGCTACTACTGCTACTAGTGATGTCAATACTCTTGCTATGCAAGTAACAGTAATACGAACATTATTATTACTCCAAATATCTGACGAAGAAGACTAGTCACAATATTACTAAGAAGAATACGGGTAATTGCCAGAAGAAGACGAAGGTGACGAATACTCATACGCATCAGAGTAGTAAGAACAAGTATAATAATACTACGAAGAACGAAACGACGAAATGTAGCAATAATACACATAAAAACATCAATAATCATAGTACGACGATACAGAAGAGACATGCACATACTAATACTACTAAGGAGAATAGGGCTATCAACATTAAGGGACAAATTGTTAAACAATCGTGATACGAACACAACGAAGAAAACGCATACACCTAGTATGGATCATAATATAAATAACACTATTAACGCGATAGTAGTAGTTTTACGAATAATCGGTCTAAGAGTAATCACGCGAAGAATAAGCAGGCGAAGTGTATTATGAATACAAATACAAATGATAATATTATTAAGAATAACGGTGTTACTAATACTAACCATAATACAACAACTGCTACTACTAATACTGATATTAATACTACGGCTCATAAATATCACATGCTTAATGGTATCACAATAGTACTAATGATACTAGTACTAGTAGTGACACTTCGAGTACTACCGATAATAATGTAACACATAATGCGAATAATCAGACTCATTTTTTTTTTTGTTTTTTTCTTCATCATACGTGTACCACTAATAATATTACTCATAACCGTCGTAATAACAAGGCTACAGATAACCATAATAGGTATGGTAATACTTTTGGCACTTATAATAGTACTAGCACCGATATGAATAATAATTATAATAGTAGCAGTAGTAGCAGAACTACTAATAACAATGTCAACGAAAACAGTACCAAGCATACGACTAGCACTAATACACATACCAATGCGAATCTCTTTAGTTGGTTCCTTTTTTGTTCTCTTGTTTTTTCTTTTTTATAGAAAACAATGCTCATATTTCGGATACTGTAGTAATATGACTACGGCTACGAATACCAATAACAACAATCGAAACGATATTACTACTAATAATAAAATTATTATTCATAGTGGCAATACGACTGCTATTAGTAATAATAGCCATAATATTTCTACCCATGCCAATGAAAATGTCAATAATAATATTACCCACACTATTTATCACTACTAATGACAACACTCCTGCACTACTATTGATACTAATAACAACACTTCCATGTACTAATGCGAAGACGAGTGGGGAGGGTGAGGAGCGGGAGGGTGGGAACATAAGGAGGAAGCTTATGATGAAGAGGAGGAGGAAGAGGAGGACGAGGGGAATGATGATGCTGATGATGATGATGATGATGATGATGATGATGATGATATTGATGATGATGATGGTGATGATGGTAATGATGGTGATGGTGGTGATGATGATGCTGATGATGACGATGACGATGACGATGATGATAATGCTGCTGCTGATGATGATGATGATGATGATGCTGATGCTGATGATGATGATGATGATGATGATGATGATGAGGATGATGATGATTATGACGATGCTGATGA